>JAMZAV010000900.1:0-347651 GCA_024449915.1 Sweltsa coloradensis | reverse complement strand
CCTCCGTTTTCCTCAGTCCTTTTTTTAAAATTCCTGTATGTGATTGTGTGTTGTGATTGCATCATGTAATGTGCTATTCGAGACGATGAGTTGTAAGTTGTAACAGATGATGAAAGAGAGACTAATAATAAGTAATAACACCTAGTTTATCGGAGCTCGTATGATACAAAGATCCGTGCATTTCATGCAGTGGGCTTGCACCACTTGCTCGGCGTCCCCTCCCGTTTCCTTCAGTCTAATTCCTGTATTTATTCACGTAAACTAAACATATATATGGGACTGTTTGATGAGCTAGGGCTACCAGGAATGTAGGAGATTTTTCTGGAGCATTAGAGACAGACCTTAAAAATCACACAAAATAGGGAAAACATTAGGTGGTTGTTTAGCAAGGATGCGAATTTATTTTAGATTTTAGTGACCGGTACCAAACTGGAAAGATAGTTGGATGAGCTAGGAGGACCCTCTTATAGCTAGGACCTATAGGGCAGGCTTGTTTTACAATGTTGATCAAAGAACCCAGTGAAGTTCGCATACCTACATTCCGGAGCACCTTTTCACCTCCGATTTTCACCCCAAAATATTGAATCTATGAGGGGTTGTTTAGTAAGGATAGGTCTCTACAGACAAAAATACCGCGTTTCAAATAAATGCCTCCAACATAAGCTTGGGAAATGCCCACAAATTGCCGCTTTGAGTTTAATGGCATGTTTACGTCAGATATACTGAGAAAAACAATATTGTGGAGAATGTACTAGTCCGAACTAGCCGTAGGAATGCCGTTTTATAATTAGGCTATGATGATACATTGTCATTCATTCAAGATACTTTGCTGGGAAAATCCTGAATAATTAAGCTTCACTTGGACACTTAGGACGTTGTGTCAATACACCAATCAATAAGCAATAATTGTAAATGTCCACTCCGGCCAGCGAAACAATATTTTTCTTCCTTATCTTCTATATAGTGCCAGTCCACCCGCACTCAAATCGATTTTGTCTATTTCTAAACTGTGACGATTCCCCTACCAAATTAAACGCTGTTATCTAATCACATCTGCAAAGCTGTGTTGATGAGTGATAATCAGGGCGACACACGCAACACAACGCAGTCAAGTGGGTTGAATCATCGGCAGAGATACGGGTTTTAGCATTTTAATGTACAATATTTAGCATTAATTTTTTAAATTTAGCATTTGGTAGAAACTAGTTTTCCTTTTCTTCCAAAACTTAAATTTAAAGTGTTCTTGCACTTCTAATGGTGGTAAATGATGAATTACGACAGGAACATTTCACTTCAATATAGTTACATAAAAATAAGAGTAAAACCATGATAAAACTAGTTCTAAATAGGTATAGAAAAATATTATTTTTATAGTAAAATTAGCATTTCGTAACGTTTTACAAATATATGTTCACTGACTTAGTAGGCGACCACGATTGCCTGGTCCGGCTGTGGATATGGATCCGGACACGATGAGTTGTGACTTATGAGTAGGGGTTTCCATTCGCCCGCTTTCGGCGGGACAGTCCGATATCCAACTTTAAGTCCCGCGTCCCGCCAGTACACCCAGCGGGACACAATTGTCCCGCTTTGTTAAAAAAAAAAAATTTTTAAAGTCCAATGTACAATATCAGATATATGCAGTCCAAAACGTGCAAAGCTATCAACAGCAACCTATAGGCCACGGGCGTACCGTAATCGTCTTTTTTAAAGGGCACGCTGGAAGCAGAATTAATGATCAAGAGAAATTTTCCAGAAAATTGTGAAGGGGTTTCGCAAGTCTCTAAAGTCACCTAAAAGAAAACATATTTTGGAAACAAACGAAATCATCAGTAAAGTACAAATCTAACTAAACTAATCTGGTTTCTTATCTAAGCCCTCCAATAATAGTTCCTACTTGTATTCATTTCTAATGTCAGATATATTTTGCATATATTTTAGAAGTGAAGTACTAAGTTTACAAATTTTAATTACAAATTTGTTCAATAAAACAAGTATGATTCAAGTTAAACAAAAAACGTATTAAATTGTTAAAATTGTTGAAACCGTTATTTACTCCACAGTCCCAACTCCCAACTTCCCAAGACCCAAAAATTATTAATAAAAAAGTGTCATTAGGTTCCAAATTCCAATGCATTTTTGTTGGTTTTTTGTTTTTGCACTGCAAAAAAATGCAATATTTCGGTTACGCATTCAGTCCAGCATTTTATCTAAAACGCTTAAAATGCACTCTAAAAAAAGAGTTTTTAAAAATTTCGCCTGCGGGCGCTGTAGTTGGGGGAGCCCCCCCCCCAACCCCCCCCGTTCTATTTTCCCTGAAAAGATTTGTCCCGTCGCCTTCAGTTTAAATTATGGCAACCCTACTTATGAACATTGAGCAGCGTGATAAAGTGAAATACCCGCTTTCTTCCGTCAACACATTTTAAAATAGAAGAAAGTTTAACAGTGTGGTAAAGTTAAAACGAGATAATAATTCTTCGAAACCACGTTACGAGTGACGAATGCATTTACTTGGGAGAGAACTGAAATAAAATGTGCGGTATAATAATAAAGATGAAGCGCTCGAGGCTCGAGGCAAGTCATGCATCCAAAGAGTATTTAGTTACTCAACTAACAACAGAGCAGTAACTCAACAAATGGAATACACAGTTGTGTTTCCAGAGGGGCTGGAAAAGCCCCCCCCCCCAAAAAAGGAAGACAATAATAACAAATATGTAAGTTATAGAAAATCTTAATTTAAGTGTTTGTTTACAGAATTCAACATAACTGTTATCACAAATCAAGGAATATCCTCCCAGACTTGGAGGATATCCAAGAGACACTTTCTCTGGCAACGTATTCATCTTATCCTTTTGTTTTGGATTCCTTGATTACGGGTACTGTATTATTTAGATTATTTTTCTCTAATTAGCTTTATTTATTTTGATGTGACCAAATCGTGTCTTTAATAAGTTAACCATAAAAATGTGTATGTGCAAATTGTACAAAAAGCTGTAAATTGTAAATGAACAAAGATTTGTTTTATATATAAAAAATTTAAAAAAAACATAATAGTTCCAGATAACAAGACTATATCTCCCCCCCCCCCCCCATTGCATGGTGTGTAGAGGCAGCTCCCCCGAAATATATTCCTGGGTAGGGGTAGGCTACGTGTGGCCCACTCCCCACTGACTATATGGTATGCACGTATTGAAATAACATGTGTTAAGAATTTGCCTGTGGCAATATCTCCATTCAAAATAAAACTACAAACTTGAAGCCTAGCAAGAGAATGGACGACATACGGTATAGTAAGCCACGTAGCCAGCCAGTCTGGCGTAGTTCCGAGAAAACCTAGCGTACAACGGCCGGGCGGGCGCGTCAATGTTCTGAATCATGCAAACAAAGTGAAAGCTATTCCAGAAAATAATATTCATACCTATATCCGGAATCAGAAATCACCACCTCAGCTGACCTCACCATTCAGGCATTCACCTCTTCCACGGTTCGTGTTTACAGTTTCTAGAGCGTCAATCACGAGGAGTGCTGGCAATCCTAGAGTTCTTATTAGGCCGCAGAAGACAGCTGCTAACTTAATACCATTAAAGGTGTTTGTGCATTTACGTCGTTATGAGTGTATAGTGCGAGGTTGCCAAAGTCCATGCCGTGCACTGGTTTCGAACCCAACGATCGAGGTTCAATAGTTCTACTCCAACAGTATGAGCCAACGCAAGCTAGGCTTAATAAACTAGATGATTTTTTTGTTCGCCATGGCTATTCGAGACAATGAGTGGTGATAGAGATGATGATGAAGGACGATTACAAAAAAAAACATCCCTTGAGCGGAATTCGAACCCACGGGCCACGTCCTCGTATAGAGCCATATACGTTTTAAACCAACGCTTCGGACACACATTGCCCTATTCGTGTGTGCCACCGCGGACGGCGAATACTTCGAGTAAAATTAGTTGTGATTATTTTTGTAATGACAAAAAGTGAGTGATAACATCAATTTTACGGTTCTACCACCCTGAGAAAAACAGCTTTTGGTCCGTTTGCAATTCCGGGACAATTTTTCATGCGATTTTCAAGGAGTTTCGAAATAACATGCCACGTTTCTCATGAAAATCGCACTTGTAAGGTTATTTTTCAATAGAAATGCAGAGAGATGGACCAAATACGCTCATCCATCAATGTGCCTATATTTAAAGCTAGTTCTAATTATAATCTTTTACGACCTGATAAGTGATAGTATTTAATCACAAGAATTTGTTATTATTGTATCTTGAAATGCGTCGCACATTGCATTAGTAAGTGCGTAATATCCTTCACATACGATATAATAAATGACTTTGTTATGTCTAGGTTCTTGAGAGCTCATATGTTTATGGACAACATTGCACATCGTCCCTATTAATACAACCAAGCGACAAGACAAGACAAGACAAGACCTGATAAGATAAGATATGAGCAGCTCAGGTTGGGCCAGACAAGTAGGTGATGTTGTTTGTTTACAAAACAAGGCCCGCGCGAGCGAGCGAGAGAGAGAGAGAGAGAGAGAGAGAGAGAGAGAGAGAGAGAGAGAGAGTTGCATCATCGACCGTGGCGGGCGGGTGACGTCGGAGAGAGCGAGCTCGGTGACTGGCGGACGATAACCTCGCCTCACTCACTCGGCTCAGACACAACCTGGATTAGATAGTCAGCAGAACATGGAAGCAATGTGCTGCACTTCCGGTACACGAAAATATCTTTGGTTTCTTCGTCAGTCTTCAAAGCAAATTAGAACCTTCTATAATTATTATTGTTTTTAATCCTTTATAGGGCATAATGTTGGGACCCAAATTTTCTTTCTACCCAAACAATTTGAAATTTGTGATTTTTTTTGGAATTTTAGAATTTTTTCTGATTTTTTTCCTTGATCTTTTAGGAAAAAAATGCTGATTTTGGATTCCAATTGGCATCAAATTTGAAAAAAAAATCCAAATTTGAGTATATTTTCAAAAAATAGATTTTTTTTGCAATTTTCATTTTTTCCAATTTTTTTGCTTGTTCAAATTGAATCTACTACAGGCAAGCAAAATATCCGGGACATCCCGGAAATTTTGTGTATTTTTGTGTTTTTATACACAATTCGATTTTTGATCAACTACAAAATCGTTCTAATCATTAGAATTAGTAAGGAAAAATTCTACAAATTCAGAACAAAACGAAGCAGCTTTTTGACCGGGTGTAAAGTATGAAAATCTGTCAGATTTAATTGTGTAGATTTTGAAGGTGGTGGTAAATATAGAAACCACTGCCCTAAAGCTAAAGAAAGAAATATAGAAAGTCAACCGTCACCACTTTTACTACTCAATGCAATGGTATGACTTTATTTATAGAAACAAATAATCGTAGAGGAACTAAATTAAAAATAATATAAAATAAAATCATTGAAGAAAAAAGTAGATAAACATAAATGAAAATAAATCGTATCTGAACACACATTTTTTCATTTCTTTATTTACCTTTAGATATTAACATGGTACTGGTAAATATAAAAGCATTTTCAAGCATGATGAAATTAAAACTCAAGTAACACCAGACACATAGGCCTAAGCAGATAAATTATACATAACTTCACGACGATAATATCCAGTACATTTAAATGGTGGCTTCGTCACAGCTCTTATCCGCTTCGCTGTTGTTTACATCCAGTAAGAGCATAATATCAAGGCCGGGGTGTTTACCCAGTGTTTATCATCGCCTGTGGTTGTTTACAAGCTGCAAACAAGACATCCCGAGGCCGGTCCCACGTGATGCAGGCTTGGCCACCTTCCCACATCCGTCAAGTGCATCACTCATCACTACGGGAGCGACATAGCCTAACAATATCTGCAACATTTAATTACTTTCGAGAACAGGTATCCGGATACCAACATACATGACGCGTGACGTCATAACGGACTTTTACCGTATACCTGGGAGTGGCCTAGCTAGCTCACACACAGCGCATTCGCATATAATACCGTAAATGTAAGCATTTATTGGTATTGGTTGAACGTAGCGACGACAAAAAAAATAGCTCGGGTGTTTAATTTGTTTGTACGTTTTTTGATCGGTAACGGTAACTCCAATCTTGATAAAATTTTCAGTGAACCATCAAAAGATAATTTATGAATTTGGGTACAATCGAATAACTATTCCGCATGAAATTTTTCCGACCATGTTCATTTATTATTTTAGTTAACACAAACCGGACAAAAGGCTCCTCCGATATTAATGAAATTTTCAGGGAACCTTCGTAATCTTGAACTTTAAATATGCTGTGAAATTGGGTTCAATGAAAGAATTTATTCACATGAAAATCGCAAAGACAAACCATACGTTTAACCACGTTTAACCACGTTTAACTATATGCAAATCTTGCTTAGAAATCGATGTTTCTGGTTTACCCAAGTATGTGTCATGTTATGGGTTATAAATTGTTGTGTGCACGGTCTGAATCACTATAAGAATAAGATGTAGACGTGGGGAAAATTTACTGTTTTTTAGCTGTGCAACGAAAGGTACGAGAAATGCATCTTTTTATATCACCACGATCTTGACCAGTTTTGACGAGAGGAAATGGGACATATAGCAGCTAGCACATAGCTATTCGCTCAGCTAGGAAGCATCCGAAGTATATGAAACTTTGCAAAGTTGTCAATAAAGCATACATGGACAGCCCTGCAGTCATAGATTTTGAAAATCTGACAATCATTCAGAAAAAAATCACGAATGTAGTCATCAAAATTCGTGAAAACTAATTATTTTTTTTACCAATTATTTTGAAACAAATTTTAGAAATGTGTTACTGTAGAGCCCTGTATTTCCACATTCGTGACTTATGTTCAAAATTTCAAACACGAACGAGCAGCAATTTGCCTAAACGCATGTCCTACTCTTATCTAATGTACACTAATGATAGCGGGTAGGCGGTGATATTATTGTTGTTGTTGTTGATGGCGGACGTGTGTATTTCAGTCTCTGCTTGGCCTAGTTGGTGACAATGTGTCATAAAGTGGAGATAGTGACAAGTGTTGTTTGCTACGAGCTGGGTCAAAGTGCGAACAACACAGCTCGAGGCTCGTGCCCCGGTGATGACGTCACATGACCGATATGGAACACGAGGATTCGATCGGTTCTCATCACGTGCAGGGGTCAAATAGCGCACAGGGCGCACGGGAAGCTTAGCTTTTTAAATCGATCACTGGAATTTCGTTAATTTGTTTTCTGCTTTTTGGGTTGTTTTTCGACGTTTTTCTTTGTTTACCTTTTGTCACTTCCAAAAATGTAATTTTGAAAATTTGACTCTTGTTCACTTATGTTATATAGGACCTATTTGCTCTTTTTACTTCAGAACGTGCTATAATTTTTCAATACCCTACTTTTAAAAGGCTCTCTTTTCTAACAATACAACATGGCAACGAGTACAATAAATTGTGTACAATATTAATTGAATAATTTACATAATTTTATTGAATTCAAAATGTAAAATTAAAATAATAATACCTGTTAAACTTTGCATGTAATTATTTTATCTGCATTTGTGTAATTATAGTGGTCCTTTGTGAATTCGTTTTTATAACAACAGGATCGACGTAAAATAAATAAATACATTGTTCATCCGACTGTACATTATTATTTTTGGCATAATAAACTTAAAGTTACCACAGTATCGTGATAAATTGTTGTTCTACAATGGAATAGTGTAAACATTAATCAAACAACCTTCATCATGGAATCCTCGTTCAACATCTCATTACCAGTATTTACATTTGCATTCTAGATGCAGACTGGAAGCACAATTCAACGCAAAGCTAGTAAATGTTAGTCATCACAATATTCTCGTCTCGTAGCCACAACATCCTGTTATTGTTGGTTAGTTTCGGCTGCTGTGTTTTCCGGCAACGATAAGAGCGTGTTGCTCACGACACAAAGAATGTCCAACAAGGACAGTGGGAAGAGCTGCATTTCCAACTTATTCATCGTAGAATTGTTTAGTAAAACATAATTAGGGCTATGTCAATATTGACAACCCAGTTGCTTGTTAATTCTGTGTTAGTTCTGATTTAGAATAGGCTGCAAGCCACGATGTACAAACATTAGGGTAACGGGCAGTGGCGTAGGAATTGGGGGGAGGGGGGCAAAACTAACGTGAGTTAAATATTAATCCCACCATTTCCGTAGTAAATATGTACATTACACAAACACATACAATTCGACAGTCACCTTGGTGAAACGAATATGTTTGCCTGTATGCTTCGTCATTAATTAAAGAAATAGGTTCAAAGTTACTAAACTGGGCCACTTCACGTTAATTTTTTTTAGTTTTTAGATCGCAGATAGTTGCTGCAAAACATCGTTTACAGAGTCCGAGTGCAGTTAAAACATGACGAAATAATGTAGTACGATGAAAATGAGCTGGGCTTTGCCCCAGACCCCAGCTACCCGCCCACAAAATCTAATGATAAATCCCCCCCCCCCCCTTCAACTTTCAAAACGTTCCTACGCACCTGGTAACGAGGCAAAATAGCCATTACCCTGTGGTACAATTTCAATAGTGGCCCTTTCACACCCCAGTAAACACAGAGTGAAAATGTGAGATAATGTGACAATTTTAAATCCTCCGGAAGCATGTTCGAAAGATTTTAGAAATGATGGGAGAGCTAAAATGGGCCCGAAATAAATTTCCCCTTTTTACCCCTCAGAGAGGAAGGGGGTTTGTTGGTTTCGAGTTGTTTTATTTTACATGTATGAGTACTCCAAGGGTTTGTACTAAAATATAGCTTGGAGTATCACAGAGTTGTACCATAAATGCTCCAGAGTGCTCATGAGTTGTATCTGGTGGTTGTCTAGAGGGCTCAAAAAAGAGCTCACAGAGTGTCCCAAATACTCTCACAATATCCACGGTCTGAAAACGCGATTAGGGGGCAAATAAGCAAACGAAGCACAAAAATTAGTTCGACTTTTCATTTTAAATTATTTAAAACTAATTTTATTTTTTATTTCCTATTGCTACATCAATCGATAACCTCAATTGGATAAAACATATTTTTAAATTGACATGTTTAAAGTTCAATTTTTTATCATGGTGACTCGAACCGATCCCCTGTGACACTGCTCTGAAAGCCAACACCTTAACCGTGCGCCACAGAAGACGTAAAGACGAGGGGGAAATACCCCCTATAGGTACCACACAATCGATGCAACTATAGAGACAATTTGCACGGGCTCTGGGCCCTATACCTTAGTTTACGTGATTGTTCTTGGTTTTTTTAAGTATTGTTCAGTATTTGATAAAAAAATTCTATGTATTTTACTTTTTAGTTACTAAATGTTGTTGAAGCGTAATTAATACCTTTACCTCCTAGCAAATCTTTTGTGTCAGAATGCAAGTGTTCTATATAACACGTTTAGTTTTTGAGCTAAAAGGGATTTGGGAAGTTTAAGGGGCGAGAAATGCTTCACAATGAAAAATCTTCAGACTTCAACAACGTAAAAGGGGTCCTAAGCCTAGGGGAGACCCCGGGCCCTACGCTCCTTTCACCTACATGCCGAATCAGGTTTCCCCGGCTGTAAACTTTTAGAGTTTCGAAAAAAATAAAAAATTAAAAAAGAAAACATTTTAAAGTTTGGTTATATTTTTTAATCGTCTGTACTAAGGTAAAGTCTCTTTACATTTCACTAAAAATCGTGGGCGTCCCCGGGTTTTCAAAACGGCCCGGGGCGGGAAAAAAAACGGGGGTCCCATTTGTTTCTTTTTCGAGATAAACAGTTGTATTCAATTCCGCACATAATTTGACAAAAAGGGACTTTAAAAAATAAATTTACACAAATTTGATCATAGAGGGCGTTCTTTTAAACAAAAAATTGAAGAACACAATCTTTCATTTCTTTTTTTGTACAAAACACAAAAACGAGAAGATCTTTTCCATTCTGACACTGTGACGTGTGGTCTCAAATTAAAAAAATGTCTTTTGCGCGATTTTTTGATGTGAGATTATGTTACTAGAGTCGACGAGAATAACGACAAGAGGCAATCAATATTTTTTTTAACAAGGAAGGGGTTTTGATTTCTTGGTTTATCAAAAAGAAAAGTATCCCGAAGTTCGAAATCCCCCCCTTTGGAAAAAGTCTCGTCCTGCAATATCATCTTTAGATAAATTTTATCCATCTTAAACACTCATCAACATTTTTACAAGCATAAAGCCCTTTTAATTTGATGGACTAACTGGGTTTCCGCTCGGTCGTCTAAAAAACAATTAAGAAATTTATTTTAGCGTTTGGGCACTTCGCATAAACAATAATTCGCGAAATTGACACACACACGAGACTAACAAAATTAAAAAAAAATACTTCACATTGCTACTGTGTTTACTGATATGGGTTATAATATTTTTTCAAATGGGTCCCTGCTTCCTATATAAAAACTCCCGAGTTCCTTCGTTTCCCCCCTTAAAATCAGGAGTCTTGCAAAGCATGTCAATATTCCCCCCAAAGTACGAAAAGTGCTGCATACTCTTGATTGGGGTGTTAAACAGATTCGAGGGCCCCCATGCCGATTTTTCCTGACAGAAATTTTCCCGGCTTTTCTTCAGTGTTAAAAGCGAATGCAGGGGATGAGTCACAACTACGTAACTCCAAATTTAAATACTTTTTTGCAGATGTCCCTGCAGTTTTCCCATTTTTTTTTAAATACAAATTGTATTGATTTAATTTTTCCGAATTAGCCCAACCTGAAGTTAATCGCCTATTTAAAAATTAAATACCACCAGGGTTTGGACGATTGTTTGATTGTCGCATGGTGTCTGAGCCGTCCAGTCCTTTTAAAATCATAATTTGACTGATCTTGAAAACGTACATCACAACCCACATAAAAAATTGCAGTTAAAATGACTAAAATTTTGTGAGCTTAAACTAAAAGTTATTTTTGTATCTGATTTTATCACTGAAGAGTTTTCACCAGATAAAAAAGGGGCTAATAGTGGGAAAAATATTTTTTAAATTTCCTCAGTTTACATAAAATTACGAAAAATGTAGTAATTGTAATATTATTATAATACCGGTAATATTGTTGTTTGTTATACTATGAACCCGGAACCCAAAAAAGTTACAGAATCATTGAAAAAATAAAAATGTCTTTAAAAAAATTTTAAAAAACAGTCTGTTTTAAAACATAAAATTTGATTAAGGAATCTGTCTGGTAGAGCCTACCCGAGTTGGTTTGCAAGAGAGGTAACAAATTTTACAAATAATTTTTTACAAAACATAATTATATTTTCGTTGCGTAAAAAAATATAATCCAAATTATACTTTTCAAAACGCATCAAACCCCGCACAATGTGAGTGAATAAAAAAAAAAAAATAAAAAAATTTACTGCTCGCAAAAATACTCTCAAAAATCATCACCCAATTGAGGGCTTTTGATGCAAATAAAAAATAGTATCAAAATGACAACCTTTTTTAAAACTCGGAAGTAGATTAAATTTAGCTTATATTATGGTATCGAGTTGATTTTAGAGGTAACAATGTGACAAATAACTTCTCACAAATTACTCACATTTTTTGGGATAAAATAACTCATAGGTTATTATCAAAACCCTTCAAACACAATCAATGTGAGCAAAATTTAATTTAAAAAAAAAACCAAAAAAAATTTGGCTCAACCAACGCTTAAAAATCATCCGAATGGTGCAAATCAAAAATATCAAGGGGCAGTTTTTGGGATCACTCTGTGAGTAGAATAAATAAAATTCTTTTTTTTGGGGCTCTGTGTGTTGATGGAGGTCAAAAGTGATGAAATTTTTTAAATGAAAAAGCGATTTCAGTCACAAACATTTACAAATTACTCACTATGGGGTGAGGACCGACTTTGGGTTGTGACCAAAATAAAACCACTCCCAGAGCTCTTGGGTTTCGGGGTTTTGTGTTATATCCTATTAATTTACATTACTGTTTAATATATTGATAATGAGTACACCTTTTCAACGCACGGCTTTGTGTCATTGTTGTCCGAAGAATATACTAGCATTGCCTTCCTCACATACGAGAAAAAGTGAATTACTTCACGTGTAAGTGCGCTAAGCTATATTATTATGGCACCATGTGGCTCCATGAGTAATGTTGATCTCAAAATACATTTAACCCCCTGTTTTAGGTCATATAAGAGGGGCAGCGGTTATAAGCATAGTTTTACCATTTCCGATTTGGGGTTTGTGGGGGAAAAACCCCGGATAGGGGGAATTGTTTAAAATTTAATAAAATTCAGAAGTTTAAAAAAAAGCATCCTTTTCGGGGGTTGAACCCCAGCCCCAAGGGCCCTTTTGGTGGTCTAGTTGCTACCTGGGAATGTGGGAGCTCGGGTTCAAACCCCCATCGGGATGGGTTTTTTATTTTGAATTTTATTAAAAAAAAATAGTTGCCCTTTATGTTCAAGTAAAGATTCAGCTATACTTTCATTAGTTATGTGTTTTCCTGCCATTGAGAGGAGATTTTTAAACAAATTTACCTTGAAAAAAACACACCGAACGAAAACAGCTAAAAAATAGTCCAAAATAAACTTTTTAAACAATTCAAAAGGGACTCAAAATTGAATGCTTATCCATAGAAGCGCTCTCCTTTAATTTAAAAATTTACTTAGTGTTCTAAGCACATTCGTTTGTGAGTATATTTTTTTTGCTCAGTATAGGGTCTATCCTTCGTCGGTCAAGTTTACGAAAAATACGCCCGGGTTTACAAATGGGAAAACGTTTTCCCCGTTTAGGCAATTACAAATACTGTAATTCCTTTCTAGTGTGGCACTGGGCAGGGCCGGCAAGCAGGATATATTACTGTTGCTATTTTGTGCTCGGTTTTTTTTTTAAAAAATTGGTTTTTATCAGTGATGTGAAGAAAAGATAACAGTTACTCGGGGAAAACAACAAACATTTTTTAACTTAAAAGCGGTCAAAAAAACTCCTAAAAACACAAGTAGAAAGTGCAACTGTACAAGTAACGGGAGTGGCAAAAATAAAAGCTGTTGTTACTCAACAATATTATTATTATTTCTACTGGATGTTTGTATAATTATTAAATATAATATAAACACGGACCGGACTCTGCGCATGTGCACTCCGCAATACAATACAGCGTGTTTACAGTTTACACCCGCGGCTGCATTCCAATCCTTGCATTCCTAGCTCTGATCAGGTTATTCCCAGCTGAGATGCAAATTGCAAACGGATAGTATTAGCTTTATCCACTTCTGATCCCGGCTTATATTTATAGTAAGAAGGATAAATACACTCGTATCCAGTGGCGTACCTACGGAAGAGGGGCGAGGGGGGCAATTTTGTGGCAAGATTCTGAAAACCGTCAATAAAAATTATATCTTTAAAATGTTTTAAATATTTTACGAAACTACGCTAAAACCTAGTAAAATAAAACCATTAGCAATATGTTAAAAATCAAAATAAATTTGGGGCTAGGCGCCCCAGACCCCCACCCCCTTGTACCAGGAAGGATATACATACTATTAACATTGAACGTTTGTGGTAAAAAAATGTTCTACCCCCAAAAAACAAGGGCTCTAGTTACGCCACAGCTCGAATCAATTCCATCTGGATTGAAGGGAAGAGAAGTTGGGTAATTGCATTGTCCATGTAACCGTTACCACGAGTTACCACGTGAAGAGCTTTGTTCGGTGAGCGACTGTTACATAAGTAGATCGCCCGTCTGCCTCTCTCTTCTCTCACCGTTAGTTTAGCTTACGTCGCTCAGTCTCACAGAAGAGTACTACGAGTTTCCTGTTAGCTACGTTTATTGACCCGTACTTATATTGCAGTCTGCTTGCCTCGGTAATAGTAATACACAGAGATTTCTCCAATACAAACAATGCTGCTGTGAAGTGAAAGATGACCCAGTTGCGATGGATAGGACCAGTTGCTTTGCCTAGGACCAGTTGCAATGGATAGGACCAGTTGCTTTGGCAAGGACCAGTTGCAATGGCTAGGACCAGTTACTTTGGCTAGGACCAGTTGCCTCGCCAGTTGCGATGGATAGGACCAGTTACTTTGGCTAGAACCAGTTACTTTGGCTAGGACCAGTTGCTTTGGCTAGGACCAGTACAGTCCAATGGTAGTGGTGGTTAGGACCAGTACCCAGTTGCAATGGATAGGACCAGTTACTTTGGCTAGAACCAGTTGCAATAGATAGGACCAGTTACTTTGGCTAGAACCAGTTACTTTGGCTAGGACCAGTTGCTTTGGCTAGGACCAGTACAGTACAGTGGAAGTGGTGGTTAGGATTAGTGCCCAGTGGCTATTTACAGAGCAATACTTAGAATAATCAACAACCAAGCTGTTTGCACAAGCTACTCAATTCACAGATTACGATTCGTGGTTGTCTATATAAAGGTTAAAGAACGAGGTTATTCTAGGAATAGTCAACAATAAACATAATATTTGCAATACTCTGCACATGAATATAAAGTAAATAATCTGGATTGTTTGTATAAAATGTGGATAGACTCTAAATGCGACTTATTTATATACTACATGGGGACTAGCGGTGTGTTGCCCTCTCCAGTGTATGTACATGGACGCATGGAAATAAGCCCGGGGGCTGGTTATAACCCACGGAAGCAGGAAAACCAATTAATTCGGTATCAGGCGCGGGGCTAATCAATATTGACGCTTGTCAATTTAATAGTTAAGTTAATAAGCAATGGCATTAAACATCATTTATGGAAGTCTGCGATGTTTAGATTTGATCTTCCTACACTTGTGTAGGTAGTTTGTGTAAAATGTGCCCTGCGCACCCGCTGAGTGAAGGAATTTTTCTGGAATTTTTGAGAATTTTTCATTTTGTGTGTTATGTTGGGTGAGAATATATAACCTATTGAAGAGGTGAAGCTAATTTTTCGGAATCAACTGTGTGGCACTATAGGTAAATTGGCGTTTTGGTGTTATTGAGATAGGGGCGAGGTTTTGGAGGTAAATTGCTGGACATATTTACAAGTGACTGAGTATATAACTAAATTGCACAACTTGTCCAGTTCAATAATAATTTCACGATTACTCTGTATTTTAAACTTTAAAGCACGATTAAATATTTCCTTTAACGTTGAAAAAAAAACAAGACAAAACTTGGCTCTTTTCAATTCTGTACATTATTATTTCTTTTCGTTTTTCGAACCAAATTACCCAACCAAATCCAAGGTCCCTAGATTCTAGAATGCTTCGTCACTGGTCAGGACAGCTGTGAGCAGGTTACGAGACTAACGGGCGTGAGTTCGAACCCTGTTCAGGCTGTTATTGTACTGAGGAGACGCAGACAACCAGCCTACTAGGTTTGTTCGTGTGTCCTATACTGTATTGTGGTAGGTACTTACACAACTAGGTATACAAGACATGTGCCTAACGTCTCTATTAACACCCTAAGGCTATTTGAGACGATGAGTGGCGATAGACGACGAAATGAAGGTGATGAACTCACCCTGGCCTTATGAGTAGAGATGCGGGTTTTTAACGTTTTAGGTTTTTGATGCAACAAAATGCTAATTTTGACGATCCAAAATGCTATTTTTTCTAAAAATAATGTTTTAAATGCCAATTTTTTAATTTTTTTTAATTAAATTTTTTAATTGAGAACTTACCATTAGATGTGTAAGCAACACCCTACAATTAGGGTTTTGGTGGAAATGAAAAAAATGGATGCTACGAAATGCTAAATTTGTCAAAATTCATGTTAAATATTCTAAATTTAAATGCTAAAAAACGTATCTCTACTTATGAGGGATTCGAACCCACGTCCTCGTAGACTCGTAGAGCCGAATCGTATGCGATTTCACTCAGTAATATTATATAATAATTAATAATAACGAATAGAAATTTTACATTGCAAGTAGAAGGAAGGCGGAATAGTTGTAATTACACCTGGACAGGAAAACAATAGTTTACAGTAAATGATGATTACGATAGAGCGTGCGCCTGCGCATGATGCGATACGGGCACGTGGTGATCACGTGTCACTATGTTTGTTTGCTCAGGGTCGCAGATCACATGAGTGCAGGCAGCACCTGCATTTCCGTGTAGATTGTTACACACACGACACGGTGCATTCGTTTCAACTGCGAGTTGTTTTGAGTCTGATATAGATATCCTTGGAGGTATTGTTTATGTTTTACACTAATGTTATTACAATAATAAATACACATAATGACATGGTCTGTTTTCAGTGTTTCAGGTAAATCAGATTAAGTGGCAAAACCTCGTAGCTACATTTGTTACTAAATTGTCATGCAACATTTCAAAGCCCGCCAAAATGGGTCTAATGATCAAAAAGAGCATTTTTTTTTTTTTACTTTTTCGATGAAATAATTTTTTGCTCCTTTTGATCATTAGACCGATTTTGGCTTTTTGGCTTTTAAATGTTGCAATGATGTTTTTTAGAAAATGTAGATACGAGGTTTTGCAAATGTAGATATGAGGTTTTGCCACTTAGGTATCGATTTATTCTTCGCGTGACTGTTTTACAGTCAGTCGAATCTTGAAGGATGATATTTTAGCTGGGCCCTTCTCGAACTGAGAATGTGAATATAAGGGTGTACGCGACCATCAGTAGGGAGGGTGCTGACTTCACATGACCAAACCAAACACATGTGGATATATATTCACGATACAAAACAAAATACAGCAGATATCGGTAGAACATAAATTATTATCAGTCTCGTCCATCAGACTTCATAGCTGATGAAACACACAAACTTTGTTGCAAGAAGTAAGTAGTATCAGCCGGTCAGGTAACGAAATACGCACATACGACGCAGCTTCCAGAAGATATTCAGCAGATGATGTTGGCAACAAGTTGAAGTGTGACCGACGTCCGGCTGCCTTCAGCAATACTAGACCCGCGGGCTCCTAGCTCCCGCAATACTAATGTTTTGGAGTGTTGGTCAAAAATAATAAGCTACTCAATTTTAAACATGAGTGTGAGAAACTTTGAGCCAGTCGCCCGAAGCACTGGCAACGTGATCTCCCGTATAGTTAAATATCAATGGATCTCCCCATCAAGAGCAGGTTGGAGCCCTCGTCTTACTAATATCCACGTCTCCAGCATCACCAAGCTCGGACACACTCGTGTATAATTTTTTTTTTTTATAATATCGTGTTTACAGCCGAGCAACAGCCCGTAACGTAAACAACCATATTACACCGGAATCACAAACCAGAGCGAAAGTGAAATACTTTGCAGTCTTTGCTCCTTCCGCCTCGCTCCGTGCAGCAACAACAGCAACAGCAACAACAACAACAACAACAACAACAACGACGACGACGACGACATTATGATTGCGTAAACTAATTAAATCTGATTTTGATATTTTTGGTTAATTTGTCTCTTCTATGCATGTTTGTCTTTTTTATGTTTCTATGTTCTAGCTTATGTTTTATAAGTGCTGCACAGTGCACATTGTGCACATTTTGTTGTGTAGAGGCTGGCAGACTCTTCTTAGAGCATACTGCCCTTTTCTGCCAACCTTCCTACCCAGCAAAACACACAAATTCACTTTTGTAACTAATCGGTGCCGGTTTGTTACCACACATGTCAATTTACTGCCGTGTGCCGTTTCGCGTGTTTTCATGATTGCCCTCTCGTCACCGTTCCGTTATCTGCTTTTCCCCTTGCGTTGCATGAATTCTTGTATTAATAACCGGCACCAGATTGTTACCGATCGGGCACTGTCAATTGTCTACCAAACCGATACCCTTTTACTGCCGTACAGTCTGCCCTTTGGCCTTAATACGGCACTCAAATGGGATACTATAACTTTTATTATATAAAGAAACAAGAGAGATGTTTTATTATATTCATGCTCATTTGGTGTTCACGTTTTGTTATTAATTGCTGTTTAGTATATGTATATTGGAACCATTTATATTGTGTATGCTTGTATACATGTACAATACAGTAAGGCAATATAATTTGCTAATTTTAGCCAGTGAAACAAAAAGCATGTTGGAATTATTACTGAAATCAAATCAATCTAGACCATAAAGATCTTTCAACACGAGTTGTATGTATTATATCCATTATCCAAGCACCATGATAATGAATACATTATTAATTTTCGGTTACCGCCACGGAGCCACAAGCGTACCACCATTGAATTGTTTAAGCAGATAGTTCTGTAGCTTTTTTGGCCTGCTAACATTTTCTCTTGTAATGCAGTTAAATTGAAAATTGCAACAACGTGTAGAGAGAAGACAAGTTTCACTTTTTACCAACTGAGACAAAAAGATATGAAGATCTCTCATGAAGTCATTTAATTTTGGTTGCATATGGCAATAGACTTAGTACCGTTGTCTTTAATACGTATCATCCAGCATCGCATCGGACAGCCCATAATTTATTTATGCAGATGCACCCGCCCCGACCTATATCAACAACAAGAACAAAATTTCGAACATGCGCTTTAAAACAGAACTCACATGGAATAATATTATTTACTGTACCCACAATAAAAATATACTGTACACCATTAGTATAATAATATACTGAACATAACACATCCAAAATAGTTAAAAGGCGATACAGATAGGCCACAGAGCAAGCGCACAATAACTACAATTCAGTCAAGTCGATTTGCTGTTGTATCTATAGGTGATTATGCCCACTCACGTTCAAGCTTCGTCGTGGCGCAACGGTTAAAGGCTTGGCTTACAGATGGAGAGTCCCTGCTGGATCGAGTTCGAGACACGTAACTTGAAACTTTATAATTACTTGCAATTAATATGTGATGTGTATCCACCTACAGTCTATCGACTGGTGTCAGAAATTACTATGAGATACCTATATATATAACCGATATTATATCAATCAATCTTTTTTGTTTTGTTTTTTATAGTTACATATTTTGCTCCTGGATCGCGCTACGGATGATACGTTGCCGAAAGAGTGCCGTTCTAGTGACGAGATTGGGAATTGCATGTCGTTGCATGTGCCACTTGGCTGCTGATCGGATAGCATTTTGGTGACAGTTTGTTGCCATGTTCTGCTACTGTATTGTTAACATCAAAGGGGCCATAAATTCAGCGTTTCGGTAACTTGCTGTGTTGACAATACGTCACCCACATTAATAAAAAGTGGGTGCCGTTTGGATGCCAAATTAAGAATTTGTGTTTGCTGGGTACTTAGGCTTATAGTGGGAAAGTAAAAAAAAAAAGATTTTGTGCGATTCCGCATCTGTGATCTACTACACTTGGTAATAGCAAGGATACGGGCATAGAAATACATTCATAGGTTTACATGACGAGTAGGGCTATGCGGGTAGAGGTTTTGACAAGCTAGTTAGGTTCAGGTCGGGTAGCAAGAAATCGGCCGCTATAATGCCGCATGCATAAACGGATAATGGATTTTACTTGTGCAGAATGAAGAAAGGATAAACAATTCCATCTCCCCCCAAAAAACATGTACATTCTATTGAATACCATACTTGTCATCTTGTTTGTGAGCATACGGGTGATTCGTATATTGTCTGGACCGGCACCTCCACCATTTTTTTTGTCAAAATGTAATTTTCTCTTGCCCGAAAATCAGGTACCTTCTTTGACTATCGGGACGTTCCCAGAACACCCGACCCGACTCAAATCACGACTACCCGCATATACTACTAATTACGAGTGATGGGCAACTTCTGGTTTAGGAGCCCTGGATGCTGAAGAATTGTGGAGCCCATGCTTTCACGAGTGCATACAACATACAACACGAAAATAGTAATAATATTTTGGTTTATAGAGACTTCTTCCTTGCACACAGCTAAAGTAAAAAGTACAATTGACTCAGACGATTCAATACAAAGTATTGTAGAATTGTATAGTCGTTCTAGCCCCATAGACTTTGTAGATATAGAAAATAGCGAACCCTACTAACACTGTACGAATGAGAATCGCAGGTACATGTCATAGCGTAAGCTATTTTTTGTTTGTACGCACGGAAATTTAGATCATATGCAGAATCATAGGAACTGGTTGATACCAGGAGAGAATACAATACGAATTTACATTTAAATCAAAACTGACCATCTATATTTACTATACTACTTGAAAATGAATTAATATAACACAATGAATATTGTATAGAACTGAATGTACTGTGTCTCTTTTTGTAACTTGCATTTGTATTTGTATTTTTATATGTCCAATCGATCCATTGACCATTTGTATTAATTAGTATGTGTATATTGTTTTAACTTGTATTTATTTGTAGTCTATATTTATATGTCCTCTTGAGGAAACCCAAATGTTGTAAATTACATAATGCCTGGTGAATAAAGACTGAAACTCTCTTGTGACCACCAACATAAGAAGATTTATTTTGCGGGCCTCCTAGAACTAGAGCCACGTAGACGTAGTGAAGAGGAAGAAACGTTGAACTTGTTGCATAAAACACTTGTTTGCTCACTGAATCTAGTTCTCGCGATGATCACGTATGATAAGCGTGTACAACAGTCTTGGTTTTGTTATTCAAGAAAAGATTTCCACGTCGAGACTTGGTTCTATACGTAACCTTCGCGCAGGAAGAAACAGCACGTAACGACAAAGCCCACTAAAAACAATCAGGCTATTTAATTATGAAACGATCATTAACACAATACAGATTTTAAACAATTAATTCAGAGTCTTGAATTGCATTTTAACGTTTCTTTATAAAACAATGTGAACTATTATAGCCTGTTACAACTGTTGACGGTTCGCAAGATTACGAGCGAATAACGAGAGAGTAATAATAAAATCATTAAAAACTATGTGGCCTGGTTAGATATGTTCACAGTGAACACACAGGGAAGTAGATGGGTCAAGTTGTCGTCATAGTTTGGAAACCCTATACATGATTTGAAATGTTGCATAGTAGTGATGGGTACTATTGTTATTGACGAAAACATTTTTTAATTTTTTAACACAATTAAGGGCATCACCATATGATGTGATGTGTGCTAGTGCTAGAAAAATAGGATTACACAATTCAATGTAATTGTCTATAACATATGATTGTAGCCTAATCATAAATAAAATATCTAATATCATACAAATAAATACACGCTTTTAGGAAAAGAAACAGATTTTTATAAATTGCAAAATAATCGTAAATGTTTGAGGTGATTGACAGTTGACACTCAGGAATACACACAATTGTGCCCAATGTGTGTTGATAACAGTTGATAACACTTCCCCTATGAAACAAAAGCGACTGTGATTTGATATTTTAAAATTAAAACGAACATCAATCGCATTTACATACTTCCCTCGCAAAATCACTGGGAACTAATGACGAGAGTGATATTTTGATTTTTGAACGTGTTTTTCGTGGTGCGAATATACCACACTGTATAGTTTTAAGTACCACAAACCATGTCCTGACATTCAAATTAACGTTATTCAATAACCATCTTCCAGTCTCCATTAAAAACATTAAACATAATAATTTTTTAACTCTAAAAACCAACTATTGACAATTCTTACTACTTTACAGATTACCTTACAGATACACTCTGTTACTTGATATTATTGATTGACTGCTTAATGAACCTCTTTTATTTAATAATTATTTACAATTTATTATACATGTCCTATATAATTCTAAATAAATACATTTTTACTATGTTATTTTAGTATAAGTGAACTTGAATTAGCTGTAAGGACACACACACTAAAAATTATGTTGTATAATATGACATTAACACTATGTCATAATAAAATTGAAATTGATTTCGACCCGTCTGATTTAGGTGACTTGAGGTTCGGGTCAACAAACTAAACTAAACCGCACCGCACGGACACAACCAACCACAACTAATTGAGCACCGCAGCTCAAGTGCAATTAGCTATTATATTGTTAGGAAGGAAGGTGTCACAATCTTTCTACAGGTAGCTAGTTAGAGTTGGAGTCGTGGAGCGTACAACACAGAGTCAAAGCCCTCGTGTTCTTGGAGGAGAACCGGATGGTTGCGCAGGGTTCCAGTCAGCGCACAGCAAGGAAGGTTCCATGTCTTGGTTCTATTATTTAAAACTTTTGGTTGGGATGACCATATTTAAAAAAAAAATTGTAGGATGCCCGCTGTAGGGTATACACATCAGATTTAACCGGTGTGACTTATTGCGGATAGGACAATTGTGAAGGGATGTCCGAGGGCTATTTAAGAGGACTCAATCCCTTGCATTCGCATTAACGACTGAGGAAAACCACGGGAAAGTCCTTCAGTCAGGATTGCCGGTCTCGACGGAATTCGAACCCGGGACTTCCCGAATCAGAGTCGAGCGCTTAGCGCCCGAGCCAACACTGTCGGTTCCAGACCGTGCACAGAAAGGAAGGTTCCAAGTTCTTGGTTATATTATTTAAAACTTTTGGTTGGGGAGCCCATAGGGTGTTTACTCCCTTCAAGTGACTAGGTAGGTTATTAGGGTTTGGGGTAGTTAAGTAGTTGGCAAATGTAGTGCCGCGAATATTTATCAATCAAGATCAATCTTCAAATTGACTGCTGATCAATAACTATCCGTACACTTTCACTACTTTACTTAAAGGATCAGTGATTTGGGAGAGTATAGGTGTTTTAATAATATAAGATTTAATCACTTTCACAAAATTATAGGTTTAATTAGACAGTACATTCCCTAATCCTGGAATCACCTCCTACTCCTAAGATGGCTGAGCTTAAAAGAGCGAGAGCCAAGCCACTTCCTGCAGTGACTGGTAACAGATTCGTCCCTGATTGTGTCTACCTGCGCCGGTGTCCGAGGGCTAAACGAATAAGGTGAACCTCGGAGAAAGCCTTCAGTGAGGATTGCCGGTCTCGACAGGATTCGAACCGAGGCCTCAAGAATCAGAGTCTTGATCCAATACTGTCGGTGGTTCTTCGGACCATCACAAGTACCCATGACTTGCGCAGGATTCGAACCCAAGAGCCCATGACTTGCGCGGGATTCGAACCCAAGGACCCATGACTTGCGCGGGACTCGAACCCAAGAGCCCATGACTTGCGCGGGATTCGAACCCAAGAGCCCATGACTTGCGCAGGATTCGGACCCAAGAGCCCATGACTTGCGCGGGACTCGAACCCAAGAGCCCATGACTTGCGCGGGATTCGGACCCAAGGACCCATGACTTGCGCGGGATTCGAACCCAAGTACCCATGACTTGCGCGGGATTCGAACCCAAGAGCCCATGACTTGCGCGGGATTCGAACCCAAGGACCCATGACTTGCGCCGGATTCGAACCCAAGAGCCCGAGTCGTGTGGTGTTTTCAACTAGAACTTCAGTGGGCTAGTTTTACGAAGCTAGTAAGCGAAAGTACCGACGGAAGAGAGGGCACTTTTAACAACCATCAGAAGCAGTACACACCAATACTGCAGATACAACCTGTAAACGTATGAAGTACGCGAGGTCCGCAACTTTCAGGATTCCTAAGCCAATACTCTCTATCTCTACATGAACGATTGTCCTCGCTTACTCCCACTTAGGTGTGCTCCCTGGGTACATCGTGCTCAAACTCTCAATCAGGACGCGACATATGAAATTATAAATACAGCATAGTAAACCATTATGCACGAACCAGCTTTCGTAAACACATTGCATTGAAAATGCCTACCGTGCATTTCCTACGATTTCATGATTAGGTGTGCACATTGCAACACTGCACCGAAACTATAAACAAAATTGCAAATAACTGTTTTTCTAACTATCTAAGATTGGGAGGTCATGCGGTTGAAGCTGTCTGTCGCAAGGCATAGTTTGAAGATGTTGATCGACAGAGGTTATATTATATACTACCATATTTGGTGTTGATGATGCGTGTTGCGTCGGTTGCGTGGGTAGCTCAGGCAGGGACCCTACACTACACACTACACCGGACGTTACGTGGCCGACCTTCAGTTCAGTCTCAAGATAGTTGTAACAACAACCATACTAACGACCGCTTCCTTCCTGTGCTGTACTATACGACACCTGGGCTATAGGATAGGACCCTACCCTGCCGTGGTCACAAGACCTACACAAGTGTTATCACCTGACTAGGGAAGGGAAGGATATCGTGTAGAAGACTCCGATAAACATTTGACGGAGCGTCACAATAGAGGTTTGAACATGGGGGGGGGGGGGGGGCAAATCCAGCAGTGACAAATAAAAAAATCGCAAGTGGAAGGGGGGCTTTAGTGCCAGTGACGTATCCAGGAATTTATAAAAGGGGGGGGGGGGGGGGGTTAGCCAAAATGTTAAAATTTTCTCCTTCGAGGTCATTTTGGTGACAATCTGTGCCTAACTGTGGGTTGTTAATTGGAAACAAAATGGGGAAATTATTGGGTCTGGGGCGCACGCCCCCCCCCCCCCTCCTAAAAAACTAGTGACGCCAATGATTCAGGGGGCTTCGAGTCTATGCTACAACACGAAGACTGAGGTCCACTCACGCGTCCATTTCGGCAACATAGCATTAGGTTGGGTTGGAATCTAGCATAAAAATATATTTTTGAAAATGTATTAATCACTCCTGATATCCCTTGTTTTCACCCTCGTTTGTTTTATATCATTTTCCGGCTCTCATTAAAAGTTCGTTTTATTGTGGTTTCCGTTCCCCAGGTCGCCCAGTGCACGTGTTATGAATCTACCAATCCCCTCTTTAGCCTACATGACTGAACATTGAATAATGATGTTAAAGCTATGTTTTATAGTTGGGAAATAAACATTCACATCACATAGAGAGCAACATACAAACATACATACATACAGAGTAATATGAAAGTGTAACTTAACAAATTAGGGAGTTTAATAGAAAGTGAACGTAACATAATGTGAACAAATAAAAAATAATATAATGAACAAATTATTGACGACAAACTTGTATCACGCCCCGTAAAACTTTGTGCAAACTGTAAAGAGTGTATCCCAAAGGTATCACAACACACATAGCCACGCCCTAACTTATATGATAAGGAGAATGTGTGGTACATAGTGTTCAAGGTCACGCGATACAGTTTGGAAATATTCAATATTCTGTAGGGGCCTACTAGTTATTTTGGTCTAAGTGCCCTTCAAATTAAGATGGTAACGTTTAAAATCGAAGTCAAAAATTGATTGTTTTTTTAAAAGTAGAACGATATGTTTTGTAATCTAACCCCCCTTCACCCCATTTTGACCCACTCCTACAAAACCAGTCGACCAGTCTTATTTTGTCAATAGTGTTTA
Source organism: Sweltsa coloradensis (assembly GCA_024449915.1). NCBI lineage: Eukaryota > Metazoa > Arthropoda > Insecta > Plecoptera > Chloroperlidae > Sweltsa > Sweltsa coloradensis. Next base: position 322,438 of record JAMZAV010000900.1, on the reverse strand, counting down.
GCACAGTTTTCTTATAATTTTTGCCAAAATTCACGACGGTGTCCACTGTCCAAGCTGGTGAATGGACATCTCAAATTTTCGAGGATGTATGTCAATAGTTGGCCCCTACTGCCCATGCAAAAACGTGAACAAATTAACATATCTAGGAGCATGTAATTATATTTATGATATTTTATATTGATGTTATCACGTGACATGTGCCTGGTGTAGAGATGTAACTCTAGGCGATGCAGTTTAGCACAAGTAACGAGGCCATGCAACCATCAGCCGGAGTCTCGTTACCATGGACTCGATGTACGTGTGTTTATATGGCGAGTGGTCGTAAAACACGGTACGTACGTAACTCACTAGCTGAGTTTGTGTCAAGGCGAGTTGCACGTTACGCGGTGCCTGTGCGCTGTGCTGTTTGCATAACAAAGCCGACCGTACGAGCCCCGCGGCTCAGTCGGTTGGGTACATGGCCTAAATGATTCCCAACCTGTGTTACAAAACTACGTACGAAGTGAAAGAAAACTGTTGCAGAGTGACTTGTATGTGAAGGTCATTTACATATGCATGCAGTGGCGTAATAACTACGGGGGGAGGGCGAGGGGGGAGGGCACAATTTATATTTTACATGAGATATTTATTGAGATAATATTATTTATATATATTGATATATTTTTCTTATTTTGCTATTTTTCACACATTTTTTACAAGGTTTTGTCGAAAAAAACTCGTCAAAATACTCCAATCACACTCTTAGTACTCTATTATCTGTGCTCTTAGCATCGAATTTTTTCAGGGGCTGTGCGCCCCGGACCCCATTGTTCCAAATCGTGTACTTTACCCAGGAAAGAACCTATGTATAAGTTATTTTTGGTTGACACCACTGACTATACCCAAATACCCCTTTTCACTAGTTCGGCTGACTATTATCTTTGGAAGTTACAAAAATGTTCGCCCTCCCACCGAAAACAAGAGCTAGTTACGCTACTATGTTTCAGATTGTTCAGAAAGTCGAACCTGTTTATATAATGCCTACGTGGTAATTTCAAAACCTCTACGTACACAGATATATGAAGTGTTGGCTACCTATAGATAGCAAACAATAATACGGATGTGGAGAAGGCCTTACAGCCAGGCTGGCATATTGTTGTTGCATTACACTATAATAGATTTCGTCACGAATGCTGGGTGATTGAACCGAAAGTAGTGCCCCGGATTTGTGTCAGTCAGCGAACAATAACAGGCGAGAGTCGAGTCAATACATCGATTAGAATAACGTTGTAAAATGTTGCTGGCGGTGTATTTCTTTCTGAGTTAGCGCATGGATGGCCTCATAGGCCGGTCAGCACTTTGCAAAGTGGGTGATGAAAGAATTACATGCACGACACACAGTTCACCCCAAAAATATTCGGAATTAAAATCATTTCCGTGTGTTATTGAGTGGTCGTCGCAACACCCGGCTCGACACAGTCCTGTCCTATAAATAATAGTAATGTTTTAAATTATTAAATTGTCTTTGTAAAATACCATTGTAAATAGGGTCAGCTCATTTTGGTCAATAAAGGTAACAACAACCTCAAAGTCCAGCCTGGTATTTGTGGTCGAACCAGCCAACCAGGGGCTAGTAAACGACACCAATGACGGTAGGGGTGGATCCAGCCATAGTAATTTATTTATTTCATTGTGAATGTTTCATATGAGGAAATCAGCTTTAGAAGTAGAACACAAACAAATGAAATTATTGGTTTGGTTGGTCACTTTCTAATAGTCAAAAATAAAGTTCGCTCGTCAATGCTGTCGGCGCCTACAGGGTTGACTTGGTCGACTTTAAATTTAATGTCCCCCACTGAAGATCATTTCTGTGACTGAGATGGGTACATAAAGTCAAAATGATAAAATAAAATTTAAACATTCACAATATTCACGAATCATTATTTTTCAACGGAAATGAATGTATTTTTAAATGCAATTTTGCGTCAATTTTCATTCATAGAGTTGATTTATTGTAATCCGATTCTAGTACACGGTCGTACGTGGGTATAGGCGTTATTGCACTAATTGTTTCTAATATTATATCGATACAACACAGCAAGTAGGGTACTGCAGATAGGATCACAATCACCACGATATTGCAGAAACTGGAGGTTACGTGCTCGTTTTAGTTCCGGGTGTACTCCTCGTGTGCTCGAGTGTTCGCACTTCATTGCTTTGCTCCCTTTACTAACAAGCACGACATTTGGGTTTACAGACAGATTCGCTTCACAAACGTGTAATAAATAAATATATTTATGTAAAGAGTCTTTTTACCCATCTCAGCACAGAACTTAGGCTATATTTAGTGGCTCCCTATCGACGCCGATGCCATCGAAGAGCTCACTATGTCCAATCAGCAAACAGTACTTGGAATAAGGACCGCTGGTTGGCCACGATTCACTCTCGGATAATAGAAGGACATTCAGAACAACTATAATACATTTAAAAAATATAAGCTCTCTAATATTTAAGAATATTTCAGAACAACTAATACATTTAAAAAATATATAAGATAAGAACTCTTAATATTTAATATCATTCTGCTATTTTTGTTGGATGCAGCTATACTCTTCGAGATGGTGATATAGACGCTGCTGCAGGACAAATCCAACACGCAAGCCATGTACGGGATCGAAGCCACACCCATTAGGCTCGTGTCTGTGACAAGTGCTCCTACTGCATGTGAGTCACCACATCACATACGGGTGTATGTACGTGTTGAAACACCCATGAGACGCCATAAGACGCATCTTACACGCTACAATCGCTTAGATGGATGGTATACTGAATAATATACACACGAATGCACCGACGTTGCAGTAATATGGGATGGGGATCTTGATGGGAGGGAGATGGGGGTGATAATTAGATTCGAGAAATTACAAAAAAAATGTGAGGGAAGACAGCATATGTGATAAGTTTGGAAATAATACGTAAATTTACTTCATAATGATCCAAGATATTGGGAACGTTTCCATACAGAGCTGTTGTTCAACCAAATGAAAACTGTTATATCCATGTTATGATGTTTATTACTAGGAAAACGCTTAAGTCCCGCCGCGTTGTTGGATGAGCGTAATTGGTGCATTGAGTTGTTAAGTGTTATGCGGATTTTCTGTTGTACTGTAAAAAAATCATTACTTAGTTGATTTTTTTTAAATTAATTTAAATTAAATAAAAAATAAACTTTAATTTTAATTTTTTTTAATTATTCGTAATTTAAAAAAAGAAAAAAATCGTAAAATTTCGATTTTCATAACAAATAATTTTTCGATTGCGCTCAGATTTCACACGAATATATAAATTCATAAAATTAAGGTTCTGTGAAAAAATCATTACGATCGGATAAAGCATGTAGGTGCTATAAGCCAAAGAAATTTGAAAATCAAAAAAATTCCAAAAATTGCGATTTTTTAAAGAAATTTATCTTTCGATAACGCTCAAAATTCACACGAATGTATCAATTCATAAAATAAAGGTTGTGTGAAAAAATTATTACAATCGGACAAAGCATGCAGGTTTATGCGTGTGTTAAAAATCGAAAAAAATCGTAAAATTGCGATTTTCATGAAAATAATTTTTCGATCGATTTTTCCCCCCGTGCAGTTCTTCGTTCAGAGATTTCATAGACCTCCATAAAATTTCATCGCAATTGGAGTATGGGTTTAGCCGGAATCGTGTTCACAGACACACAAAAATACAAAAAAAAGAAAGAAAAAAAAAAAAAAACATTCCGGATTTTTTTCTCCAGTGTAGTGAAATGGAATCTTCGCTTCGCTCGCTACGCTCGCTACGCTCATCCAATGATGTATGCGCCTTGATAATGATGATGACTAATGGCTAATAATAATGAGAATGAATACTACTAATTGAATTAATAATAACAATAACAACCATTAGGATTGTCGTAAGAATGTTGCCCCGACAGGGTCTCATCGAACAAGTATAATTGCTAGCTATTCATAACAATAATATAATAACTCCGCAGCTCGGTTGAGTGTGAGAGGGGTCAACACAACAAGTCGAGCGCGGAGCTTTCTAATCGTCAACTTGTAACCCAGTGTGCAACAACTGCTAAGTGGAGCTCGAGCATAGAAATGGCTTTGAACTCCTCGCTCGCTCGCAGCATCTAGTTCTAGGAGGTCGAGAATCGCGAGCTGCATTGCACACATAACAGCTGGCTGGAGTGCCATTATCTATGTCTCTTTCCCAACACTGTTCCATCAGCCTTCCGTCACCCAACACGACGAACCGAACTGGACCTAGTTCAAACATCTCACTCGAATTAGTAATTCAAGACAAAAATGTGCGTCGTGAGGTCGAACAAATTTTGTAAATATAGGCAAAAATTGCAATTTTATAGACTTTATCTTTGAGGTCTCGCACTAGAAACTCGTAGACTTATTAAAATGGAAAAGGAATAAATAACGAGAAATAAAACATAACAAGGAAATGTTGATTTCCCTCCATATCATCCGAAAGTACTAAAGTACTTAGTGCACTATATATAGACGCTGAGAGAGTCTGCACCCTGCACCTAATTCTCGTACACACAAACATGACCGTTGTATTTTTTTTTTACTATCACGTTTACACGTTTATTTATTTCCCATCCCTAGCCAAGTAGTGCACTATGACGCTGAGAGTCTGCACCCTGCACCCAATTCTCGTACACACAAACATGACAGTTGTGACTTGTGAGTGTATTGTGTATACAGCTGCAATTCATGCAGTCATAAATCATTATACACTACGTGAATACAGCTTTGATCAATGTACGGCCAGGGGCTATCATAGCCAAGTTTCACAACTTGTCGTAAACCTATCAGAAACTGCACACTTGTTATGGTGTACTTGACCTTTTGGTATAAGTTATAATATTATCTTTCTAGAATGGGGAAAATGTTGTTTGACAGAAATAATATGGATGAGGAAATTGAAATGTGGTATCATGAGCATGATTGCCTTCTCAAATGTGAATTTGACAACAATTAATTTTAAATGTAAATTCACATCACAATATAACATATTTGAACAGGTTGCACTGAACAATTTTTCTGAATAAATCAAAAATTCGTTTTTATAAAAGTTGAATAATTTAAGTTATAACTTATAACAATGCTGTTCACTATTCTGTGACGAAGTATGTAGTTTCTAAAATCTCAATTAACGAAGTCAATACAATTTTACAAACTGTGTACTTTTGCTATTAAAAACATATTTTATGTTATTGCACTTCACGGAGTTCGAATAAACAATTACAATACAGTTCGTGGTACTCAGTCAATATCGTGAACGCCTAAGAATATTTTAAAAAGTATTAGAAAGTATGCGCCACTCAGCTGCCAAGAATAGATGATTGCAGATACTAATGCAATACTTTCTTTCGCCTAGTCAACAAACACTCGATACGGGGTCATTTGCGTGTCGTTCGCTGGTCACGCGCGCACTAGGGCTAGCGCGACGTTAGGTGGTTCGCTGACCTGCTGACTGGCGAGTGGCGAGGTCGTCAACAACATCCGTGCTCGACGGACATTGTGTTGAAGATGAAAGCAACAAGATTTTGACGGTGTACCACATTACGTTATTGCATATACTTTCATCTTGAGTGAGTTAGTGGACGAGTAAGTGAGTGGTTGAGTATGTGAATGAAAGAAAGAATGAATGAATGAATGAATGAATGGAGGAAAGTGAGTGAGTGAAGAATGAGTACATGAGTGAGTGAGTGAGTGAGTGAGTGAGTGTGTGAGTATCCTGCCTGGTTATAACCACGGATCTCTATTTAGTATTTACTAACGGTTATCCCCGATATCTAGTGTTGTTACTAAATGGCTGGTGCAACACCCAACACTTTCACCGTCAGACGAACGAACGGGCGGCTAAACCAACACCAGGACATGTTAGAAAAGCCAGGCAGAACCGATGCATTTTGCGATATCGGTGCGTGTTGTTTCCGAGCTCGAGTGACGTCATTCCATTCGCGTGGCAGATAAAACTACTCGGTGTACGCCACACGTTGGGGGATGAGCATTTTCATTTTTGTGCAGTGTGTATGGGCATTCACTTCAGCTCCTTCCGTGTCCCATGCAGGGCACGAAACTGGCCGTCATCCTATTTTACTAACTCGAGCTACAACTTTGTTAGGTCCATTTCAGCACAAAACGAGCACAAAACGTGGAAATGTTCACATTTTGGAAATTCCAATGTGGGTGGGGGATCTAGCCATTAAGTTAGCCCCCCCCCCCCCCCCTCAGTGGCTATATTTACTAATCCGTAGCTGCTCAATACGATCTAACTACGGTCCATTTCAGCACAAAACGAGCACAAAACGTGGAAATGTTCACATTTTGGAAATTCCAATGTGGGTACCGCGCTGAGCACGACTTATTTCTTTACAAAGTTGGATCGACGACATGGCATTTGATAGTTGATAAATACGTCATTACCAACCAGCGCGAAACTCTTTAAAATATTACTCTCGCCGATGCTGTCGGTGCCGGCGTCGAAACTCGGGGTCAACTCGAAAATATCGTTCACCACAACGTGCATAATAGTAGACTATAACCAGAACAAAACAACCATAGACAGAGCTATTCCGAACCGGACACTTGTAAATTATGTAATTTTGAATCCCAAGAAAGAGCATTGACTCCTGCCCGATGATAATTATGAGCACAGTCAGAAAAAGAAGCGGTTTTATACTGGGTAGCAAGAACGAAGAATGTCTGAAGAAGCCCCTTACTGCACAGGAAAAAAAACAATCAGCTGTTTTGGTTGTAGGAAAGAAAGCCTTAGCTTAGAGATATGTACACCGTTCCGTTGTAGACCACAACGTGCATAATAGCAGAAATACTAACCATAACAAATGGCAAATGTCAAAAGGAGAGAGACAGCAGCTATCTATCATATCTATATAGATATATGTACGGTGTCGATGCACCGTTGTAGAGTGCTAAAAATGCAGCAACGCGTAGTTCGCAAATGCAAATAAAAAACCTAAATAAATACTAATACAACTTTGCAATTGTCGTCATACAGACAGTTTCATACAAGTGTATTTCAAGCTCGTCTGTTTACGATGAATGCGGCAGCGTACGGCACATTGCTCCTGGCCAAGCCGGAACAGAACGCAATCAAAGTCACGGGTTGTGCTTGATGTGGCTCTACGCTAGTGCACGAGGGAGGTTGCGGGGTCGATTCCAGTGACAGGCAGAAAACTTTGGGGGGGGGGAGGGTCCTACTGGCTTATTCACTACGTACTAGGTATTAGGACACATTTAGCAGTTGACACATAACTATATCCGCTCGGCGAGGAAGCATCCGACAAACATGCAACTTTGCAAAGTTGTCAACAAAGCATGCAAGGATAGCCCTACAGTCGTAGATTTTCGATATTTTGCGCTAATCGCATAGAAAAAATTACGAATATGGTCGATTTTAGATTTGGTTAAAAAGTCTAAAATTTACCAAATTTAAAAAATCATTTTTAAATTTTTATTATTATTATTATTATTATTATTATTATTATTATTATTATTATTAATATATGGTTTTTAAGCATAAGCCCGCTTTAAGGACATAGTTATTGATTCATAGCAGTTGTCGAAAAACCCCAGTCGGGGCAAACTTTTTCGACAACTGCTATGAATCAATAATTATTATTATTATTATTATTATTATTATTATTATTATTATTATTATTATTATTATTATTATTATTATTATTATTATTATCGTTATTGTTATTATTATTATTTGAAATCAAATTTTAGAAGTGTTACCGTAGAGCCCTTCGTTTTTGCTTCCGTGACCGTGACAACTGTCCAAAATTTCAAGTACTTGTGCACGGTGTTAGTCGGCCGAGGGAAAATATTTGAAATTTTTCAGTTGTAAAGGAAAATGAAGGGCGGTGGCTCACGCGACCACGGGCGCTGGTCAGAAGGACGTGGGCTCGAATCTCGCATATCGTCATCTAACGTACCACTCCACTGGAATAGCCAGTGCATTAATAGCACAAAACCCTCATCACCATTAGCATCATCGAAACTAAAGTCACACTTTTCTAAAAGTTGCTTTTAATAATTGGTAAAAAAAAAATATTTCGTCGATTTTGCATTTTGTTAAAAGGTCCAAAATTGACCAATTTCGAGAATTGTTTTGGGCTGATTCCCATAAAATATTAATTCAATCATACGTAGGATGTTTCCTGGACGAACGTTTGGGTTTAGCTATTTGCCAAATGTGTCCTATCATTTCCACTCGTCATTCCACCCTGTTTAGTGCAGCGCGTGCACTGTTGCACATGCAGGAGTACACCGGTGCAGTCGGAGCAGATTGTTTACGGAAGTGAGCGAGTGCCAGGTCGCGGCTGATTCACCTCTAGTCACGTCAGCGACACTCAAACATTCAGAGGAAGAAAGTTAAGATACTTTCTAGAAATTATTACGTAATGAACGCGGAGGTATATCCGTCCGTCTGTCTGTCTGATGTGTACAACGCGCTAAACATTCGCCCGGATGTAGAGCACGGGGAAATATGCGACGAGACCGGAAACAAAGCCAAAACCAAACCGTCTCATTGGCAGTGGCGTATCCAAGGGGTGTGAACAAGTGTGAAAGAGCATATTACCATCTGACCAAAAGAGGATTTTAGTGGATACAAAGTTAATTATTGTGATGCTTTAAAAAGCACAGATTTTCACCAAAACGACATTAGAAAGAGAAAACAGGATTTTAGTACATAAGAAGTTGGTCATTGTGATGCTTTAAAATTTAAAATGCACAGATTTTCACCAAAATGACCTTGAAGGAGAACCCCTCCCCGCTTAGCCTTCGGTGACTATGAATTAATTGGCTGAACTATCCCCCTTATGAATTCCTGGATACGCCACTGCTGCTTAGAATAAGAGAGGACTAGGAGCTGTAAGTTTGTATCATGTCGACATATTATTCATTTTATGCAAGTTTTTTTAAAAGTACTGTGACAATGAGGTTTGTATTTAAATGAGCAGTATAAGTAATAGGTGTAGTCACAACTATAGCTAGGTGTGAAATACCTTCAGCAAATGGAGTTTAAAGGGTGTAAATTCAAGTAGAATATTGTTTAATAAACAAATAATATGCACGTTTAAACAATTAATCAATAATAAAATATAATATTAGGCACCCTAGGCCTATATTATCTGTAGAAGGGAGGTTGAATCTAGTTAGGCCACCTGTCCACCTGGACAGTGGAGTGGACAGAGAAACGATAATTTACATACAGATGTAAAACATATCTAATGGCATACAATAAAATAAAATAAATAAAAGTAAAACAATGTCGTATTTAGAGTCTACCCACTCAGTCATATAATTAGCCATCTAGGCATGGGCCTATTATTGTGGTGAGCACCTATTTAAAATAGCGGTTAGTTTCTAGCTTGCTACGCACAGGTTGTGATCATATTTTACGGTAACACAATAAATGTTCGCATGCAAAGAGATAAGACTAGCCACACGCTCATCCATCAACGCGACTATAAGATGCGTAGGTTGGAGAAATGCCCACTGTACATATTAGTTCTACTCTTCTCCTGTTTCTCCACTATCAGTTTCGCAATCTGCATCGTCTGGATATAAATAACCCGAGGGCTAGAAGTGCCAAGAACACACGCATTTGTGCATTTCCTATTTCCAATCCAAAACAGTCAACAAATTATTATGTTCCTATCTTGAACACGTTATGTTTGGATATAAAAGAACACAAGAATAATACAACTCAAAGTATTCATCAAATAAACAGCAAAGAATGAAGGTTACCATAATTATTATTATTATACCACGCTTGTCCAAGAGTTCAAGCTCAGGTCAAATGGTGGAGGTGCCCAGAATATAAATACTCCACATTTCTGGGTGGGGGTGGGGGGCAGCCATCGCCCCCCTTAACCGTAGGTCATCAAAACATGTGTTTCACCCTTGGGTTAAAGAAAGAACGAAAAAGCAATGCAGGTAAATATCAAGGTCATGTGTGATTTTTGATGATATATGACATATAGGCCTACACAGGACACAGACGGACGGAAGAGTGAATATAGTGATGCATAGTCTTAGTTATAGGGAAGTTCAAAGTTAATATTGAGTAGTTACAAATTTTCCCAAATTTAACGATTTCATTCACGAATATGCAATATCAAAAAGACCTTTAATCCATTTTATTATATTATTTTTTTCTATGTTACTTTTTTGCAAAAGTGTCAAAGGGAAAGGGTTTTAGTTCACGCGTCCATGTAAATGTGTAACGTTTCTCCAACACGCGCTAAATAAATAAATAAAAAAAATACATTTTATTTAGAGTCACCCACTCAGTTATATAACTGATTTTCAGTGGGGGACTTTAATCAAAGCGACCCAAGCCAACCCCGTAGGCCCCGACTATGAACAATGAAAGTGTTATCCTACCTGTCTGAAGACGTACTCGACGTCGGTGCAGTAGAGGCTGAGGGATGACCCTCCCTGCAGGACGACCACGCAACTAGAGGGCACCTTGTCATTGGCTCTGAGCCGCGCGCACAGTCGCTGTCTGTTCTCCAGGAACAAGGTCATTGGCACCTTGAACGTGTGGTCCCCCATGGAGAAGAACGCCCTGGAAGAACACCATTTGCAATGTGAAACGTTTAGATCCACACTACCCGCCCCCCCCCCCCCCCATACATACTTTTCCCGAAACAATTGACATGGGCAGTGTTGTCCCCAATTAACGCCACATATTATAAAAATATAACAAAACTTGAGGGTTCCCCAAGTTCGTTTTGTTACAAAAAACTTTTTATTCGGCGTAAAAGCCCAGCAACCGTACAAGTTTCAGTTGTTATAAATAAATAATAAATAATAAATTTTATTTAGAGTCTACCCACTCAGTTGTATAACTGATTTTCAGTGGGGGACTTTAAATCAAAGCGACCAAGCCAACCTTGCAGGCCCCGACGCAATCGACTAATCGCACTAAGGCTATTCGAGACGATGAGGACGATAAAAAAAACCATGCCATAAGCGGGATTCAATCCCACGTCCTCGTAGAGTCATACACCGGATCAGCGTCCTAATAGTATGAGCCACCGCCGACAGCTTTTGAGAGATAAAGATTTAGTTATACTATAATATTACATAATTGACTTTGTAAACAAATGGACAATTTTACAATTATATCTTCAACTTGGAATTTCATATTCTTCTTTTTTGAAGAAAAAGTTTGGAAAAGACGATAATATAAAATTAGACAAAATGTTGGGCAAATGGATAATTCTAGAGAGTGCTTCAATATTATTTGCTTGGGAGTCGCCGCGGACGAGGTGTAGTTTTAGCCTCTCGGTTTTAGCTTTCTGATTAGTTTTGTTTCGTATGATTGCACAACTATTAAAGCAGGTGTCAGTTCCACTGGTAACGTTTATATATAGGTTACACATGTCAGAAGTCAGAACCCTGTGGCTTGTGTGTATCTGACCGGCGGACAGTTGTTACAAGTACGACTTCTCTAACGGGACAGGTGTGGACAGTATTGTCACCTGCCGCGCAAGACGCCCCTCTAACAACAAGCAACGATGATGAAACCGCTGCCAAGAAAGAAGAAACAAAGTTTTATAACTCTGCCAAGCTGCACGAGGTGTTTGTAACGCAAGAACAAACCAGACCGTTGGTTTTGACCCCACGTTTTACCCCATGTCCACCTGTGACATGTGAGGTCCACCCCGCCGAGCAGCATGGGGAACCTGTTTGATTAGGACACACATAGGGTGCCGGCTGTTCAAAGAGAAACGCAACATTCAGGTGAATGCCTCTTTGTATACAGAGAATGCTCGAAAACGTGTGTTGTATTGTAAGGCTGTGATATCTTTGTAAATAAGCAATCAACAAACTTACAAGGTCTTACAGAATACAGAGGACGGACGTCTGCAGAGTACATGTGCAACAGTGCAAGCACTGGTCTAAAGCGCCTTTTTTTTTTTACTACGATATTATGAGCCGTTTAGAAATCGTTTGATCATAAAATCCAGCGAATTTCATATAAATAAATAAATTCGTATTTAGTCTACCCAGTACCCACTCAGTCATATAACTGATTTTCAGTGGGGGACTTACAATCTGGGCCACTTTTTGACATCATTTTCTCCCAAACAATATGGAACTTTAGCATTTGCTTTAGCAAATTTGCGCACGTCTCGACAATATTTCCACATTTCCAAAATGCTTCATGGCTTCTAGTCGTACATAGGCTTGGCAACGCGAAGAACTACCTATTATTGTCTATCTCTTATGGCACATTTACTTACGGTTATTTTAAAAAAATAGTCAAAACACAAAATGTATTCCGATACTGATAGAGACAACTACTACATATCCTTCCAAAACAACCTACTAACATTTACAACCTTTAGTTCCAGAAAAAAAAAACTCGTCCACAGTATAGAACCAGGGGACGCGTTTTCGATTCATCTACAAAAGTTCAGGGGAAATAACTTAGAAATGCAAATTAGGGGGTACACAGCTAAGCAGGTTCATGACAAGAGGTGGATGCTAAAAATATTCACCCCTCTGGCAGTGACAAGTATAGTCGCAACGTGGAGGGGAGGGACTGATATTAAAATAGCAGCGTTTTGTTCAGCCTTGCTATTGTTATTTTAACCCAAGAGAAATGGCTTCGGAGGATAATGTTGGATATCGAAGATACGAAGCCTAATATGGAAATATTTTTATTAGACAACAATAACATATTTTATCTAATGATTAAAAACAATTTTTCTAACAAGAAATGGCTCCACAAAATTGGCCAAGCAACAGAGGCTATCCATAATGCAAAGGTCTAAAGGTTTTGAGGGTCTATCTTAAATTACACCAACCATGCAGCCGTTTGTTCAAAAAAGAGCGAACAATCATTCAAATTTGTTTAAGTACGATTGTCATGAGAACTGTTTAATTGGTGACAGCCCAAAACAAAAGCAGTTTTAAAGCAAAGAAATTTCAAAAGTTCCCTGAAAGAGAACGGAGTCGGAGTCGGTAGTCGTTTGTGAGGTAGAGAGCGAATAAACGGACAAAAACACCCTCGAGCTAATCATGATCTAACAATATATATAGATTGTTAGATCATGCGAGCTAATGTGCCTTGTAGACCACTTTTCAACTTTGTCTACATTGTACTTTGATCACACAGGCTTAGATCTTTATTGAGCATACAATATAAGCAGTTCCGGTTATGATTAGTTCTTTATGTTATTATAACCCGATTGGTCACGAGTCACAAGTCACAACAAATAAGAAAGAGGTCTACTGAGCATTGGACTTTGTGGACTAGCAGAAGAAAAAAATGATTTTGTGGCGACGAAAAGTGGTATACAGCTAGTCAAATTATTACGAATTGACCTGCAACAACGTATGTTTGAACAATTTTTGTGTGTGCGAACCTATTGGACCTCGGTATGTGGATGAGTTTAGCAAAGACTCAAATTTGACTACCCTGCGGTCTGATTCTGTAAGATCGTTATGGAAGATAACGATCTTTATTCGGCACTTTAGCGACAATTTTGCGTATCGACTGATTCTGTAAAAATGATATAACGATATCGTTACGGTAGCGATCGCTATGATAACGAGAATGAAAAAGGTGTCGCTATGCTATCCACTGCCCCCTATGGCGGCCGTAGCGACTACCTTACAGAATCAGGTCGATAACGATAATTTATAACGATTGATATAATTTCATATCAACCGTGATCGCTATCGCTATCATAGCGACTATTTTTACAGAATCGCACTGCTGAGTAAAATATAGCTTAGGTGATTTTGGTCTGTTTGTAGTTTGTACACTCTGTAGTGGATAAAGTGACAACCGGCTATTAATCCTGTCAAATAAGATCTCATATTGACGTTTGGAGGAAATAATTGCGATGTCGCTGAATTTTTGCAGAGACCTTCCTTATATAATACTAATCAACATACTAAAACTCCCCTACAATCGGACTTGAGCTTCGGCCGCCATATTGGAAAATGGCGGCCAAAAAATGTTTGTTGTCAAATATCTCCAAATTAATTGGAGATAGACAAAATGTTGCATCGGCAAAAATATTCCCCATTTAATTCCCCACAAAAAAGGTGTCTTTTATAGTTTTGGTAGGGGCAAAGGTAACGTCACAAAATCGTGGGTTATACGTTGGTTATTGGAGTACCAGCTAATTTCCTTATTTTCACGCCCAGCATCAAACAATGCCCGGAGAAATCGATTTAAATACAAAAGAACTTTTGTACGGGGTTCATGAAAGCTTCCATTAGTATTTTAAAAAATCAGGTCTGCGAAATCGGATTTTGCATTTACCCGGAATTTAGGTTTTCTATTGTTGGCATTTCCTCAAAAATGCCATATTTGACTGTCCATTATTAAGCATTAAATAGTATCAGAGGAAAAATTCTTTCTACGCACATTGAAGTGACTTAAATAACGATGAGAAAACAGCCAAAGTTATAATCCAATATGGCTGATAATTCCTAATATCCACAACATCAAAGTGAATGATGTAACAAAAGAGTGTAAAAACAGCACGAAAACAGAATTCATATTGTGAATAATAGGAATTAGCAGCCATATTGGATTTAAACTTTTGTTGTTTTCTCATCGTTATTTAAGTCACTTCAATGTGCGTAGAAAGAATTTTTCTTCCGATGCTATTTAGTGCTTAATAATGGACAGTCAATTATGGCATTTTTGAGGAAATGCCAACAATGGAAAAACCTAAATTCCGGGTAAATGCAAAATCCGATTTTGCAGACCTGATTTTTTAAAATACAAATAGAAGCTTTCATGAACCCCGTACAAAAGTTCTTTAGTATTTAAATTGATTTCTTACGGATTTACCGGGCATTGTTTGATGCTGGGCGTGAAAATTAGGAAATTAGCTGGTACTACAATAAGCAACGTATAAACCACGATTTTGTGACGTAACCTTTGCCCCTACCAAAACTATAGAAGACACCTGTTTTGTAGGGGATTAAATGGGGAATATTTTTGCCATTGCGACATTTTGTCTATCTCCAATTAATTTGGAGATATTTGATAACAAACACTTTTTGGCCGCCATTTTCCAATATGGCGGCCGAAGCTCAAGTCCGATTGTAGGGGAGTTTTTGTATGTTGATTTGTATTATATAAGGAAGGTCTCTGCAAAAATTCAGCGACATCGCAATTATTTCCTCCAAAAATTCTTATTTGACAGGACTATATTTTGGTCTTAATTAAATTTTAAGGGAACCTTCAAAATCTCTATTAGAACTGACAAGTTTTAATTGTAAGACTTTTTCTCTGTATGAAAAGCATACTTTTACTTCTACTATTTTATTTTATTTGAGTGTACAATAATTTTATGTCCGATTCTTTGCTCTCTACCGGACAAACTGCTAGTCCGATCTTGATGAAAATTTGCATGTGTCCAGTATATGAATCTGAGTTGGCCTACAAGTACAATCGAACAAATATTTCTAATATAAATTCAAATTGTACTTGCCTACTACATTCTATATTTTTTTAACAATTTTGGTTACCGGTAGGCCAATGTTTGGTAGCTGCTCTTTACTGGACAAATGGCTCAAATCTCTTAGCTTACTTGGTACTAAGGATGCAGACGATAATCAAACAATATTATCGATCAATAATTAATGATGGATTTAATTTTGATTATCGATAACCAAAATTCATTATCGATTTATCAAAATATCAAATAATTTGTCAATAGTGGCATGAACTAATTTCTAAAGACGGAGATTTTCTCACATTGTGCTATACACTGGCTGGGCTGATTGTGTCAAACTCGAGATTTATGTTTGGAAATGAGGTATCAGTCGATAACGGAAGCCAAACACATGACAGCGAAGACAGCGAGGTTGTAAACGGAACATGATTGTTTTGTTTTGACTTTCACTTGCCATATTTGAGGTTCCACTTATAGGTTGGAACAGGCTTTACTGGTGATATCGATATTATCGATAATATCGATTCGATAGTGACATTACCATTTTGATAATCGATAATGAAAAAAGTATTGATGTGCATCCGTAAGGCTACTATGTCACAATTTTAAATATATTCACAGAAATAATTCTTGAGAAAATCAAACCATATAGCCCTACCATAATGAGTTTTTTATCAAGTAATAGGAACGCAGGAGACAGGTAGGCCTAAGTTCATCCTTCAACACGACTATTATAAGTAGCGTTCGTGAAGCGGCTAAGTTAAAAAAACATTGGGTAATGTGATCTATCTAGGTAGCCTAGGTACTGTTTTAAACGTTTGAAAATCAATCCTACATTTTAAAGGCTATTTTTAAAGATTTTTTTAATCAACCGTCAGATAACTTCATGTACCTAGCCTATATCATTGGTTTCGTTTCGTTTTCGTACTAAGAGAATCTAACAATTTATTAAAATATCTGTTAGGGCCACATCTATAGGCCACATGCAGTTTTATTTTTTGTGCACAGGCCTTGCAAATTATTGTAGAGACTTCAACTATAAACATTTGTAAATTTTTATGTTACCTAGGGCCTACATCAATAACACACCTAAAAAATAATTATGTTAAGCCTAGGTCATTCATTGCATTTCATAATGTATTTTACTTCAAATTTATTCAGCCTTTTCAGCTACTCGGTAAGAGTGTGTATGGGCATAACCGGTAGGCCTACTTTAGAAATAATTCAAATACAACGTCCGGTAACATACGCCCTATGGTACATTAATTTACAGAACAATATGAACATCCACAAGCACTGCCACAGGAATATTTCACCACAAAGAGGCTAGTAAACTTTGACATTGTTAGTAGGCAACGTAGTATAATGTACATTACCTGTCCCATGATAGGACAGGTTGGCCAGTGTAAGGTTATATGGCCATACCCTCTTTAGCATTTGGCTGACATTATGCGACAAATAGCGTGAGAAATTTTGAAAACAAATCAAGATCCTCAAAGCCAAGACTGAACTTTTTCCTAAGGCAAATAGCTGCGTGAAAATTTTCAACGTTTTTACTCTTAATGATACACCATAGATACATTTTGGAACCTTCCAAGAACAATTAAGGATCCAAATGTTTCCGCTCCCATAGATAGATGGTAGAAACGGCTCAACTGGCCAGATTCCGTTTCTGTTCCGGAATCTAGATCGAATGCAGATCGACGGTATCTGACTGAATAGGCCTACATATGGCTACATGGAGGTTTGATTGGTTGAATCGAACTTAAGGCCTATAGGCCTACTGTCATCCATGGTAACAAAACTAATAGGGATGATGGGTAGAAAAGATAACGAGTAGGTAGTAAAACTAAAACGTTGATTGGTCCCAGCCTCACGGATTCTGGATTTGTCAATCCGTCAAAGGTTAAATAGTAACATTTCTTATACCCCCCCCCCCCCCCAAGTAGCAACTCTGCTACAACAATACAAATGAAATTCAACTGAAGAACAATCAAAGCCACAAGTTGTCTGTAGGACATGAACAAAGTAAATTTAAAATCAAAAGACATGGAAATTTGTGAATCACAGTTCGGAACCGTTTGTTAGTACGGTAAGCCTATGTATAGTTTTCATTATCCCAACATTGTTAAGCCTAGGACTATTCAAATTGTCAAGGCCTACTTGTAGGTCTACTAATTAGTTCACAAAAAACTCACCAAGGTCTACTCGAAGAAGATTCGAATCCGTATGGATTTGGGTAGCCTGAGTAGGTCTACCCTACCCGGTTCGGGTACCGAATGTCTTCCCGAATAATGGTTAACAACTTGATTGTAGGCCTACCTACCTAATCATATGTAGGCAGGTTAAATAAATCCCCAAACACAATAATTGTTACAATCAGACTCAGAATTGTCGGTAAATTGTAGAAATGGTACAGGCACAGTTCAGTGTCCCAATCTAAAATCTAAATACTAAATGAGATCATGGTATTTAAGCGGGTTACTTTGTACTATTACGACTGTGCATTACGGTTAGCTAAAGGGTAAATTTAAATTACGAACCATATTTGGTGGGGTTCGGAGGCTGTTGGCTAAGCGTACGGTACTTCTTCGGTTAGGGGGGTCCAACTTTTATACACTGTAACGGAAAGGATTTCGGGGTGCGCTCTTATCAAAAATATCCTAGAACTAACGCGGCAGGTAACTAGGCGGAAAGGTCGACTAGCCTAACGTAAGTAGTTTTGTAACGGAAAGTATTTCAGGTGTGTATGTTTTCATTGAAAAAACAAGTGTTGAAAAGTTGGACCCCCCCAACCGAAGAAGTTCCAAGCGTACTAGGCTACTCTCATTGGTTGAAATAACTAGGCCTACTTAACGGCTTACACTAGAATATTATGGCGGGAAACTAAAATTTTTTAAATTTTCAATTTGGAACTCTTAAAAAGTATCACTTGGTTTAGGAGTGATTGGAGAATGGCCAGTCTTTGGTTTGGTTTTTATTGTGTAATTTTGACCCGTCCCCATTGGGGGAACATCTTGGGCACATTTCCCTCAAAAAAGGAAATTTGAAAAGTTAAGTTAGTCCTAGGCCTACTTCTGTCGAAAAAGGAACTGAGACGTTCTTCGTTCCTCAAAAGGAACCTAGGACGTGTCTGAAACTATGTTCTCATTCTTATTCTCATTCTCAGTCTCGGTCGGAATATGAATGAAAACGAGTGTGGTTCTTTCATTACTAGGTTTCATTTACGTTCTCAGTCTCGATCGGGACCTTCGTACATTGCTTCTGACGTCACCGATGATTGATGACGTCAAATTGAGAATGAGAATAAAAATAAGCCACGTTTTTCAAGAAATCAGAACGTCCTAGGTGGGCCCTATTCCTTTTACTTTCCTTATCCCATCACTGTTTTAAAAAATAAAGGGTTTTTCGGATTTAATTTTTATCATTACTTTAATTTTTTAAAAGTGAGCCCCCCGGCTACTGACGAGGGTGGGGCCAAATTTTCGAAAACACAAGATGTCACAAAATATTTTTTCATACGGAAGTTTACGATATCAGGTAGGCCTACCTACGGTACTGGAATTCAACGGGATTACGAGGGTGAAAGGAACGTATAAAGGAACGTTAAAATCCTTCAAAGTTCCCACAAAGTAGTAGGCCTAACTTTGACGTTACAAGTTCCTGCCCAAAAAAGGAAGCGTTCCCAAAAATTCCCTAAAAAAAGGACCGCGTTCCTTCCCAAGAAAAAGGGCCTCGCATCAAAAGTAGTGGCAACAGAATATTGTCATGTCATGGTGTTTGTCTTGAGATGTGAAGCAAAGAGGCCTAGGCCTACAGAGTTGTTTGTTATTCGATAGACCCAGGCAAGTAAACACGTGACGTCATGACATGCATTATGGTAAATTCCACTGAAGTTCAGTGATCTTTCTACAGAACAATCACACTCCACGACTGCCTGAAGTCCTCATTATTACTACGAGATTAGGCTCACTAAGTATAAACTGAACAGAGAACGGTGATTTTACTATTTAAAGCAGGTCAGGGCTCTAGGCTATGAAGTATTCTGACAGGTAGGCGTAGGCGTTGCTCCCAGTCCCAAAGTTCCGTCATCATTTAAAAGTCCTCAGAAATTCCAATTTAATCAAAATCTATTTTTAAATAAAGTTTAGTCTCTCATTGTTCGACTGTACAATAGTTTTCAATTTAATCAAGATTGTTCCAGTAATAATCAAACAAGTTTACGTACCGTTCCGTGCATGTTGATCCCGAGGGTGCCGCCATCTTGAAAACTCTCGAACCCAAACATCAACGTGTCAGCCGGTAGCCCGCTACATTTTGTAAACAGCGCGCAGTTCAAATTGTATGACATTGATTTTTAAATATGTTGAGACTACGTTTCATTGTAATTTTGGGTTGAATTTTAAGCTGGTCTCAACCATTGAGTTAGTAAGCCTTCTGTAATCAATGTTTGTTTATTTTAGACCACAAAGGTAAGGTCTTTATAACCATTCATGTTGATATTCCTTACTTTTGACCATTTTCAGTTTATCTGTGCTCTGCGAGAAAGAAATGGTTGCATTTTTTTTTTCATAAAACTAAAGGCCAATAATGTATGCATAAACAATCAGCAAGCATAAACGCTAGGAAACCTCATAATTTCACACTAATTCATTGATATTTGTGATTTTTTTTTAAAAGCATGAAGAAAAACAATTTTAGAAAGATTACTTCACACGACTGGTATTTTTAGCAATTATTTAACTATGAGGTTGCCCTGAATTTAAGCATAGGAAATAAGCTGCACAGTAAATAAGCCGATCAGGAAGTAGAAGATGAAGGAATTGATGGAAAAATATTGTCGAATAATGAATTAATATCTTATTATACACTTTTTTTTTATTATTTCACGGTTGTAATAATATCCCATGCATTAAAACATGCACAGTACGGTAAATACATGGACTTGCTATAAAATCCTATGTTAAAAAAAGAAATTTTAATCCGAAATTACTTCTCGGATTAAAAAAATCAAAAAAACCCCATGGTGAAACGACGAAGTTGGAAAAAGGCCAGTAGAAGGAACAATCGTTTAAATTTTCAATAACAGCCCTATGTTACAAAAGGAAGAGACCAAGTGATTTCATAACATCAATAACACATCATTAAACGGGCCAACTTTCGCTTTCCAATTATCACGTAATTACGACATTTTGTTTGGTTGGCCCTTCATGACAAGACATTGAGAACGAGATATGTGCACACTAGTCTAGTCTAGAGGTCTTCAAATACATGAGAAAATGTTAATTTAAACGTGTCAAAGTCGGAAACATCCACACTTGTTAATTTCCAAATTTGAGATCAAAAGTAAGTAAATATTCAGTGCTAACAATTCGGACAATGGCCTAAAAGGACGCTCCAACTATTTTAGGCCTACAACCTATATAGAAACGATAAAATCATGAATTAATAATTCCGTAGATTTTTAGGAATGTCTCTACGTAGATACAGATTAACCAAACACCACTTGACTTAGGTAGCCTATATCCTTTTAAATTGTGCGAGGCTGCCAACTAGATAATTAGCAACCACAACAACAACCACAATTTTATTATTTACATTGTCAATCGTTCGCACTTTAGAATCATAAGCGTAAGTACATAATTAAATATCGAACACGTCACACACAGTAAGCGTAATCCAGGGTGCCGGTCGAAGAATGACAAATCATCTTGGAGTGGAGTGGGGATCGAGCCCGAGGCCTAGACGTGATGATGCACGAGATTCCTCGGCGGATGCGATCAATACAGGCCGCCGTTCGTCGCCTGTGACCGACTGCCTGGCCCGAACCCAAGGAAACTTCCCACACCTTGGCCTGCGTGCTTGCGTACGTCCGTGTGGATGTGTGGAACATTGAGGAACTTCTATTCTGCTACACAGCTAATCAAAGAGAACCGTAATACTTGTTGAAAAATTCACAACTCCAAATGGCATAGCCGAAGCGGACTGCGCGTGTCCTCTTCAGAATCGTAAAAGTATCTCTGTTTCGGGGATAGACCCCTTTGGAGACGTCGCACAGCCTCTTTGATTAGACTACCGTCGCGAAGGAGTTCTTGCAGCATCTCGTACGGGTCGTCACTAGCGTTCGAGTCTTTGATTTTCATAGACTTTTTATTTGTGGTGCACACGCACGATGTAGGCCTGATCGGTGACTTGGCACACACTTCGCAAGAATCCCCCCAACTGCGGCTGGGTATTCTATAGGGGGACGCACGAGATTTGTGATGAATCGGGCGAGACTTGAATCCGGACGCCGAGAGGCGAAGATTCTCCTTGATTTCGGACACAAGATCCTCCATATTCCGCCAGAAAGTTTTAGTGTCTATGCGTTCGAAGTGCCCGAAGAACTTCCTCCTTGCTAGGCCCCCCCCCCCCTAAAAAACCTCCACGCTCGAAACTTATCACGATCACGGAGAGCTGTTTACTTCTCGACTAACCACCGCGGACGCTCGCTTCTCAATGGATCGCCACTTTACTCGCTGCATGTGGCCGCACGCAGTGTTATTGTTTTCATTCCACGTCGCACGCCCATGTATTCGCGCGCGAGAAATAGTCCCCGTAAACAAACAAACATATACGCGAAATGCATTACGCAAATACGCGTATTATCAATTAAATTGAGATAATGTAATGATACAAAGAGTATTATTAGAAAAAGTGATGTGGCTATGCCTTGATTACATAATGTAAACACGCCATTAGGAACAAAGGTTGCGGATGGATATACGCTCAAGGTTACACGGGCTGTACCGTCGCCGCCGACGTCAACATAACTAGGGGGAAACGTGGCACGGTTTAAATCAACGGGATCACACGATGCTCTTGATCCGACGGTAATGGATGGGTACGACGAACGAGCGATTAGCGACAATTTCCCTAGCAATGAGACAAAACTTTGGGAATGGTCGTGGAGACACGAGACTTCTTCGACTCGAGTATGTTTATTGTTTCCGCTGTTGGGTGTTCAACATGTTTATTTATATTATATTCCACACCGCGCGCATCTGATAAATAAATACTGCATCGATTAGAAATGATTCACTGCCATTTGTAAGCGTTGCAGCGGAGCATAGCACAATGGAAAATGCAAAAAAAAAAAACTAGTGGCGCAACCTGAATGGTTAGGGAAAAATAAGTATCATTTATTTTGCATTTGACTAAGAAAAGTAAAATATGAGTATGCAGTACAAAATTAATACCGGTAATTAAATTCGTCATGCAGTCACACAACTGATTTGCAGGGAAAAATAAATGCTAACGAAACAAAACCGGTTCACACACACACCATCGACGAGCGAACAATAACCAACAAGAGAGAAAGAGAGAGAGACCGGAAACACCGATCAATCAAGCTGGACACGATTCCACCCGCAAGGACCGCAACGCGGCGCTATAACCAACAAGGCTGTTCGGAAAAACCTTAGAATTTATAGTTACTAAATGTACTGTATTATTGAGTATCACCAAACCATGACCACAAAAGTTAAAACAGAACTAAACTAAACTGAAAGATAATAATATATTAATATACTAAATACTCCACATGACAAAACCCGGATTATAGCTAGTAGCTTTGATTGAACCATTGTTTCATGTTGGAACAAGGCCAAAACAAAGCCAGCCAGACCAATGCTATAAAGTTGTGTAAATACTAAAATGTCAGTCGATCCCTATCATAACAAATTTTCAATATCTATTAGTATTAGGGCCTACTTACTCAGCAAAAGAAAACTTACACATTGATTGATATTTCGTACTGAATTGAAAATATGGAATTTATGTAGTTCGGTACGCTATTTCATTATGAACGTTATGAGTATAGGCAGTCCTCACGAATCGACTACATTTTATTGATGCAAAATACTCATTTTATAATTTCGCGCTTTAATTTTGACAGTAGTCATAAATCTTGAATCGTACAGTTGGCATGCCTTGGCTGTGCGTTGGTTCTCCGTAGTCTGCCACACACTTACTGGCAGTCTTGGTAGAGGTGGCGTCACTCGCCGAGAGATCGCAGCACTATCGCCCTAAATAATCATACTATAGCCACCTGATGGACAAAAAATTAAAATAAAAGGGGGGAAAAACCATCTCTAAATACGTTTTAAAGATAATCACGACTATTTCTTGAACCAATTTTTGTCAAATATATGTAATGAATTAAGTAATTAAGAAGCAAGCAAATAAAATATGACATTTTGATGCTACTAAATATTGACATTACATCTGGTAAGGTTGGCGTAATAAAACCGGGAATTTCAAGAACGCATCGCCAACAAGACAAAAAGAAAGCTCTTGTAATCACTATCCTTAAAATCATCATTTCATTCAAATACTACCTTTGTAGGTGTAACTGCTTGATTCATTCCTTCTAAAATGTTTATAAAATGTGTGATATAACATCACAATAAGTATAATAACATGGTAATAAAATGGCAACAAGGTAGTGTCGGTTACGTGTAAATTATCAACGTTGGTATGTATGTTCTAAAGACTTGATTCTCCAAGTGTGTGGCAGACTGTATTATTTACTTCAATAACAGCAATGCCAATACTGCCGAAATAAATACACGGCAAAAAGTAAACATGGCGGAGGTAAATAGAGAGATTGCTGTCAAGTGTGAGTTACACCCTGTAAATAATGTCCATAATCCTATTTTATTACCAAATAAACAAACAATTATAATTGGAAGAAGTCTTGAAACTAAAATTTCTGATAAACGCTGCTCCAGAAACCAAGGTAAGCTGTAAAACCTGTGAGCTAGCATCATGCCTACATAACCTAAAAATTGGTAGGCGGCTAGTTAAAGTTTGATAAGCCTGTAAATTGGTACAAAATACAAATATAGGCATCGTCAGTGGCGTGGCGAACTACTAAGAGTGATCGGTGCCTACAATATTTTAACTATACCCACCCCTACTTTCGTGGCAACAAGGGGGTCTGGGGGCGTGCCCCCAGTTTAGCCCCGCAGGGAATTTTTTCAATTTTGGTGATCCTAGAATGGATTTGGTGCATTTTACCGGCAATTTATATGATTTATAGATGTTGATAGCCTCATTTTATGTAATGAAATTTTAATGAAATAGCTGATTTTTTTTCTGTTGAACTCATAAAACCAACGGTTTATCATTTTTTAGTCTTCCACAGTTTAGCCCCGCAGGGAATTTTTTCAATTTTGGTGATCCTAGAATGGATTTGGTGCGTTTACCAGCATATAATATGATTTTATAGATGTTGATAGCCTCATTTTTATGTCATGAAATTTTAATGAAATCAATGAAAATATTGTTTTTTTTTCTGTAACTCATAAAGCCAACGGTTTGTAATTCTTTTTTGTCTACCTCAGATTAGCCCCGCAGGGAATATTTTTAATTTTGGTGATCCTAGAATGGATTTGGTGCTTTTTACCGGCAGTTAATATGATTTTATTAGACGAGTAAGCAAAGCGAATGAGGATTACTATTCAAGATAAACGGCGCTTATTCTGTGACTCTGTGCGTGTGTGTGCTAGTGTGTACTACAAAAATCAGCCGAATCGCTGAACAGATTGCGCTTATGTTTTAATTGTTGAACTCATAAAGCCAACGGTGTGTTATTCCTCTTCGCCTCCTCGTAGCGACATAGCCAGAAATTGGGAAAAAATACACATTATAAAAGTAATCAATGAAGAATTTAGTACCTACAAGAGGAATCCGGGGGCCTTCTCATTTGAAAAGAAATTGTATGTCCTAGATCGTTAGATAATCTGTGCATTTTGGAAATCAATTTGGTTATTTTGTTCGTTTTCTCCGTTTATTGGCAGAGCCATTATTTGGGATTTAGGAAAACTACTGAAACGCTTAATAATGAAAACTAGGGGCTCCGTGGGCTTTCCCCCGGGAAAATGATTATTTAAGGTTTGGTACAATTCTGTGAGTTTTGAAGAAACACTTTGTTTGTAATATTTGAAGAGAAAAGATACAATTTTATTCTTTTACGGACAAACTTACTGTTTCGATTTCATTGAAATCAATGCATTTTTATCTAGAAATTGTACTTGAAATACTTCAATTCAAATAGGTCCAAGAATGTTCTTCTTATTGTATTCACGACGTCGATAATCCTGCTTCATATCATAAGACGTTAATTTAAAAATTAATACAGAAAACTCGGAAATGTTCTAGACTTCCTCCATGCCACCAGCTGTATTTTATTTTAAATTCCTCAAATCAATCTCTTCAATCAAATGAAATAATAAGTTATAGTATAACGAACGTGTCTATTCATTTAGCCGAATTGTTGAATTGCTACCTGTTATTAGTTGAGTTGAGAACTACTGGATGAATATCCATCATGCATGTTGTCTGCACTTTTACTAAAAAATCATGATTCATGACAAACTTTTACAACAGTCCAGTAACACTCTAAGGTAAGTAAAGAGCTGTAGCCATACAATTCAGTAGGTGTGATTATAACAATTAAAATAGTCATATAAAGTATATAAAATATTATGTTTCATTAAAAAGTAAGGGGTGGATGGTCCGGGTGGGTGGGTCCCTGGGGGACCACCCACCCACCCCTTTTGGTATCGGTGCCTGGGCTCCGATTTGGTATGTTCGCCACGCCACTGGGCATCGTCAAGTCCCTCTATGCCTAGGCCCTACACATAGGTAGGGTTGCCAACCGTCCGGAATTTCTCCGGACAGTCCTGATTTTGATGCCTTTGTCCGGAAAGAGGAATTGCCTCATTCCGGACAGCTCTTTGTCCGGAATTTGTGAAAAAGTCATATTTGTACTACATTTTATTGAATTTTAGAGTAGGCCTATTGCAGTGAATAAGTGTTTTTTCTCTCTAAAGTTGGTACATCAGTTGGTTTGGTAATTTGGAATAAAAGTTAGTTTCTTTCATGTAGCCGCCTTTCCGTAGTCCTACTCGTAGCTAGTCGTGCTCGAGACTGCCCAGTCCCACTATCACCCCTTTGTATTGTATGCGCACTTGGCGAGGCGCAGGCGCTACTTGAACTCCGCAATCAGCACTGGCGCGCAAGCAGAAAAATGAGATTTCAGTTTAAACTAGTAAATGGTACCTACGGACCACGGTAATTATATAAATCATCATTAATTTTAGGAAATAGTTATTGTTCAACAAAATATAATAATACCTAATAATATACAAATTGGATAACGTTAAACTGGATTTCATTTTTTATAACTTTTAACTATATTTCATCTTTCCAAAATGTTTTTACGTACCGGTAATAAATTAAACAAAATGCTAGAATTAAATTGTAAGCTTTGTTATTATAATTTATAATTAATGTATGAGTTGATCCCAGATTCCAATCCAACGATATATCCAAGTCATTGAATCTTTAAATTACGTATCCGGCTGTTTTGAAGGTTAAAAGGGTCCAAAAAATTTTCGCCTCCGGCGGCTAAGCCTTGTGTGCCCACTAAATTTGGAGCTTTGTCCGGAATTCTAGTTGACCCAAGTTGGTAACCCTACACATAGGTATTCCAACATTGTAAGCAATGGTAAATTTGTGGGCGGACGCGTCCACCCATTTACTTTTCGAAATGTCTTGTTTCATCTTTAACCATTTGAATATGTAAAAGCAATATGGTAAAACCACAGATAATAGGCCCTACATTACACTTGCATGGTGAAACTATATTAGGACCTATTTGCGATGCAAAGATGATCCAGATAGCGCTTTTTGCATTTGTTTTAGTTGTCGATGGAATTGCAAGCAGCAGTGTAGATATTCATAGCCACAATGATCGTAAAGGCAAGCTACATTATCAAGTAGGCCTTCTATAATCTACATGGTGGGATGTGTAAACTAGGCTAGGCTCCAAGCTGCTTGGCTTTGGAGAAAGGACTTTATTTGTTATTTGTTTGTTTTCTTTCAGTTGTTTAGTTTCATTGGTTTTTTACAACATTGTACACAAATAGACGATTTTGTAAAGTCTCTGTGCATGCCCGAACTCCGTAAAGAATTCTGTAATGCGCGCGACAGAGTGCACCGATGGTTTTTCGTCTTTTTGTATTTTATCTAAACAAGAATCAACAATCCAATAGTTATTGTCACTGTCGGCACCACTACCTGTGTACAGTTGTGTAAAAAAGAAGGCGGAAATCTCAAAGGCCGCTGTCTTTTGAAGCTACAGTGCTGCTTGCGATTCCTACGGCAACTAAAATTAGAAGCTGCCCTCTTTATCCACTAGATCGCATTGGTGTTCCTTTGCATTGCGGATAGGACGGTATACCACCACACCTTTTTTCTAGGCCCTAAACATTTGTTTTCATTTTCTTTCTCCAGTCAGTCTTCTAGCAAACACTGATGACTTAGAAGTTCAAGTTCAACAAATTGGAGACAATAAGGCTGGAATTAATGGGAAAGCTTTGGAAAAAAATGAAATGAGAATACTCAAACATGGAGATAGATTAGAATTACTTCTTGGACAGCACATATACCGGGTCGAGTTTTATCCTGCACCGAAAAATCATGAAAATAGTGAACGTCATAGCTTGAAGAGGCCGCATAGCCCAACCAATTCTGAAACCAATAGTGACAAAGAGGTATTAAATGGACAAGGTAAAGAAGTTACATCACAAAAAAATACATTTTTGTCTGGAGGATGCAACAATGGTACATGGGAAACCATTGGCGAAGGTAAACTTATGGTGTACACACCGCATGGCCTTACGGGGCGCCACAAGATCGCGGCGTATGATCTGGATCACACTGTCATTACGACCAAGTCCGGTCGAGTCTTTCCGCAGGATAACGACGACTGGAAGATTGCTTTTGATGAAGTCCCTGGAAAGCTAAAGCAACTCTGGAAAGATGGTTTCAAGATTGTTTTCTTTACCAACCAAGCAGGAATAGCTAGTGGAAAATTTACGCCCAAAGACTTTAAGAATAAAGTTCATAATGTGATTTACAAACTTGGAGTTCCGGTACAAACTTTCGTGTCAACAGGATCTGGGGTGTATAGAAAACCGGCGCCAGGAATGTGGGATGCTTTAATTGAAAAAATGAATGATAATGTTATGATAGACATTCGCGATTCATTTTACTGCGGGGACGCAGCAGGACGAGTGGTTAATTGGGCTCCGAAAAAGAAGAAGGATTTCTCCAGTTCTGACAGGTTATTTGCACTTAACGTGGGCCTGAAGTTTTACACCCCTGAAGAATATTTTCTAGGTCAAAGCACTGCAAAGTTCATCCTCCCAGAATTTAATCCAGCGTCTCTTAGCCCAGAGATGCCACTGTGTGAGCCAACGTCTGCCTCCCTTACTTTGAAGGAACAAGAGGTAAATATTACTTGGAATTAATTTGTTATATTATGTTTAAATCAGAGGTAAACAAAGCAAATAGAATTTTAATGGCCAGCCAAAATATGTAGTGACCTGCACTTGCAACAAAGCTTTTTGGATATTGGGGGTATGGGGCAAAGCCCCATTTGCCAAACACAAATTGACACAGACCAAACATTTTGAGGTTTAAATTTGTTATTTCTTTAATTATTTTAATTATTTATTATCAGTCACAGATCATAGAACAATGCCAAGCTGGTTCACCTGGATTCTCCGCCAGGATCGCATGATCGGGATTTGGTCACAGGACTCTTTACATTGCGGTTCCAGTGGAACTTACACATGGCGGTGACCAAACGTCGATCGTTCCGCTCTCTGGTGGGAAATCTGTCACCTATCACAACAATAATGTACTGACAATTATGACCAAACCCCGACTGTTGTGCGTTTTGGTGGGAAATTAGTTTGACCATTGTAGGCCCAGACTACATGGCACTGCCTCCTCAGGTAAAGAGGGAGCTAGTTAGAGAGCTAGTTGAAATACCTAGGAGGCAGTGCTACCTATTTGGTATTATTATCATCTAGACTCTCGAGACATAATATCACAGTATTTTGGGAAAATTGTTATTGTTAAATTATGCATAATATTTATTGGTAGACCTATTTTGGACAAACTATTGTTTTACGCCTAGCTAGCGTAGGCCTACATAAAAAAGTTAGGTCATATGCTTACACCTAACACTCATTACCTACATGATTTGATTTGTGTTGTGTCAGGTGGTGATACTGGTTGGCTACCCTGGATCTGGAAAGAGTTTCTTCACCCGAACACACATGACCCCAGCAGGGTATTTCCACGTCAACAGAGACACCCTCGGTAGTTGGCAACAGTGTGTCACCGCGATGAACTCTGCGCTCCGTAGCGGCAAGAGCGTCATCGTCGACAACACTAACCCCACCAAGGAATCTAGACACAAGTTCGTTGAGGCCGCAAAGAAACTGGACATCGCCTGTCGATGTTTCGTACTGAGCACGAGCAAGGAACATGCGATACACAACAACAAGTTCCGAGAGTATATCAACGAAGAACACGAGAAGGTCACCGACATGGTCATCAACATGTACCGCTCCAAGTACGAGGAACCGACTGTGGAAGAAGGATTTAGAGAGATTTTAAAAATTAACTTTGTTCCAAAATTCACAAACAAGGACTTTGAAAAACTTTACAAAATGTACCTTGGATAAATAGTGGTCTCAACTCTCAATATACCGGTACATCAATTAACAAACAATATTTATTGGTAAATAGTATGTCACTTTAAAACAATATACAATGATAATGCACGAACAGACTATGTACTTACTCTTATAAATATTTATACCGTAGTTTCCCAGTACTACTAGCTAAAAAGCACACTGTGCCAGCTGGTAAACAATGTGATAAAAGTAGGCCTACAACATAAAACATGATTATTGATTAGCAATTCTGGATCTTACAAAGGTGAAACAATTTTAGAGTAGGTCAGGTTTAAGATCATGATGTTTTTTGGACTATACACTACTCAAAATTAAACAAAGATTACAATATTTCAAAGGTTAATCAACCTCCTTCATCAGGTTTTTAATGACAGTTGAAACAAGACAACAGAATGGGCTTTAAAACAAACAAACGATGCCAACTGAACAAAACAAATTACACCAATCCACCAAAGAATCATAATAATAAATGTGGTTGTAGTTGTTATTTACAGTAAATAACATATAACAATAAACAATATAATATAGGGCCTATAACAATAAAAGTTTAGTTAATAACAACTAAAACCACATTTATATTTATGATTCTTTGGTGGATTGGTGTAATTTGTTTTGTTCAGTTGGCATCGTTTGTTTGTTTTAAAGCCCATTCTGTTGTCTTGTTTCAACTGTCATTAAAAACCTGATGAAGGAGGTGTATTAACCTTTAAAATATTGTAATCTTTGTTTAATTTTGAGTAGTGTATAGTCCAAAAAAACATCATGATCTTAATTCTGGATGTTCCAACAATTTATAGCTTTAAAAACCCATCATGAGTGACTAGTAGATCTATGAAAAACAGTGTATTTTGATTTGTAGAGAAATGTACGTGGGTGAGAAAGGTAGACCACTGAGCTCTATATACTTACGTGGAGATCTGATATATACCGGGCAAATGTTGAGATGTGAAGTTGGCGGAAGTTTGCCGTCCGCCATTTTCTTAGGTCCCTAATCAGCGGCAGATTCAAAAGAACTAAACATAATAGATTCGTTCACCTGTGTCACTGGCCTGTGTTTATCAGTTTATTTAGTGTAACACTGCAGTACACACTATTCCTAGGCATCCTGAGTGACCCTGATAATAACCCACTGTAATAATAATAAGTCTACTAGTCAACATAACCTCAAAATAAGCTAGCCACAGACCGCCATCTTGACGTTAAGATTTACATCTAGACGGCGGTGCAATCGCAATTAAAATCGCGATATAATCGAGGGACGTCGATAATAGGCCCATCGCTTTAGGCCCATGTAGGCTTCAAGGTTACAGTATAGCATGCGCCCTCCACGTAAGTATATAGAGCTCAGTGAGGTAGACATACCAGCAAACTGTGTTCGTAATCACTTGCGCTGCTGCCGTTGCACATTGGCATGTGGGCGATTGTTTCTAATCACAAGCCCGTCATATTCTGGATGGTTGACGTGACGTGAGTCGTGCACTCGTGACTGGACAATTTTAGATAATATTAACTTTTACACTGAAGTGGTCATTTGCAAGTTGTCATTATTTCTAAGCAAATCATATGTCCGAATATTATATAGTAAGACGAGGCTCATAACTCATAAGTGAACAATATCGGATAAAGTTTAAAAATTTAATAACTTGATGTTCGTTCCGTATGCAGACTTGGAACTGCGGCTTTCGACTATGAACCTGATCAATGTACTACGAGCATACGCTAGCGATTATCTGAAGCTATAATTGCCGTGCCCGAACCTGTGTATAGTATTTACCATAATTCAATTTCATATTACACCTAGACTAGAGTATGTCAAATTTAAATGTTTTAAAGTGTGCAAATAATGTTGTTTGCTCAATGCATATTTATTAATTTACCTAAATGTACAAAAAGGTTGTAGCCTTTATGAATTAAATGTTTTTCCTTCTGTTATTACTTTCATAACAAAATGTCATTTGATTTTTTAAGTTGATTAAGATTTAAGTTGATGTCTTTATTTAATAATTCTCTACCAATAGAATGGACGGTTCCGGTAGGCGGAGGCCTACCGTATTCAGATTACAATCTCTGTTCTGAATGTTACATCAAAATGTTCCCATATTAGGTACATAGATTCCTAACTACATAATAACACTTTGAAACTACAAATCAACGAATTTGAAGAAATGAAAATGTAGTATCGTGTATGCCTGTCTGGATTTAATTTTAAAAAGGGAAAATGTGCCGGTTGTCAATGAATGTGACATAGGCCTATTATTTTTATTTTTTACTAGGGATGCACATCGATACTTTTTTCATTATCAATAATATCAATATTAATAAAAAAAAAATTCAAGCCCGTTCTGACATAGATGGAATCTCCAATTTGGTAAATGAAATTCATAACAATACAATCTCATACCACTTGCTGCCCGTCCTGTCTTGTGTTGTCTTTGTTTTTGCCTCCCGCTATCGGCTAAGTTCGCTCACACACATAAATATTGAGTAAGACACCTTGTGACCTATCTCTGTCTGCCCAAGCGGGAAATACGAATTACATGTTTCGGGCCGTTTTCAACCAATTATCTTGAGATTTTATCCAACATAGATTATCGTGTGCACCCCTAATTATTTTGAATGTTAATGTTGTTCAATGGTAATTTAATTTTGCCCACATAATGGTACCTACCTAATAGAAGTTTATGTTCATTAAATCTAGAAGGGAGTAAAACATAGTTTGTGGTTTAAATGGCACTTCATTTGACTTATTTTACAAATTTACTCAATAAGGATGTTACTCAAGAAATGTTCAAGCGTGGTTCAACTGTAGAGTTAAAATGTAAATATATTTAAAATCTTCTACAACAGGTATTTTGTTCCACATTATTGTACTTGATCCCATCCTTCCTACTAAGTCTAAGTACTAATGTGGCCTACATTATCATCACACAAAAATTCTCTTTTCGATCAGCATCGTGGACGGAATAATTCTTGGTATGCAATTGCAATGTTGCATCACAAGGCATTGAAGGCAATAACCCAGGTACAGTAAAACTATCTAAACCTAGGTGGACGGATAATGAATTTATTGACTAGACCACATCTTTGGTGTAAAGGCATATATCAGTGACGGTATCATATCATCTACTTATATAATGTTAATGTACTTTTTAAGATATTTAAGATATACTTTGTGTTTGCTCCTTTATTTTTCAAGCCAACCCTTGATTGAGTATGAGGATTAAATACAGCAAAATTTAATTTAATTTGAAAATTGATTTACCTACATAAAAATTAGCCTATAAGCAATCTTCAATTTGCCTTTTGATTTTAACTTTTTAAGCCTTATATCTTCGAAAG
Organism: Sweltsa coloradensis; assembly: GCA_024449915.1. Classification (NCBI taxonomy): domain Eukaryota; kingdom Metazoa; phylum Arthropoda; class Insecta; order Plecoptera; family Chloroperlidae; genus Sweltsa; species Sweltsa coloradensis. Next base: position 288,988 of record JAMZAV010000900.1, on the reverse strand, counting down.
CTGTTAAAAGGAAATTTCACGATCGGGTAATAATTGCCTCGGATTCTCACTAATCGCGTTGCAAACGGGACGAGTTGTTTTCTAACCGGACTCGATAATTTAATCAAATAAAGGTTGTTTAAATTAAATATTACTACTATGCAGTAGGTTTATAATACAGTGAATACCTAATATCAATTTTACAATAAAAATAACATAAAACAACATTTTAAGAGCAAAATGGGCCTATCTGATAACTAACGACTGAACTAAGAACATAGGCTCCATTAGATCGTTTAAATATCTGTAAAAAATCCTATCCAAAGCTTTATTACCCCCAAAACGAGTATTTAGTTGAGAACCTATTTAAAATTAGTTTAGTTTAGACTCAAGATTATAAAAGTTTTTAGGAACATATTTTTGTCATTTTATTTTATAATAATTTTAACTATAATTTTCTTTCTCTTTTTTTTTTGTATTTTGTCTGTACCTAAAAGCTTCTTGAAAAATGTAGATACTATGACAAAAAAACCATTTTTATTATTATTTTAATTTTTAAAATGACGTACTAGTAGGCCTAGAGTAGGGCCTACCTAGTTAGCATTGCGTGTGGTAGGCCTATATGAAACATTAAACTACGTACCTTGCTACGTGCTTGTCCCATCTGCATTACCTTTGCCCATTGCACAAGACAAACTCTAAAATACAGCTCCATTAGTCCATATGAAGTCCAGGAAGAATAGCATGTGCAGCAACAATTAGATATCTGCAATTTAGACCAACAAACAAATTCGTGTATCCCATCTGCATACACTGGTTCCTTTGTCATGTGCTACACCGACTACGGTCTCTCTCGGGATCGCTGATGTTTCCCTCGCAACAAGAAATCCCAAAATTGAAAATCCATAAATTTGTTTTTAAAAGAGAGAGAGAGATAATACTTTTGTGGGTAGTGAGGAATAAATTACTGCAAATCCTATCAAGAAAATGGTGCCTACATTTAAAAACCTGTAGCAGTTGTTTTGAGCGTTTCTTTCAAACCGCTGTTTAGTTTCGTCACCATATCCAGCACTTTAACCTTGGTCGGCTCGTAAGCCGTTTCCGTCTTCTTGGCGGCGACAAACTCTTGAATGGCAAAGTTGTTTTGCTCGAGCAGGGCGAGTTTCCTCTCGAGATTACTCAGCTGGGCGTGCGTTTCGTTGTCGTCAAGTTGTTTCTGGAGTAGAAAGAGACTTGGAGAACTTCTACCACTGCCTACTTTTTTAAAGAGAGCCTACTTAGCCTACTTTTATAACAAAAAAGTAACTAGAATGGCACTTTTTCCTACTACATATTCTAGACCTTGGTTTATTAGGGGCCTAATGTTTAATCTGTAATTTTTGTTATTTTGAAATTTTTTGTTATCTTATATAGGCCTAATTTAAATTCAATTGCATTAATAAATGTTAGATGAAAAAAGTTAATATTTTAATACAATTCTGAAGTAAAAAAATCCATCCCAATCGGGGTTCGAACCCCGATCGGGATGGATTTTGTAACTTGTGAATTGTATAAAAATATTAACAATTCCACCTATGGGAGTGTTTCCCGACTAAAAAAAAAAAAAAATGTAAAAAGTGTCTTGCACAAGTCGAGTTCCTGAGGAAAGGGAATAGGCCTTTAACCATAACTTCAAAAAACAAGCTTACAGACAAATAGGCCTACAGCTTATTTTACAACTTTCTTACCAACTTCTTACTACTGTATATGCCTACTTGTTATCTAATTTTTATTTGGTAGGCCCTATGCCTATTGTATACCAAAATTGGGTCTAAAAAATTTCCAAAATTTTTTAAATAGGCCTACCCCACACCCGGGTGTTTTTTTTTGGGGCCCTTTAAAGTCCCCTCGTACCTTCCCCTGGGTTTTCCTGTGAGTAGGGCGAGGGACCCAAAAACTAAGGGGGAGCTCTGGCCGGTTGGGTGCGTGTTGCAAAGAGAGCTCTCCGCAAACCCTTTTTCACACCTTTTTTCATTCACCGCCTTTTCAAATTTATTTTTTTTCTTTCACTTTTTTGTCTCCATCCTTGCGGCCCTCTCTGCACAAGCACTCTTCCGTTCCCCTCCCGTTTAACCATCCCTTCCAAAATCCTCACTCCTTCCCATTAACCTCCCTCTCTTCCCTTTGTTCCTCCATTGGAAAAAAGAAAACATGGGGTATCCCATTATGGAAAAAGAAAATTTTTGGGAAAATTCCAAAAACACAATTGACATGGGCACTGATAACTCTACTGTTGAGTGCCCTAAAACAACATTAACTAACTAACTAAACTTTTTTAACTTACCTTCAATTGGGCGTGCTTTTGTTTCACCGTCATGACATGTTCCTTGGTAGGAAACTGTTTCGCAGTCAACTCTTCCCTCTCTTGCTCTAGCGCGGCTCGTTTCCTCTTGACCTGCTCGCTCAGCGTATCCAAGTCGGTAAGTGTGGCCATCTCGCCGGACATCGTGACCATTCGCTGTCGTAACGTCTCCATCTCCACCTTTAAAAAAATAATATTGTAGGTAGAGGTATTTAGAATCTTACCTCTCAGAACTGATAGTCAATGGGCTATTTCAATTTTTAAGTGGTTCGAAACAAACCCTCCCCGTTGTACGCACGTGATAATGCCAAAACCCCGTAGTATGTGAAAATTTAGGGTTTATGGGTTTGACATGTATTGTTCCACAATCGACAAGACTAGGTAGTTCAGAAAAACTTTATATGTACTGGATTTATTATTTTAAACAGTTTAGTGGATAAAAAATATTGTAAATTTAAAATAAAAAAATGGAAACTAAACTGAGATCAAGTCAGTGTAGGCATATGAAAATAAACAAAAATTATAATATCAAAAACACATTAAATAAAACAACCAAGGGACAACAGGCAAGGTAGGCCTATACAGATCATTAACACAACTATTAAAAGTTGATGAATCAAAGTGACACAAAAAATTATTGAAGGCAAAATAAATTAATAAATAAATAAATAAACACTAGAATAGGCCTAACTAGCATTTAATATTTATAAGCACCTTTATCTTCTCCTCCAGCTCCTCGACCTTCTGCAGATTGTTCTGCAGCTGGTTTTGTTCCTTGGAGAGACTGTCAACGGTCTTCTTCGACTTCTCCAGCTCCCCCTCCTGGTACGAGAGAGTCTCCCTCATCGCCGAGTACTCCTCCACGCTGGGCAAGTGTCGACTGAGCCCGATGCTGTGGCTCATCTGTTGCAACGCCGTCACAATGTCCACCTCCATCTGTTTTATCCGACCCATCTCCTGGTCGTAACTCTGTTGGAAGTTCGCGAGGAACAGTTCCATGGTCTCCTCGCGGCGTCGCAGTTCGCGGAACTTCTGGTGCCGTTCGCTCTGGCTCTCGTCGAGGTCCAGTTCGATCTGTTCGAGTTCCTCGCGACGTCTACGGATATCCTCCTTGAGGTCGGACATCTGTCGCTCCATCGTCGCCATCTCGGCGTTGTCGTCTTTCACGCGTTGTAGTAACTGCTCTCGCTCTTGCGCGGGCGTGGCGCGGGTGCGTTCCTCTTCCACGAGCGTATCTCTCCGTTGCTCGACCTCGTGCAGGTTGTAATACAAGTGAACGGCCTCGCGTTTCACGTGCGAAACAGATATCTGATCTTCGATGACCGTCTTCTTCGTGGTCAACACGTCCAGCTGTTGTTGAAGATCCTCTAACTCCCTCTGCAGTTTATTATTCTTGTCTTTGACGAGCGTGTAACGTTCCATGAGCGCGGGACTCATAGCCGCGAGGAGATTGTCCGTCATGTGACGCTCCTCTTCGATCTCCCTCTCGAGCTGTTGGATCTGCGCCTCCCGATCCTTGTGCTGTGAGAACAGCTGTTCAAGCTGACTCCCCTCAAGGTCATTTCGAGACTTAAGCTCGTGACACTCTGCGTCTATATCACCCTTGTCCGTGTCTGTGTTACACTTGTCCACGACTAGGTTATAGTCGGCGAGTGAACCCTGCAGCTCTAGACAGAGGATTGTGGATAATCATTAGGTGGTGTGATGTAACATATAGACTTAACTAACCAAATGAGTTTTTGTTTTAAAAATTAAATTAAATTGATGTTTACTGCTTTGTTTTTCTAAGATGTCCATGTATTAACAGCAACTTTGGTGTTAAAGAATAAATATTGGAATTGTTATTTGACCACTGTTCAATTACCGGTATTCATTAGGCATTAGACCCTTAGGCCTACAATTATAGGGTAATAGTTGCCAATGTGGTCAGAAATTAGATTTCAATGCTTTAACCCATTGGAGTAAGGTAGGTAGCCTACCATTTAATTTATTTCAGAATTCAGGTTCTTAGGATAGGTAGGCCCTAGGCCTAGGTACAATATGAAATTATAATTTTTTTCTGATAATTTTAATACTTTTTTCTGGGGCAATATTTTTTTTTTTAAAAAATTTTTTTAAACTCCAGAGAGTACAACACCAACTATGGCGTAACATAGGCAACATTACACCAATACAATTACACAAATAGTTACAATTTACATTTTTAGCTATGACAATGACAGGATAAAAGATTAATAAAATTACAAGTTTACAACAGAATAGGGATGACTTCGGGTCGAAAAATCCGGAACCGGATCCACCCTCGCCGGATCCGGTTCGGAAAAACCCGGGTTTCCCACACATATTTTTCTTTCTCAATTTAAGTAAATTTGAATCTGCGCGGGCTAATTTCGATTGAAAACATGGGCGGGGCGATAATCGATTCGAATTTCGATAGGGGGCGGAGCCGTGTCCCAGACATTGTAGGAACTGCTTAGTGAGAAACGTTGAACAAAAAATGGCCTACAAGATTGTTTGCCTTTTGTTTTCGTTCATTAAGTTTTTGGGTTAATGTGATCTTAAACGTGAAAAATAGAATTAGTATATGATTAAAATGTTTTAACAAGTTCTGCAACGTTATTATAAACACAACACATGGGCCTAGGCTAAGCCTAGGTCAAAATTGTGACGCAACATTCATAGGGCCTAGGCCTAGGCCTAAGAATTTTGCAACCACGGGTGTTTTCTGGCTCATTTATTCTCGTCTGTGCCTAGGCCCTTGGCAACTTTTAGGTTAAAAATAGACCCGGTTCCGAAAAAGGGGAACCGGATCGTAATGGAACCGGTTCCGAACCGGTTTCCGGGTTCCCGAAGTCATCCCTACAACAGAATAACAACAACAAAATTTAATAAATTATTTTCACTTTTCAGACTATATTTTACTTTTTGTACCTGATTCTAGACAAGACTTAATTTTGAAAATATTGACAAATTTTGGATTTGACGTACCCTAGCCCATTAATTTGAAATAAGACAGTTATTTTCTATGCTTGACTGGAAAGATGTTTTTTTTGTGTAACATTTTTGTACTAGTTAAAAAATTGAGCATTAGCCTTTTTTGAAAAAACTGAGATTTTCCCAATTTCTCTGAAGTTCTTTTCCACCCTTATGAATCATAAATAAAATTCATACTAGCAATGCAATTCTCAAGATTTAGGCCTAAAAACAAATTTTGAATGCCAATTTTTTTCAAAATATTGAGGCATTTATTAAAAATGTTGTAGCCTACGGTATTTTTGCGCCCCTTTAAAGTTCCCCCGAAAAATGGACGAGTAGGACTCATCGAAGTAGGTAGGTACTCCAATGGGTTATTTTCTTAAATGAAACTGAAGCGTCTTTGAAAATGTTTGACACGCTTCTAGGCCCTATTAAACCTAGACCTACCAGTACTAGGATAAGCTCAGTTTGAAAGTGTGTCTTATCTTTCCTTTCACAGACTAAATATGTAAATATTTTTAACTTAGGTATTAAAATTTGGCACTTTAGAAGTATTAGAATAAGGTTACCTACAAGTAAAACAAGTGATAGACAAAATGAACATAGATGGCTTAACTTTATTGCCCACCAATGTTGCTAAGGAGTTGGTGTTTATTTGATAACATGCATATGCCTAGGCGGAGACCTATTGCTAATGCTGGCAGTCCAATACATGGTCAAGTCTGGTTGCTCAACATTGGAATCTGTTCAACAATCTGAATTTGGCAATAAAAATTAGCAACTTCCAATCAGATCTCTTCAAAATAGAATGAGATTATTGATCAGCAATCACAGCAGTAGGCCTGTACGGTGCCATCGTTTCTTTATTTAAGGTCTAGCCTACGTAGGCCTACTGCTCAAGTAACAGGGGTACCAATAACCTGCACAGTTAGCAACAGACTTTTGGTTTAAAACTAGCTGAATGTTGTTAAATTTTATTTTTCATTTAATTTTTTGTTAAATTATTTGCATATCCACTCACCAGTAAGTTCAGCAGCCATTTCTTTAACGCGCGCATCATACACCAAGAACGTAGACTGTTCTCGCTGGAAACTCTCATTTTCTTTGTTTAACCGCGTCACTTCCTCAGTCAAGTTGCGTACTTTCATCTGCAGCAGACCCTCAAAGTATCTCTTGTCCTGTACGTTCCTGACCGGTGGACCTCTGTTACCCGTCCGCAGGCCGCTTAGCCCCTGTTGCGTGATGGGTCGCTCGACCACGCTCATGCCTGCAACACTTGCAGCCGTCCCCGCGCGACTCGGGGGTTGCATGACGTTCGACAGACGAGACGCCGTCCCCGGCATGACATTGCGGAGATGGAAGGTGGATGCCGACGGCGGGCGGTTTCCTAGTACAGACGAGCGACTAGCGGTCATTGGCCGCATCGATTGTTGAGTGTAAAGGCGCTCGTCGGCAGACCCTGACAGGGCCCCCTGTGTACAGAACAATCAAATTAAAAGAGAAAGAAACGTAAATTACCGTACATAACCCTAGACTAGTCAATTCACTACAGCAAAGCCTTGTCTTCGTTTCCCATTGTAGGATGTGTAGAGGTAGGTCTATTTCTAGTTAGAACTTGGAACATCTCAATAATTTTTTTTTTAAATGTGCACATTATTGTGAATAGGCTCTAGGCCTAGGCAACGAATCAGGCCTAGGCCTAGCCCCTATGGCCTAAGCACTTTTAAAGATCATCATGTGCTCATTTAGCGCGTGGCGTCTAGTCCTACCTGTCGAGCCATTATGCCCCTACGTGAAGTGGGTCGCGGCTTCCCAGTGACTACAGACTCTTCACTGTCATCAACCGAGGCGATCCTTGAAACTGGTAGGCCTTCTTCCCTTCTCCAACGGGTTGTCGGTCGTTCTTGTTTGCTACTTTCTGGGGATACTGGCCTACTATGTTCCATTGATAAATGCCACAGATTAAAAAAAACTAGATAACACAATACACGACATCCATTTGAGTAAACGTTACAGGTCTATGACCCAAAGACCTAGGACCACCGAAAAATAAAACACTTTTCTTGTCATTGTTATGTCACCCATAACCTAAAATCACAGTCAACAAAACAAATTCCACGTACAGGCATACCAACGAAAAAAATAGAAAATGTCCATTGGAAAATGTTATATTTTTACAGACCAATTTTATTTTATCTGCGTTGATAAGTTCTGCAACCAGAAAATATGTCGTATTAGTTGTGTCCAAATTATTGTATAGAAGATAAATAAATAAATAATAATAAACGGGAAAAGAATAACCATTGATTTTAAGTAGAGCGGTTTCATCAACCGGAAACGTTAACTGTCACCGCAAGTGGTGCAAACTGCGCATTCCCTGCTTTACCGTTTTTCGATAAGCTATGGCCGCGCTCGAAAACTTCATTGGACATATTTTCAGAAAAACACTTGTAGAATCAACACACATTTTCTATTAAAAAATGCATACGATTGATTTAAAATTAAAATTAATAACATGCTTGATAATTCCAAATATGTAAATTTATAAAAGAAGGAAAGAAGCTAGGACTAAAGAAGACCACTTTGTTGGAAGTCAGGTGTTCGTAGGCGCCCATCGCATCTAGACCATTTGGGAAGACAACGTAGCCCACTCCCTATTCGTTGGCCGTAAAAGCGGTGTCGAATATTGGTATTTCCACTTGTATTATACAGTTATACCTTTTCTTTATGGATAGTTAGCCTCTTAAAGGTAATATTGTAAAGCGGTTGTATTTGAAGAAATCTCTCTTGACGTAGAAATAGGTAAGTTTGTCATCACTGATGTTTTAGGTCCACCTAGGCTAGGGCCCTAGGCCTAGGCCCTAGCAGGCCAATGACTCACAGGGCCTAGGCCTAGGCCCTAGGGCCTTACCATTTTGGACCTGGCGTAGGTAGGCCTAGCATGCTAGCCAGCCTAGACCTATTGTTTAACATTTTTACCACGCCTAGCTCTAGACTTTAAATATAGGCCTACTAATGTATAATTTATTCCAAGGCTAGGCCTGGGCCTGAGTTTGGAAGCTTACGCCCTAGGCTAGGCCTAGGCCTAGGGGCCTAGGCCTAGCCCTATCCATCAGCCTTTTCAGACTACAGAGCCAGAAAGTGGCTAGGCCTAGGGGCGGAGGCCCCAGGCCTAGGCGGTAGCCCTAAGCTATGGTTTAGAAGGCCTAGGGCGGAGGGCCATAGGCCTACTAGGAGCTAGGCCTATGCAGTTCTCGACCACCTTTCGCCCTTATCCAATAATTTGTTATAGGCCTAGGGCTATATTAGGCCTATGTTGTATTTGTACTTGAGCCTAGGCCTGCATCTCTGAAATAGTCTGGCCAATGCCAATGCCCCACTTTTGATCAAATCAACTAGGCCTAGCCCTAACAATCAAAGACTGGATCAATGTTTTTCTCGACCTAGGTTTTATTTGACAACCTATTCTTGACCACCTGCGTAACCAACTCTTGACCACAGGCAAATTCCATGTTTAACTTTGCAGAATATTTATTATAAAAATAAGAAATAGCCTATAGTCTAGGCCTAGACCAACAGCACATGCTCAGCTGGGCCTCTATTCAATAACTTTACGGGTTCAACTCGGCAACGGTAATCGACTCGGAGCCACAGTAATTGTTCCGGAGAAACGGTAATCGATTCGGTTGTTGTTGGTTGAGGTCGAAACTCGAAAGGTATGATTTACATGGCAGTGGACGGCCAAATGTGAACAAATGATTCGCAGACAGTTATCAAATCTTCGAAATGACATAGATGTGTGTATTATTTCCAATCCGGGAGAAATTGGTGTTAAATGGTATAATTTCATGAAAAAGGGAACGTAGGCCTACAGGACTTTTAGGGGTAGGCCCTTAGGCTAGGCCTACTACTAAGGGTAGGTTTTCTTTGAGCATGTTATTCGTTTGAGAAAGTTAATTATCTGGTTGTGTTTACGTGTAGGCCAAGGCTTATCATCCACAATTTTTATTAATCAAACAAAAACTAAATTTGGCTAACAAAAAATAACCGAGTCGGATTCAGCTGCCACGAATTATATCGCAATGATATCGACCTCAACCGGGTCGATCACTAACAGCCGAGTCGACTACGGTAGAAAACGTCCAAATCCAATTTTGTTCGAGTTATAGAATCGGGATCCTGGGCATGTTGGAGATAATTTAACATGCCCAGACATAGCAAGAGAGCATGAAGGATGGCAGGAACTTCATAGGGCAAAGTGAATTTATGTACTAGGCCTACTACTAATAAGATTAAAAAAATGTAGGAGGGTACTAAGCTTGGCATTTCTTTTAGATCTATTGCTCTTGATTGTGTAAGGTTTGGCTGTTTTTTTATAAGTTTTTTGTTATATGTGGGATAAGAACCTACACAACAAGAATGCAGTGGAAATAAGTCAATTAACACTTTAAAAAATTAAACCAATAAATCTGAAAAGAGCAAGATTTTTCATTCCGCTACTGACGATCTCTTCTAGAACGCTCCCAACTCAATTATTTTCTTATGATGACTCTTCTTATTGCTCAACACTATTCAAAATCAACAAATAGGGTGCAGGCTATCATAAAAATCAAACTTGAGCTCTCTTGACTTAATTTTTGACCTAACAGCTGACTGACTGAAGTGAAATATTTTCTTAACCCTTAACATTCCGTAACTGGTCCATTGCTACATGATAATATCATTTATAGGCCTCCGCCTACCTAGTATCAATGTTGTAGCCACTAAAAGTTCCTAAATATCCTCCAGATTTCACCTTCAAACCGCTAGATTTACAAAACGTCATTTTAGCATAAAAAAACGTACAATATTTTCCAAACATGGTGCCTAGGCCCCTACCTACCTTCGTAAAACCTTGAATTGAAAAAAAGTACAATAATTTAATAGGTAGAGGGCCCTAGGCCTATTGCGTTGTTTATTTCAATTTGATCACACGTTAAAAGCCTATTTAAGCCAAAAGATAATTTCAGTCTCCTAGTGCTGCATAATTTTGTAAAGAAGTGAAGTATTAACATGAACGGCTTTTCCGTGACCGTGTTGAATACAACGATTCCCAATAGATCACTTGAGTGGGTGACTACTTGGGAACACCACGTGCTGTTGGCAAAGGGGGTGAAGCAGATCGCCAAAGTGTGCCCCCGATTGAAAACGATCTTGCATTCTCACCCTTAGCCACTATGCGGAGAACAATGTTCATTAGGCCTACATGTTTCTAGTGTTGGATAAACTGTTTCATAAAAAATATATATTTATTGAATTGACAAAAAATCACATTTTACTTGGCTCTACACATTTTACTTTTTATTTACACCTGCACTTTGTGGTATTTTTGTGAATATTGTGGCCTACCCATCTTGAAAAGCAGGTCTACCTCTAGCTCGATAGTCGCAAACCTCCTGATTCTGCCGCCAGCCGCGATTTTTATTTTTGGCTGCGAATTGAATCTCAAAACCTTTAGATCAGGCGGCAAAACCGCTAAATTGGCAACACTGATGCTGTAAAATAGGTTCCCTCGGTAGGCTAGGCCTACTTATACGATAGGACTTCTTTCCTTCTGGGTATTTAGGCCTACTACAGTACCGGTAATTATTTTAGTTTCAGAAACTTCAAAATGGCCGCAGTGAATGTTTACTCTACAAATGTGACGGTAGATAACTTGAGCCGCCATGACATGTTGGCGTGGGTCAACGATTGTCTTGCGTCAAGCTTCAGTAAGATTGAGGAGCTATGCACAGGGGCGGCCTACTGCCAGTTTATGGATATGCTTTTCCCAGGTAGGCCCTAAACATATACCTGCATGTCATGGAAGCATTTAAATGGACACCGATAACTTTGCTGGTGTAAGCTATTCCCGTAAAGCCCTTTAAATTGACTTGAATGAAGCCAAGCCCCCAAGGCAACACTAGAAGTTGAAGCATTCACTGTCTAAACATGATTTATTTTCTCTAACAGGGAGCGTTATTGTGAAGAGAATTAAATTCAGAACCAACTTGGAACATGAATATATTCAAAACTTCAAGATACTTCAAGCAGCCTTCAAGAAAATGAGTGTAGACAAGGTAAGGATCTGTAACAAAACAAACCAAACCAACCTGCAGTGATTGAGCCGCTCGATATGCCAGGGGGGGTTAACCCATCGGCTTTCTTTTTAAAATCGTGCCGCGCTACCAATCCAAAAATCCAATCATTTCTGCAAAAGGGGGTGAGGAGCGCATCACAGTTGCAATGTTTACTGGTCCTATGAAAATGACCTGATTTATCTCTAATAAATCCTGAAATACAGCCTAAATAAATGTCTAGAGATTATGAATTCTCTTACAAATTTTTATTGGTGTCAAAATAAAAATATGACACCCCTCATCTTCATCATATCAAGCAAAATATTGCACACTGCCGTCACCGTCAATAGTCCGCGCGCCGCCATACCGCCTACGAATGCAAACATATCTTTCCTTCAAGCATAGAGGCGCTATAAACTTGACCTAGATACGAGCCAAACACATCGTTGGATGCAGCAAAGTGCACAGAGCGCAACCTCTTGGTGATTGGACGAACCATTATCGTACAACGACCGATAATGTAGCGCACTGTTCCAGGCTTCCATTCCGTCGATTCGATGGCCAGGTAATTCGGCGGGCACTACAATACAATACAAAATCGACGCTCGGGAAAGCCGGTGGGTTAAGACTGACTTTCATGGTTTGTATTGTCCATCAACTAAATGGATGAACTATGTGCTAGTGCTAGAGGATCTTGCACTTTTCTAAGGAATGTGGTTCGAGTCTTAAAACTTAGTTCTAGTAGGTTAGCAATTTTACCAGCCAATGTCATCCCTAATTTATATCTTGGATGTCACTATAATCAATAATCACGAATAATTTCCTCAAGTCTACTGACAACTTGTATCAAGCTCGCATATCTCAATGTTTCCTCACATCTGTCTCAGTGTCTGTGCCAGATAGGGAAAAGAAGGATGTCTTGCTTACGTGCCACACGATTGGCAAGCGTAGGCCTAGGCCTACTGTGTTGAAACAAGAGAATATATAGAAATTACTATGAGTGCACACAATTATTGAAATCAAACACCTTTTGAAAATCAATAAGGTCCTATTGAAATTATTATCGAATTGCATGTTCATGAAAAGAACAAATGTGTCATATCATATTATTTTTAATATTTAATTTCTGAACTGTATAAAACATTAACATCCACCATCGGGAGCGTTTTCCGACTAACCAAAAATTGAGAAGCCATGAATTTCACATTTTACATTTGTGCGGGCTCAAACTGGAAGCTGGCACACGATGTGTGACCGATAAAAATTGTTTAGACTGTGAGCCATTTTAATCTTAAAGTGCCTGTATCTACCGTACTCAATATTATTGCTTAATGAAGTCATCTTTTCAAAATATCAATTATATTTTATTTATTTTATTGTTATGCATCCCTGGGTATTACCAATTTTGTCTTTGTCTTTTTCTTGAACTAATCCTACCGCTATCTAGAGATGTCATGTTGTTTCAGATGCCAATGCTGCCACGGGAACTCACGCCCTGCGTTGTAGCTACGTACCGTATAAAACACATCTTCTTTATTCCAGGTTATTCCTGTAGATAAGTTGATAAAGGGGAGATTTCAGGACAACTTTGAGTTCCTCCAGTGGTTTAAGAAGTTCTTCGACGCGAACTACGATGGTCGCGAGTACGACGGTTACGAGGCGCGAGGCAGTATCGCTCTGGGCAGCGGGAGTCGCGCGGGCAGTCTGCATGCGCTGCCAGTCGTTGTGTCCGCCCCCGCGCGACCCCCGCAGAAAGTACAGTCGCGACCCGCGGTCATGAGACAGCCGGGTAACGACTCATGTTGTCTCCTGTAGTACATTTATACTTGTTCGTTGGTTGACTACAGAATGAACAAATCAATCTGAATATAATTATTAGTACATGTTTCATAGGACATAGGAGGCATTTTAGATTTCACATTTTGTAGCTAGGTATCATTAATTAAATTGCCGTAACAGAATATGTAGTGGATTCTGTTACATCACAGGGCCCCGATTCATGTACATTTATCCCGGGTATAAGTGGTATAAGGACGGTATAATGCAGGACATGGCAGGATAAGGCCTGGTTAAGTCTGAGCAACTCTCATCCAATCAGAAATTTTCAATCCAACAACAAGTACAACAAATGTTTTTTCCACTGCATTCCACAGCCATGTAAATCAGCAGATTTGCAAAAGAACACTAAAAATTTGCACCATCTTTTGTTTCACATTTTTATTTATTGACAGAAGATTGTGTGAGATCATTAAAAGAAAAGAAAAGGCGTATTATTGCCGTAAATTTTGGAATAGCCTAGGACTATCATACTATTGTTCATCTGCATAAGGCTTTTAGTAATCAAAACTAGTTATTTGTGCGGGATTTGTGTCAAAACAAGGTCGTGCAGGCCTAGGGTTGCCTAGGAGAGGCCAAGGGCTTGTCAAACGTGTTATGTTAGTATAAATTTTATCTAGTCCTATAGCCTAATCGAACTTTAGGCCTACACTGTTGTATTATGAATAATTTTCTACATCTGGGCCTAGGCCCGAGACGGTTTCTGATTTGTTTTATGAGGGTAATGACAACTTTTCTCGTTTTACACATAGACGCAAAATTTAAAATGTCCGCCATCTGTTTACATATTTTCTTATCCCCGTGCGAGGCGGGATAAGTCTTCATGAATTGGATTCGGAGTTATACCGCACTTATACCACCTAACTCTGCTTATACCGGGATAAAAATGTACATGAATCGGGGCCCAGGTAGGTAGACTACATAACAAGAATTTACATTTTAAATGTAAGCTTAGACCTTGTTAAGTTTCTCCTATTCTGTTAGCTGCAAGATTGCTTCGACTCCAAAAAGTAATGTTCCCTTCCTTCTGCTTCCTATTCGTTGTTCCAGATGTCCTTCATAATGATAGTTTCCTCAGTAATTTCTTGTCGTTTCGTACCATATGCTAGATCTAATAACCTCTCACAAGAACCAATGTTTCTGAGATGGACTTCGTGTTTGTGGTACCTGTTTCATAGAAACGTGTCATGTTCATGTGTCCTTCATATTGGAGGTTGTTGGTCATCTGAGAGAGATGCTCTGGTCCTCTCTCTGTGCCTTCAGATTAAACATGTACTCCTAATTACAACTGATTGATGATTGTAATGTTTGTTGATTGTTCTCGGTTAAGCATGTCGCACTTTTATTGTTTATAGGCGTCAAGTGTATTTATTTACAATTTGCTGCATGTTTTATTTTTTACAGTTGCTGTAGTAACCACACACTTATGTTTTCATTATGGCATTGCATCTTTTTTTTTTTTTTTTTTTTCAGCTTGTCCCTATAGACAGACTTGTCAAAGGAAGGTTCCAAGATAATTTTGAATTTCTCCAATGGTTCAAAAAGTTTTTCGACGCGAACTACGCGGGCACAGAATACGACGCTCTGACAATCCGCGGGGGGGAACAGATGGGCGGCGGGGGTTCGAATGCGCCCCGCGGGGGAGGCAACTTGCCCATTAAACGGATTACGCCCATGCGGTCAGAGATTGCACCGCCCACCAGGCCCGTGGGCAGAGCTGGTAAACAAAGTGTTCTCAGTTTCAAGTCCACTACTAACAGCGGTGCACCAGTACTCGATTCCCTGAGCTTTTTCCTGCATCGAGCCGAGTTTGATTTTAGGTTCAATTCTTATCGAAACAAGGTGTTTCTATTTAGTTCTCTACCATTCTTTTAAAAACATTCCTATCCACAAAGAAATGCAATGCAAATTGAGTTATTATCAGTATGGTTAAACTAGGTTATGCAGAATGAATGCCAATCGGCTGGAGTATATTGGTGTTAGATAGGATCCAACAGCTTCCCTTCGAAAAGTGATGGTGGCTGTTGAGAATAGCAACATAAATATATACAAAACGCAGAAAAACACGAGACGTTTCGGACACGAGGCCTTGTTCACTCAAGAGAGAAAGGAAAATGGCTAATCATTATCAGTATGGTTAAACTATAATTTAAACAAGTCAACACGCCAATGAAAATACGACTTAATGCTGGGTCCACATGTAGGCCACAATATAAAACCACGATCCAAGGCAACAGCGAGAGTTTTGCAACTATTGACCGAGTGATCTATATCAGTAATACAGTCTATTGTACTAGCGGCTATTT
The DNA here is from genome assembly GCA_024449915.1 of Sweltsa coloradensis. Taxonomy (NCBI): domain Eukaryota; kingdom Metazoa; phylum Arthropoda; class Insecta; order Plecoptera; family Chloroperlidae; genus Sweltsa; species Sweltsa coloradensis. Next base: position 273,452 of record JAMZAV010000900.1, on the reverse strand, counting down.
TGAATAAAATCGATCTTCAAAATTAGGCAATGTTTTAAAATACATACAGCATGATTTTTAAAATAGCAGAATTCGTTAAAAGAGGTAAACATTCTTAAAAAACTCTGCTCTGCTCAAAAATCAAACTTGGCTCAACTTAAAAATCTTCAGCTCACTCCCCTAACTTCTTGCTAACATTTACCATGTTTTGCCCTGGTTTGGTAACTAATTTCTCTTCTCTGTCTTTTCTTCCTACCAGCTCGCTCTCCATCTGTCCTCGTCCCATATTTCCATCTCAACCATTGCGCTTTGTCTCTCAGGTTTTACTTGATGTTGTTTCACACCTGCTCTTTCCTCTTCCAATACGTGCTTCATTATTCCTTACTAGGTATCAGTTATCTATCGGGTCTTTCTTTCTTAGCTCATTACAATGACATGTGACTGCCAACAACAATCCTCTTGACGTGCCATTCGTTCCTCACTGTCTACCCATCACGGTGTTTTAGTCTCCTCTTCGCTGTTCCTCATCTTTCCTCATAGTCTGCTTCTCTCCCTCATTGTTCCGCCAGATCCATCCAAGTGATCTTGTCCTTGCCACATTTGTTGATTCAATACACTTTATTGTTTTCTATCACTCCTTGCCACAAAATTTTGTTTTAAAATGGCATAAAATAACTAGTAGTTTTACAACAATACTAAATCATTTGCTTTAGTTTGTTCCATTTATTTGGTAGATTTAGTTATACACGTAGTAGTATCACATCACATTCATAAGTAACCTATGGTAGAATGACGTATGTACATGTGTAGGTATTGGTATCATTTATATACTCTTGTTTGGCTGTTGCACTGTAATTAAGTAGTAGGCCTATGTATAATATTATTTTGCCTAAGTAGTATATTATGTAGCCTACTGTATTGTTATTCTTGTTATTTTATTTTTGTTGTTTGTGTGTACGGTATATTTTGTAGTTTTTGTTTTCATTTGCTTGTATAATTGAGTTTTTAATCATTATCATTTACCCACTATAATATGTAAGTGTAACAATAAGAGGACAAATGACTAGATAATGTTAAAATGGGGGTGTGGAGAGGAAACCCAACAGCTTACCTGGTCTGTGACTACAGGGACCTCGTAGATAATGAATGAATAATGATAGAAACAAATAAATATGGTTTACATTATATAGGGGTAATGTGGGTAATGGGGAACAAAGGGTAATAGGGAACAGTGGCATTCCCTTGTTTCCGTTTGAAAGCAAAATTATGAAAATTACTGTACTGTTTAGCTGCATTGATGTTTATGGCCAGGCAATTACAATTACTTGCATTACTACTTATGTTCAGTATTTTTTTAATTTTTTTTTGTCACCCTGTAAAAAAATCATGCTATTGTTTTTACACTTTTTACTACTTTCAATTATTTTACAGGCTAATGCAGTAACACAAATTAAAACAGCATGCATAGAAAGTTACCTACTTCTTGTGTCAACATGATCATGATTTTCATTATTTTTTAACATTTATGCATATCATTAAATTTAATGATGTTCCTCATTACCCTAACAAGTTAATTTTGATGGTAAAGAGGAACACACAATGAGGGTAATCAGGAACAACATAGGTAAAGAGGAACAAGCCATTTATCACTGGATTAATATCTGTGGGGTAAATGGGAACAAACATACACACACATCGGCACACATTGGCATTGGCATTGGGGACATTGGCAGTTGGTCAATTCATTCTAGCTTGATTTAAATTGGGAAAAAGAAAAGCACAAACTTTTCGATATGTGTGCATCATACAAGACATCGTTGTTCCTGAATATCGTGTATTGGGCACCAAGTCAGTGAACAATGATCATTAGGCCTATCTAGGCTATGTATAGCAGTAGAGTGATGTATCCATTATGACTATTTCTGACATAATTGCAATCCTCCCATTTCCCGACATGGATGGGGCTAACGATCGCATCAAGTATAAGTTTGCCTTTAAAGTTGATGTGAAAGAGGCATAAATGCACTATGCCATAGCATTATTCAGACATGTGGGCCTGATTCATGACTTCTGTCAACTTATTTTCTTTAAAGTAGGCTTCTAGTCATGTTTATATGCATTTCTACCTTTATCACACTTTTATGTTCCTTTTTACCTTAAGTTGGAAGTGTGGTCAAATCTGACCTATTTTTACAAAGACTCATCTAATATTATGTAAGCTGCTTACATAATGACCATAAAAATAAGTGAAAGCTAATATCAAAATGTTTTTTGTTTTCATTGTCATTAGTTTTAACTATTGTTACCCCTGTTTCCAGGGTTGTTTCCCAGATAAAGTATTTTTCATTGTTCAATTACCCGTAAAATTTCCATTTATTGTCACATTTTATTTTGGCAAATTGCAATGGAATTGTGGCGTCAAGCTCTATGTTCCTGATTACCCCAAATATTTTACAACACGACCCTATGGCTATAGCAAGGCTTGTTCCCCATTACCCTCGGAGCTAGGGTAATGAGGAACAAACTCGTATTTTTTTAAAATTACCTTGCTTATTCTGGATTTAAAAACAAAGTTTATAATTCCCACAGTACTAAAGGATATACCCCCACAAACTTTTTGCAAAAAATCTCAGTTGAAAAAGTTAACCACAAAATTACAATTAATTACCAAAGTGAAAACATTCAAAAAGTGTTCCCCATTACCCACATCTCCCCTAGGCCCTGTATTATTATAATAGTATCTACGAGTTAGAGACAAAGAATGAACAAGATATAAATAAATGAATATTATTTATATTTCTTTATATGTTTTTTATGTTTTTTTTTTTTTCTTTAAACGTTTTGAAAGTTGGGGGGGGGGGGCAAATCCATTAGTAGATTTTGTAGGGTATAGCTGGGGTCTGGGGCGAAGCCCCAGCCGCCGGAGGAAAAAAAAATGTCACTATACTACAGCTATTTCGTCATGTTTTAACTGCACTCGGACGCTGTAAACGATGTTTTACATCAACTACTGCGATCTAAAAACTCAAAAAAAAAAACGTGAAGTGGCCCATTTTAATAAATTACATCATAATTGTTTATGTAATGACAAAGTATACTGGCAAACATATTATTGTGTTACCCTCTTCTTTAAAAAAAAAGATACTAACTGAAGGCTGTTTAGTACGTTCCATATTTAAAATTACGGTATCAATCACGAAACACTACACCCACACTTACACTTTACTTTATACTTCACACTACACTACTTATACACTAAGAGGAATAATCTTCCCACTTGCCACTTCGCTATAATCAAAGTCACTACACCACTCCAAAGATGACAGAACGCATAATGATGCGACATGAGCGAACCGAATCCCAACTTGCGTCTGCCAATAACTCTAGCAAATCATTCAAAGGGATGTTTGGATTAGACGTCAGTCTGAGTCACGTGTCCACTCTTACTGAAGCGAGTGACCGCCACACAATACAATACGGGTGGCTGGTTATAAAGATAGTCGGATAGACGGTTCATGCATGGGGTACGTTCTTCCTGGAAATGAATTGTTGACAGGATCATCCGACGTTGCTTTCCCAAAAAGTAGAGTAGAAATCTTGATTTTTCAACTCTAAAATCTGCCCCCCTATGCCCCCATGGCATGAAAGTAGGGGGGGGGGGCAATGCCCCCCTTGCCCCCCCCCTGTTCCGACGCCACTGTGTTACTACATTATAATATTATTATCTACAAGATACCTGCAGTCATTGACCAGGTAAGCTGTTGCTGTTGGGTTCCCTCTCCACACCCCCATCATTAACTAGGTTAGGTATGTAAGAGATGTATAGAAATAAATCAAGCAACCCTTGTGGGACTCAATCCCAGGTCTTCTACCTGCGGGGCGGAGATTCTACCTAGTTGACCGGGCTTTCTGAAGTCGAGCAGGACGTGTCCTATAGACTGCTAATCATATGTCTAAAACATTAAACTGAAGGACAACCGGACCAAGCCACAGGTTGTCTAGGAAAACGACTAACTAAAGTCATATCTGAGACCGTGTGACAGAAGCGCTACAGTTCAAAAATCGAGACAGTCTGCCCCTCCATTCATGCATGAAATGTGGGGCAAACATAGTAGACTGTGATCCAGCTAAATCACAACGCCAAGTGTGCACTACGTTGCCTACTGTCGACGATAATGGAGCAAACATTCTTCTCTTTAAACAACTTTGCTGATGGCTCAAATTAAGAGACACAACGACATCACTGATGCATGTGTTGTTAAACAAGATAAAACATGTATTTAATAACAACTGTTCGTGGCTGTTGGAAGTAAATGAGCGTGGTCGATCAATCATGTCGTATCTCGTATGGTCTACCATACTAATTAAAAACCGGTGGACATGGAAACTACATAACAGTTCATGACCTCAAATGGTATCCATGGTCACGACTTTACCATTCTTATAAACTTGCAATGTTTGTTGATTTCCTTGTCAATCTGTGACCTAGTGTGTTGTGTCCTTCAGTGTAATTAATTTGTTTCAAAGCGTTGCTAGTAGCTAACGATGCTGTGCGTCGTGCATTTGTCTGACTTGACCTTGTTGGCTTTCAGTCCCGAAAGTGCAATCCTCCGCCACCCGACCAGTAGCAACAAGACCGACAATACCCAATCACCGGGGAGACGGAAAATCAGAGGAACTCAGTGCCCAGGTTAGTGTACGATCTGTTAGACAGTCATTCATTCAATCAAGTTTGGTAAATGTACTACTATGAACTTCTCATTCTATTTACACTAACACTACACTAAAGAATTACACAATACTTTGAAGTCTGAAGGTTAAAATAAAGTCATCAATGACTGGGTGGGCTATTGATAGTTCACATTTTTAATTTCATGTTGCCTACCTACCGTATCGGACCGAATATAGCGCGATGTTTTTTTCTGAAAATACTATCTCTAAAACAGCACTCGCATTATTTTCGCGCTCTTGCATTTGAAATAGCGCCTGAACATAGGCCACCCGCAATACAACTCCCGCGCATCGGCTGCTGCGCATCACCCCGCCCACACACTTGACGCCAGCCGATCCCGTGAGGCGGGCGGGTGACGTCATCACGGGCTCCGCGGCAAAAGTCCGCGAGAATATCGACGCGTATCACGGTTCACGGGTCCGCGGAAAATGACCTTCAAAATAACTGTGCGTACAATTGAAAAGTTTGTTCTTGGGAATCGATCCCGAATCAATTCTAGGTCACAATGATCGATTTGTAGTCCCTTAATCAGACTGGTGAACTGTGGTTGGCCTATGCCTATGCGAGCTTGTGCTTGGCCCTACCCTGTTAAAAAAACATAGGACTAGGCCCTAACATTGTTCAAAATGTTTTGTTGTAAGAATGAAACTTAAGGGGAATCCCTAGACCTAAAAATGATTTCTTATAGAATGCAGTGAAGACGTCTGAAAAGTAAGTAGAATGTAAGAGGGGCTTAATAAAAGAGCGGATTATTTTTTTGAATTTTTTTTTGACGGGACATAACATCAGAATCAACAATTGTATTCAAATTACTGGAATCAGTTGCTCAAGTTCAAAATTAATTATTAGCAGCGGTTTTTTGTATAATATTTCTACACTCCTTTACCTACAACCTAAATAAAAGAATTTTTGGATTTATATGGTTTGTTGCGTTGCACAATTTTTTTCGTCTGCCGGTACAATTTCAAATTTTTGTACCGTTTAACGGAAAAAATCGTGCAACGCTTGCAACCATATGAAATCAATAATACTTATATTAAGGTTGTAGATAAAGGAGTGTAGAAATAATATACAAAAAACCGCTGCTAAAAATTCAATTTTGAACTTGAGCAACTGATTCCAGTAATTTGAATACAATTGTTGATTCTGAGGTTTTGTCCCGTCAAAAAAAATTCAAAAAATAATCGCTCTTTTATTACCCTTTTCATTCTACTTTCTTTTCAGACGTCTTTACTGCATTCTTTAGAAATCATATTTGGGTCTAGGGATTCCCCTTAAGTCTATTCATTCATTGCATTGTAAATAAAAAATATTTCTTGTACATTTTAATTTTCTTTGATTTTTCTTTTTTCTTGAAATGATTCTGAAAAATTGGGGGTCGTGTTATATTCGAGATTGTGCTATATTCGGTCCAATACGGTAATTGGTTAAACCCATAAGAGAATATACTATCTTTAATAATATGCTACATAATACTTTATTACTACCAAAATCACGCCCTCAGTCATGGCTAGTCTGTATGATTTTGATAGAAGTATAGCCTTCAGACGTACGTTCATACCTGTACCTTACATTACGAATAGTACTACATTTCTTAACGTGTGTAATCTTGTCATGCACTGGTCTAAAGGGACAACGGTTCACAACCCAATGTGATGATAACGCAATTGGCTTGTTCACTGCGACTTTTACTCACCACGCTGCGCTATTGTACTAACCCCCCACCGCCGTCTGGATGCCTGTAAAGGCGGATGTAGAGTGTAGACGGCGGTGATAGCCCAACTTGCGGGTGTCATGGCTGCTCATAGCTGTCAGCAGCCTACTGTTTTTACTGTCAGTTTGCATAATTTTATGTTGAAAGCAAAATGCCCAATTGCTGTGTGTATTCGTGTAAGGAGAGAGGAGGGCATACTGTCGTGTTTATTACTACAAATAAATACAATCACACATAATATACTGACAATGTGTCTTTATTTGGCCTCCTGCCTACGTAACCTCTCTCATGTCAACAAATCAACATTGGCTAGGACTAAGCCCTAGGCTTTGCTGAGGCGTATGCAAGTAGGGCCTAGGCCTATACTTGCTAATTTATAATACCATGATATTGATATGCCTAGGTCTACATCTAATGCTGAAGAAAAGCCTAGGCCCTAGTCCTTAGTAGCCTTATTCCAAGTAGGCCTAGGTCTAATTTCAATAACAGTGCTAGGCCCCAGGTTTAGACTTCAAGGGCGCCATGTGCTTTCAGCTCTTATTAATTTTCCTATCGTTTACGTTTTCATTGTTTAAAAGTTTAAACAAACAAAATATGCTATTGAATAAAATTACTTGAAATAGGCCGTACGACTCGACTACTTACGTAAAACCATTGATTCTGAGGCGTATGCAAGTAGGGCCTAGGCCTATACTTGCTCATTTATAATACCATGATATTGATATGCCTAGGTCTACATCTAATGCTGAAGAAAAGCCTAGGCCCTCGTCCTTAGTAGCCTTATTCCAAGTAGGCCTAGGTCTAATCTCAATAACAGTGCTAGGCCCCAGGTTTAGACTTCAAGGGCTCCATGTGCTTTCAGCTCTTATTAATTTTCCTATCGTTCACGTTTTCATTGTTTAAAGGTTTAAACAACCAAAATATGCTATTGAATAAAATTACTTGAAATAGGCCGTACGACTCGATTACTTACGTAAAACCATTGATTTAAGAAAGAAGGAATGGTAAAACAATACGTAAACAAACAATCTAGGAAGCATACAGATTTGACAATGCAGAGCCTGCTATACATAGTTTATTTCAAACACCGCCACGGTCTTTGGGCAGGGTCCACTAGATACCTAACAAGCAGCTCGGAATAAGTATCTAGTGGACTCTGGTTTTGGGGGTTAGTGCAGTGGCGCGATCTGCGCGGAGCTTTGCGTGAACAAGCCAATTGTATTTTTGTATTGTCCTTGGTCCTATTCCATCACCAAACGGTGTCTTGTATCACTGTATTCGAGACAATGTTAAGTTGCTTGTAAAGTGATTTATTTATTATTAAAAGTCTTATACAGCACATTAGTACCATTTTACAAAGACCCTAACTACATCTAAATAAAATACTAGGAAAACGCTTAAGTCCCGCCGCGTTGTTGGATGAGCTTATATGGTGCATTGAGATGCCATGTGTTACGCGGATTTTCTGTTGTTCTGTGAAAAAATCATTACTAAGTCGAAGATTTTTTTTAATTAAATTAAATTATATAAAAAATTAACTTATTTTTTATAATTAAATTAAATAAAATAAAAAATTAACTTAATTGTTTTAATTAATCGTAATTTTTTAAAAAGAAAAAAATCGTAAAATTGCAATTTGCATAAGAAATAATTATTCGATTGCGCTCAAATTTGACACGAATTAAAATTTAAGAAGAAATTAAGGTTCTGTAAAAAAATCATTACAATAGGATAAAGCATGTAGGTGTTATAAGTCAAAGAATTGTTTTTAAAAAGAAAAAAAACATAAAATTTTGATTTTCATGAGAAATAATTTTTCGATTACGCTCAAATTTCACACGAATATCTTAATTCATAAAATTAAGGTTCTGTGAAAAAATCATTACAATCGGATAAAGCATGTAGGTGTTATAAGTCGAAGAATTTTTTAAAATCGAAAAAAATCGTAAAATTGCGTTTTTTATGTGAAAAAATTTCCCGATTGCGCTCAAAAACGTGGCAGTTCTAAGTTCAGAGATTTCGAAGATCTCCATAAAATTTCATTGCAATCGGAGTATCGGTTTTAGCCGGAATCGTGTTAACAAACACACAAAAATACAGAAAGAAAGAAGAAAAAAAAAAAACATTCCGGATTTTATTCTCCAGTGTAGTGAAATGGAATCTTCGCTTCGCTCGTTACGCTCATCCAAAAATGGTTTGTTTCAGCTTCTCGAGATGAAGCTGACCGTGGACGGGTTGGAGAAGGAGAGAGACTTCTACTTCGGGAAGCTGCGTGATATCGAGGTGATGTGCCAAGAGAACGACAACGACCAGAGCCCAATTATCCAGAAGATCTTGGATATCCTCTATGCCACTGAAGTAAGTTTGTTGGTTGTGCTATCTCGTTTGTTTATTTTATTTGCAGATCATTTTTTATTATGGAGGCTTAGCCCCGGTTGGAAGTTTCAATACGGTAGGCTACATATTATCTAACATAGTGACAAGTTTAACGATTTTTGGTCAAAAGTTTACTAAAATCTTTGGTGATCGGGTCGGCTCTTAACAATTAACAATGTATCAACCTTTGGATTACCCCTTGGGAATGACTTGGTCAAGAAAACTCTACTTGTACAATAATGTGTACTATGTAGAAAACATTAGGCCTTATGCTGGTCAATAAAATAATATTTTAAAAAGAAAAAACTACTCTACATGAAGTCAAGTACCTAGACACATTTGTGACAGTATTTGCCTTTTCAGGAATGTAAACAATGTAGTCCTTGACATTTAAAGGGGCTAAAAACCCCAAAAATTATTTTTTAGCACGTGATCTATAGCACAATACTACACTAAAATGACCGTTTAAAATTTTTTATCTTGAAACTGTGATTTAACACGAATTTTTTAATTCTTTTGATCCAGAAATTTGCGAAAATTGGTGTTTTGGGAAATTTCTTGAATCGGCTTTAACCTGCTTTTTTTTGGTCCACATAGATACTACACCATAGTACCAATCTAAAATGCCCCTTTATAACATCGTGTCTTGAAACTGTGCACAAATATACTCTCAAACATGCAAAAATATTAGGGCTGTGCGAACGGGAGATTTCAATTCGAGTCGAGTACGAGTTCGAGTTCAGTCAAATGTTCGGTTTTCGAGTTCAATTCGAGTTCAATTCGAGTTCATTTAAAAATTAATTTATAATGATGTTGGGCCTAATTATTTTTTTATTTTATTTTATAGATATTTATTTTATTTATATTTAAATCGAGTTTATTTCCAAATTGAGAAAATGTATTCTTTTTTCAGATTTTCTACTAGGCCTATCAAACAAATTCTTCAGTTTTAAAGCCTAGGCCTAGGCCTACCTTCTGGGTTAAATATTTTTGGTTATGGAGACCTAGGGCCTAGCTAGGCCTACAACTAACCTTGGTTTGAAGGGTGCCATAGGCTAGCCTAGGTCTAGTGCTGGGTGCATTTTGGTATGGCAATGTGAGTTTGTAAGCCTAGCTAGGGCCTAAGATCGGTAAAATATACTAGGCCTAATCTTGACCTGAAGAAATCCTGGCAACTAGGCTAGGCTAGGCCTACTAGCAATTGTACTGTGCTAGGCCTAGGCCTACTAGGCCCTACCTGTTGTCAATGGTACTGTCACGCAGTGTTGTTTGAATGTTTACCTGCATTGTGACAAGTGTTCCATCTCATGAATATTTCAAAATTGTATTTTATGCTAGGCCTATGCTTTAGAGAAGAAATTACGCCTAAGCCTAGCCTAGTCCGCCGCAAATTTTTACGAATCATCTGGTTGCTCTGCTCTCGCCTCGTGAATCGTGGCCATTTTTGTTGTCAACATACATCTCGGACACAAAAGTGGTGATACACGGTAGACGTGAATTATTTCACAAAAACAGCCAATCAACGCTCGCATGTGACGTATGACTAGCTCCAATTGGATCTCGCAAAGTTCAGCCGGCCAATCATAACGAGTTTCACGTCAGAAGGAGTTCGACTATCGTGTATCACGAACTTTGCCGCGTATGCTGCTATCTAACGGAAGAAACACGTAACTTTTGACGGGTCGGTAAATGAAAATGCTGTTTTTACCGACGTTCGAATATTCGAGTTCAAAATAAATGAAACTCGAATTTGTTCGAACTCGCCGTGAACTCGACTCGTACTCGAATATTCGAGTACTCGCACAGCCCTAAAAAATATGCATTCCAAAATCACACCCCTTCTTGGTAATCAGCATATTTTGACCGAACCACTAGCCCAAATTACAAAACAAAATATTAGGGCTGTGCGAATATTCGAATTTCGAATAATATTCGCGAATAATTTTTTTCCAATATTCGATTCGAAATTCGAATAGTAACTATTCGAAATTCGAATGGTAACTATTCGAAATTCGAATGGTAACTATTCGAAATTCGAACTATTTTGGCTTCATTGCGAGTCTCGCGGTAACTGTTAAAAAGCCCGCTAAAAGTGCAAGGAGTTTGAATTTTCGCCGCCAGAGCTCGACTTTGGTACAAGTACAAGAAGTTTACGTTTTCGCCGATAGATCGCGCTAGCGTCGACTAATGAAAATTGTTGTGATGGCAACAAAAATGGCATCAAAACCTTCATAACCTGTCTTTGGAACTGCTTCATTGTGATTGTTTTGACGAGTGTTCGTTGTCTTTGCGATTTTTTAATGATTAAATTAATTATTTTGGTGTTCTTGTGCTGTATTAAGTTGTGGAAGATGACGACGCGTTTGCAAGGCATTTGCCTTGTTCAAACCCCATTTGGGACTTGTTGATCTTTTGACATACTACCTTGGGCCTAGGCCTAGGGCTAGGCCTAGCCCCTGTATAAAATATGTTCTGTTGATTGATTCTAGGCCTAGGCCTAGCCCTAGGCTTTGGGTTTAGAAAGCCCTAGCCTAGACTAGCAGCTAGGCCTCGGTTTCACTGAAATTAGTGAGCCTAGGCTTAGGCTACCTAGGCCTATCACTTATCTTTGTGATTAGGACCAGTCTAGGGCCTAGGTACCTAGGGCTTGTTATCAAGCCAGACTTGTCACACTTGTCTTGATTTTCAGTAGGACCTAGGCCTAGGCTCAAAATATAAGCCCCTATATTCATCTTAGTCCATCTATGGTCTATGTTTTTTTTATTTTGCTGCAACATCACCCCTCGTACGTGGATATGTTTTCTCTTGTAAAGATAGCAAGCCTTGGGTAGGCCTACATACAAATCTTGACGTTGATCTCGTGTAAATATCAAACACTAATTAATAAAACTCAACTTAATGAAAAAATGCTGTTATTTTGATCATTATTCGAAACTATTCGGAAGAAAAAAATATTCGTTATTCGATATTCGATATTCGAACTTTTTGCATTTGAATATTCGATATTCGATTCGAACTGAAAAATCACTATTCGCACAGCCCTAGTAAATATAGAGAATTTACAAGAAAGGCTGTAGAGTACGTCATTACTGGCCAGTATTTTTTTAAATCAAAATCCTCCAAGGTCACGGGGCATAAAGATCGTCCCCATGTTATTTCTTATGGGAGATTTTTGCCATGGGACCTAGCTCGAAAAATGTCATGTTTGACAATTTTTTGGGAGGTCATGGTGGCCCCAATAATTTTTCTGTTAGTTGCTAAATTCATTTCTAGTTAGCCTGAATGAAATATATTTTTTGAGTTTAGCGGTTAAATACCCCTTTAAGTACTCCATGCCACTTGCAAAGCATTGAGCGCCGTGCCATGCGAGTGCGCGCACAATTCAATGACTGGTTTACCGACAGTGCTTATCCGTTGCGCCAAGTGTCCATATTGGCGACACACATCAAGTTATGAAAACAAAAGATCGATGTTTCGAACAACTGAGTCGGCTGGTCCCTTATTCTTCTCGTTAACTTCTTGCTGTTCATCACCCCAGTTTCCGGTATTACACGTTGTGTTTTAGTTATTGACGGTGGCACTATCGTTCAACCACACATAATTATGGGACTACAAAAGGTTAGGAATGATTTGTGTTGGAAGCTAACGTCATCTGCTGAGGAAAGCTTCAAACGACGTGTGACGTGAGTTCATATTAATATCATTTGGGCCGGGCACATAAAACCTGAGCAATTGTAAGCTTTCGGCACTTGTTGCTTCTGTTGACTATCCGGCTCAATCCATAAGCATCAATGATTTTGATTATTCTGTTTATTTCTGTACGATAAGTCTGTTAGTAGCCAACTAGAAATGTGCTGTCACCGTCATCTGTTGCTGTCCGTCCACGCTGGGTCGGCATCGCTTATATAGTCCTCTTGTTCTTCTGTATTGCCACCACTTTTCAGTTTCCTCTACTATGTATCCTTCCTGGCATTGTCCTCCCATCATCGTAGATCTCCCGTGCGCAATCGTACCTTATAAAACAATTTCAAATTTAGCATATTTTAAGATTACCTTTCATAGAAAATTCACTTTCAAACAACCTTACACTACTAATTACCTACTATACAGTATAATTTTGTGTTAGTCAATGTAAATGTAATGTAGGTCTAAGTTACATGAAAGAGTTTTGTCGATACGCCAAGATGGACGTGAGGCACTCTTTGATTTTCCAGTTCTTGTCCATTTACAAACAGTTTCTTGTGGTCTTGTGGTCACTTATAAATAGTAAAATTCTTCTTTTAATCCCAAATATGATGTGGATGTTTGGAATGGTACCCCCATAGCCTGAGCGGAGGCGAGCGGAACGGAACGGAGGGTCCAGGCGAGCGCCTACTGATGGCTGGTTGCTTTCAGGTGGAGGAGGATGAGGGGGATACTGATCTAGCTGAGCTATCTAACAACATGGATGAAGCTCAATTGCAGGACTAACAAACAAACAAGCAAACAGGTAGACTCACGGTAGCAAGTCAGGCGCGGCTCTACTTGGTTTAACAACTACTATCTCTTCAATAGACCTGTCGCTGACGCGGGACGTGTACTTTGCCTTCTAGCGCTTCTTACGCGTGCACCTGTCTCTGTTGTAGCTCTGCCTCTGCCAACTCTATGCGGTGGGAGAGAATAACGCTGGTTATGTGCAAGATGGACAACCCACTTCCCTCCACGTCACCACATTCCAACATTTAGCTAGAGTTTTTAACGTAGTTAGATAACGAAGTAGTTTTTACTATTTAGTAGAATAGGGCGAATGAGGAAAGGTTGCTTGATCTGGATAAGATACTAGAGGTAAAATAGATACTGTCTTTAACTGTAGTGGCCACACTCTATGTACTTTTGACCACTTGAACAAATTATAAAATATATTTTGCATGTGTAGGTATATTATATTAGCCCCATTATTTTAGTCCCCAAATCAATTACTATACTGCATATGGTACAACCAAGACCGACCTTGGACAACTGCAGCTAATTTTGTTATCTTCTTCATGATATGTTTGTCCTTCTGGGACTCATCAGGTACAGATCAGCTATTACCGGTATTATCACCTTTATCTTTACCCCTTAGTTGTAGGCCCACTCTCTTTTTATGGGTCCTCCCTGTGGTCTCAATCTTCCTGCTCATCTGCTACATTACCAACCCCAATATTTTCCTCATTGATAAGATTCTTTTAATTTCAATAGAAAAGTGGTGGCACGTTTTATTAATCCGATGTACATAAAATAAATTTAATTTCGCCTTCACTATTTGTGTCATTTATTACTGAATTCAAAACTTTTAAAGTTTAAATCGTAGGCTACCGTACATAGGCCAGCCTACTAATAATGAGTATTGTTACATGAGATATGATTATTGAGTAGTGATGTTATGAGATATTAGTTGCCCGTTCGTAGCAGCAGTGGTGTGTCTGCGTAGGCACGATGCTCAGATCTTATGACCAAGGCAGCCAAGGGTTGTGGGTAATATAACCAAGTTACAGAAGGGCCTATATAGTTGTTCCAAAGGAAGTAGGGCCTAAGCAGATGCTGACCTCACCGGCGGGTGGATTTCAGCCAATCAGCGGTCCCCGATTTAAAATTCTGATCGCTCATTGGCCCGCCGAAACCACGCATCTGCTTATTTGCTTCGGAGCAAATAGGCTACATTAGTAAACAATTTTATTTATTATTGTTGTTGACCATTTAAGATGTCTAGTGACATAACATAACATTGCCTTGATCCGCCATCTTGAACAAATGACTTCCCTGTCGAGATCAACTTCTCCAGCTAGGCGCCACGATCTTATTCAACCAGAGTATGACATGTATCGAACAGACGACAGACTTGAGCATGCTTGAAAGACATGTTAGACCTAGTTCATTGAAATTGATCTTCATTTATAGCTCACAGAGATCCCACTTTCATTAAAATTTCAACCTGGACCCCAAAAATACCAGTTTGAATAGGGAAGTCTCACCAGTTTTAGATATTAGCGCTGGTGTACAGAATCAGTAGATATTCACTTAATAACACCATCGCCGTAGTTTATAACACTCTAAAGTAAAAACTGTATATTCCACAGAGGTACAAAGTTTTACGTTTACTCTTTCCCGCGCTTTTATCGTGAAAAGACGTGTGACGTCATAACCCTAAAGACATTGTTGGTAATGAATGAAATTGACCACGGTCTTCTAGATCACGGAGCTAAATTCACCTCTCGGCCGTTCACCAGCTCGTGTTAAAACAAAAGTCCATTGTTGACATTTTCTTTATAAATGTTTTAGTAAAACCATTAATTGTTAAAAATGTATAACAAATGTGCAAATGTTATATCTTGTTATACAAATTATTGTTTATTAGTATTTCTTAATCATACTTCAAACAAATTTTATTCTAACAGTGCTTCTAGAAGTAAGATAATCATCAAAAATGCTGTTTATTCAATGACCACACAGTGATTGGTTGTAGGGTTATGACGTATTGCCCTGTTTTTCCCGCCATTATAACGCTAAAACTTTAAGCTCACTTTAGTGACTGAAAATATTTTTTAAATAACGAAAATGTTATATTTATGTAATCAGAAACTGGCCCTGAATATAGTAGAATAATAAAAAATATTTGTGAGTCTTCCCTATTGTAAACATTTGAATTGAAGAAACTCATCTTTAAACCCTATACCGATACCGGTAGAGACCCGTGAAAATGGTTTTATTTAATAAAACCTAAATAACACCGCTAAATGACAATAAAACCATATAACACCTCTAAATGGTTATACCACCAAATTAACCATTATTTTGCAAAATCAACATTATCTCCACTATTCATAAACTTTCAATCTTAACTTGCTGACAATTTGAGTGTTTCTTACTTAATACTAGTAATACAAGCTGAAACGGAAACAAAACACATTTTTTATAACAAAAATTATGAAAGACTGCAGAAACTAGGGTAGCCAGATTAGTGAAACTCAAATACGGGACAGTACTTTGCGTAGTGATACTGGGGTCTGGGGTTGAGCCCCAGCTGCCGGAGGCAAAATTTTTTTGGGTTGTGTTTTTTGGGGAAGGGTCTAAACCGCATTTGAGAGTAATTCAGTGAAAATTTTAAAGCAATATAGTGATTGAAATAGGGAGATAATCGATAAGGAATGTACAGAAAAGAAAGCAGCTATATAGAACCAAAATTATTATTACTTTATTGATGGCACATTTCATTGATGATCAGATCATTGATTTATTGCTTGATTTTGCACTTTGAAGAAGTTTTGAATTGTTTCATGTTGTTTATCACTGCCTCACTCACTGAGTTCGAATGCGTTTGTCACACGCACCCCGCGCCCGAGGTTAAGAATATCACGTTACGGCTAGAGACACTCGCTACAATGACTCACCACGTTAATGATGCACTCGAATAACACCCAACACCAGCAGGCAGCAGCGGCAGACTGATCAGGCACCAAGGCCGGCCGAGGGGAAGGGATTAGTAACTACACGCCCGCGCGTATTGTTGAAAAAGCGCACACGGACTACTTTATTCTAAATACGTGATATACTGATCAATGGGTTAGAGCATACGGGACGCGGGAAACATCCATCAAATACGGGATTTCCCAGGTAATACGGGACACCTGGCAACCCTAGCAGAAACGATCCTTGGGTGATTCCTGCCATGAAATCCATGATGATTTGTGTGCATATTGGAATTCCCCCCTGTTTTTCCATGCAAAAAATGCAAAAATAGAATAAAAACATACAGGCCTAACTCCACTTTTTACATTTTTTAAAACTAATTTTAGGAAAAAATAAAACCGTTTTCTCGGACCTCAACGGCGAAACGACCTATATCCAAAGCTTTGTAAGGACTTTCAACATCACTAATTTTGATTTAAGGAGGGTGTTTTGTAAGTAATCACAACATAAATACCGGTAGGCAATTCTCTTATTGAAGTAATTGTTATTCGATGGCTTTAGATTTCTGTATTCTAGACATTTTTAGTGCTGTACTATGTACAGGTATTGTCATTCTTGGCAGTCTTTCTATTATAAGCCTAGTTCAAAGTTGAGATAATTGATTTTACCACATTAGAAAATCAACTTGCAAGCAATATACTGTAGGCCTAAGCCTAGGCCTATATTTTGAAGAAAGAAAGAAATCAAAATACTCGCTCGACAGTCGACTATAAATCTTGGCTTATGCAGACCTACTTTTTCTTCTGCATTACGCGATGGCGGCCTATAGTAGACTAAATTCATACTTGTATTTATTTATTCACATTGTATGATACCAAACACTCCCTCATGAACTTGTAAATATAGCATTTGTTTTGTATGTACGTATATTAAAAATAGCAAATTTCCATTAACAGTGCTTGCTTGCTTTGAAGAATTACATAATACTTAATTTTAGTGATAATCATAACATGCAACAGCCTGCACAAAATAACAATAACACTGTACAGTAGAGTATTATCACAGAAGATCCACTGTTATCTTTCTTTCCGTAGTTCTTGCTCCCAGTTTGACATTTACTAGTCGGTAAGATAACTCACTGTTGCCAAGATCGCAACATGTGCTCCAATGCCGTCTGACAAAAACACTTGAACCAATTTCCCACAAGTCCTGTATGTATTATTATTATTTATTATATAGTACAGTACTAGTACCACAGGTAACAGATTGGACTGTAGTGTAGTATGTAACTCGGGGGTGGACAAATCTACCAAAAAGGTTTTACAGAACAGCCGGGGTCTGGGGCAAAGTCCCAGTTGCCAGAAACAAATTCGGCAAAGGCGGATTTTTGTTGCCTAAAACGCGATTTCAAGCAAATTTCTATCAATTATACTGTTTCTTGTTGAAATAGTGAGCCAATGTTAAATAAATGAAAAACACTCATCAATGATATGCTGCTAGGTGGTTGACTCTTGTTTTATGCCACCCTTCTTGGTAATTTTCAGGGTGCACCCACCGGTAGTCGCTAAGTTAGTGGTTTATCTAAGTTTCATTTCAATTATTTTTAATGATTTGGGATTAGCATAACATTTTTACTTGCCTGGGCAACAGGTTAGGCCTATTTATTTTATTTTGCACCCCTGAATTCTAGCTCAAAATAAGGAACTTAATTTATTTTAGTTTATTTGTTCAACAGTTCACTGAGTTCTATCTACACTTAAAGTTCTTGTAACCAATTTCCTAGAAACTTTTACTTTTACTTTCAGTCCTGCACTAAAATGGTTCTGCACTCACCTTGTGTTGTTTTAAGTTATTTTTTAAATTTAGCAAATGTAGTTAAACTGAGTAGGATAATGCAAATTATGGGGGGGAATAAATAAACATATTATTTGTATTGAAAAACTCTCTAACTTGAAGCCCTGTTACACTATCAACTTGTTGACCAGATGTAGGTAGATAGCATGAAAATGTGATGCTGCTGTCACACACTGAAATATGTTGACTCTACATTGACGACCGCGGCAATATGTTGACAAGGAGTTGAACAAGTTCAACTTTTGAGAAATGTTGACCAGATGTTAACGACGTTCAACCAATGGCTGAGCGACATTTTGTCACGTGATCATTTCGTTGAGTGTATATTTTGACTCTTTAATACTTTTGTTATTTTGTTCATTTGTTTTGTTTGTTGTACTATCCATTTTGGTATGAAACAGTTTCAAGGTGACAGTTCTCTCGACGGAATGTTCCAAATCTCCGACAACAGTTGATGGAGGTGACGCACACAGAATGTTGTCTTGCCAACAAGTTGATAAGTGTAACGGGGCTTTTAGTCGACTAACTCAGTTGAACATTTTAACAATGAGAGAAGTGTCTCAACTAGGCGTCACTCAGTGGAGCTGCGAGTGGCTGGCTCTCGGGTAGAACAGGGGTTTTAGCTAATAACTACTTACTGTCTTACAACTTTAATTTATAAAAGTAATGAGATCCTACGCATACAATAACTTTTAATCAGCCAAGCCAGACACACTCGAAAGCATCGAGATCTCAAAGAAGGTCAAGGCTTGTGTACCATTCTTCATTCGTGTACAATGAATACATAAACTCACTTTGCTTTGGACTGCATTCTTGCAAAGTTTGGTGAATTTGAATTTGGACCGGGACTGGTGGCACCTGCGAAATCAAGGAGGATCAAGACTATAGCTTAGTTAGCTCCCCCCCCCCGCTCAATGTGAAACAAGAGCGTCAATGAATTTTGATGTGACAAGATTTTGTAAACTGGCAATATGTGAATCTTCACAATTTTATAAATTATCAGCAAAAATACTAGGGTTGCCGTCGATAATCGAAATATCGATCGATTATCGATATCAGTAATATGATATGATAATCGATTCAAGTATTTTGATATGATATGATATGATTATCGATTTAAATAGTGACATCGATGTTTTCGCGGTTTACCATGCTTAAAAATGCCGCGCTGTCGTATCAACGCGCCGATTGGTTGTCGGAGTAGCCAATCGCTGCTCAAGTATAATGCCACGCCCACCGCCGCCAGTGCGCATGCGCTCGCAGCGCGATACAAGGCGATACGAAAACATCGCCCGGCCCGATTGCGATGTATTCAGTACGGCTCGACGTGTTGTGGCGTGAACTTCTCTAGCGTCAGTCTGCCCAATTATATTGAATTCGTGATGTTTCTTCCGTGTTTCTGCTTCCTAGGCTCAATTTGGAATTTGATATGATAATCGATTTGGGTCTATGATATCGATATATTTCGATATGATAATCGATTCGATGCCTCCGATTATCGATCACGATTTTCACATCGAACGGCAACCCTAAAAAATACACTAAAATCTAGTAATTACATTTACAATGTAAAAAGTTTTAAAAAATGTAGGGGTGGCTCCTGTGCCAGGATGCATACTTTCCCATTGGCAATTGTTTTATGGACAGTCCAAATAAATCTTATAGCCCCGCCTTCCAAAATTCACTTCCGGCGCCACTGATTTGGACGGACATTAAAAAACAATGCATAACAGTTGCATATTATCTGTGGCTGCACATGCAATTTTGCTCAGCTTTGCAATGATGAAGTCACGAGGCAAATTGAGTGTACGTATTCATAGTGCACAAATACATAAGTGTATAAAAGTTTGGCCCTTCTTGTAGATTGTAATGCTTAATGATTTTGAGAGTGTAAGGCTTGTCTGTGTGTACAATTATGTATGCATGGGATAAAATGAACACTTGGTAA
Source organism: Sweltsa coloradensis (assembly GCA_024449915.1). Lineage (NCBI taxonomy): Eukaryota > Metazoa > Arthropoda > Insecta > Plecoptera > Chloroperlidae > Sweltsa > Sweltsa coloradensis. The sequence continues at coordinate 253,421 of JAMZAV010000900.1, read as the reverse complement.
TACTTTTATAATATGAAATGGACCCAAATGATTTTTACAAGAGATGGGTGGGGTGACTACGTCTTACATCTTGGGATGGGATCTTGTGCTCTCTAAGCATAGAGCATTCTCTTGTCTTCTTCGCTGTTTCTTTGACTCGACCACTTCTTCCCTCCATTTCAATCGATCTTCACGTTTCTCAGGTGTCTTTCTAGTATCAATGTTGTACATAATATTGTGTATATAGTGTTGAGAAGGCTAAATGACACAACTTTAATGATGCGCTGCTCGAACTAATTGTGTCTCGTTTCAGGATGGCTTCGCACCACCAGAGGAGACTGATCCTTTGCAAGATGAAGAAGAAGAATATTGATTTTAATTGTTGAATTCACTTACAAACAATCTGTGGGACTACCAGGCCTAGTGATGGAAAGTTTTAAGGAATAGTTTTAATTTGAAGGTTTCCTAAAATATTTTATCAAGTATTACGCAAAATATGGAAATGTTGTGAAATATTTGTATTTTTGGTAAGAAGAATTTAATTCAAAGGCACATAGATCAGTAATTGTTTTAAGTATAAGTTACGACTACGTTACACTATTGTAGGGTATTGAGTATTAATAGTTCTACCTATGCACGTATTAACCAACAATGCAAGGGGTTGGTATTAAGTAGGGCACGATACATAATTTCAACTGAAATTTTACTCAAAATAATTATTTAATATTTATTGTATGATTGAACTTTACTTGTCTTTTCACAAATAAAAATGTACTACCATTCTCAATGTAGCCAATAGATATATTTTAAGTTTAAATAATGTCTAAAAAATTGTTAGCACATTACCAAGTACTGTATTGAAATTTAGTTACGTACATCATTGTTACTTTGTGGTTGCAAAGTCTTCTTTAGCCTATGTGTGTGATGGTGGTCTTGGCGCATTCTTCATTGCATAATATTGGGCATTGCACAACAAGAACCAGCCAGGTATATGTGCTTAATAATGCACTTCTATACTAAGTCCATAAAAATGAAACTTTCATCAAACCTTTTTCAAATAGCATTTCAATGTAGCATGAAATATTCCATGTTGAAACTTTCAAATTGAAATATTTAGAATTTTTTAACACTTTGATCCTGAATCAGGCCAGGCTTAATTTGCTCTTGCAAGATGTACAAGTGAAGTGATCAGCTTTTGTACTAAATACAATTAGACAAATTTATTTTAAAGAAAATGAATGTGTCTCACAAATGTAAATATAATTTGCACGAAAAGTGGCTTTCCTCTTTAAAGTGTAACACAATTACTAGTACGCTATTCGTGGTGAGGTGAAACGTGGCTTTTGATGGTATGGTTAAGTGTACTAATCAAGTAAAGTGGTCGTCTTAATTGTGGCATTTCTCATTCCAAATCTTAACTTGCACAGATTAATTTTGTTGTTTAATCAAATAAAAAATGTTAACGTTTCCTTTGTACAATGTTAAACTCAATTACCCGAATGTTGACGGAAAAATCGGGGACAAAATGTCGTTGTTGAATAATATTTAAAGGAAAGGTTAAATTTCTTCCAAATTTTACGTAATTTTGTTAGTTATAATAATTATCAGTCTGGTTATCAATTGAGAATACCATGTTCTGAATGAAAATAATAGGTTTCACATTTTTAGTTTTTACCATTTTGCTTTCAAATAATCAATATTTTGGGCTGAAACTTTCTTTTAGCACATCTTTTATTAAGCGGATCTGTTGACTTGAGTGTTATTGATAATGTTTGTTTATGATCTTAGAACAATCAACCGCAACATACAATAATATATTCAATGTTCAAAATCTTTAAAATGCAAATGTTTTATTTATTGTGATTTGTGATGTTCTTCTATAGTTTACATATAATGTTATTAATATTGTGGTTATTATAGTAGTCCCTCAATCCATTGTGCGCTCTCTTTTGTTATAAATGCTAAGATAATGATTATCCAAAGCCAATTTGTAAACACTGACCTTTAAGAAATGGAATGTAGTTCTAAGTACCTACATATGCTTTTTGTTCTCCCTACTTTTTATCAGGGTTGCCAATTTAAAAGTTGAATATCAGATTACAGTGATTGCCAAAACTAGTTAATGACAATGGTGAAGATGTTGGAATAGTATATAGTAGGTCTAGATGAGGCATGAGCGCTGCTCTACCTATTGCTAATTGTTCGGTGCCCGGCGGCCATTTTATTGGCAAAGCAAAATGTCAAATGATCTTTTCCGTGCTACAACTTGCATTTTGTCTGCCCTATTTAAACGTTATTAGGTCATGTCACACATTGCATTTTTAGAATGACTAATGATTAATGAATCATTTTACAGTTGTGTTTGCCGAGTATTTTTACCAGTAAGCCTCTAAAATATGAGGTTTATATTAGTCTATTTTAACCTTGAAAATATGTAAAAATATGTTAATACTGAACAAATAATACAGATATGTTTGAATAAAAATTAAGCTAACTCAATATTATAATGGTACACAGATGTCTGGACCACTTGAATAGCTGTAAATACTAAATACCCGAATTGAGTAGGGCCTACACAGCCATTGTGTAGGCTCGGGCAACAGCTGATTTGACATACATAGGGAAACTCATGTTAATGTCAATAAAATGGTGGCCGTCAATTACAATTAGCAATAAGTTTCGGTGAACGGCCGCTATGGAGTGCTAGGACCTTGTGACAATGGTGATGTTTCATGCTTTGTTTGGAGCATAGTATTATCATGGAGTTTGATGATACTATTTATAACTCCATGGTATTATTGTCTTATAAAAGAGATCTAAAATTTCTGTTATCGTTTCAACTTTCATGCAATTGCATCTACTAATGTGTGAACATGGAACAGTAGAAAAGTGGGGGATGGTTTATGTCCAAGTGAGTGGCAGGCTTACCACAAACCGCTCGGGCTTATAAATAATAATCAAGAAAGTCAACCCACTCAGTTTCATAAGTGATTTTCAGTAGGGGGAAATTGAATTTAAAGCAGACGAAGCCAACCATGATGGCGCATACACCATCGACAAGCACAATGACCAACTAGAGACCGGCGTACTTGAGTAGGAAACACCGATCAATTAAGCTGGACAGGATTCCACCCGCGGAATCAACGGAATCGGAATCATCATGGCTAATTCGGAACAATCCATGTGTGGTTTGCAAAGAATAAATAAATAGTTAAATACATCATTCATCACTTACGTTACAATAGAACTGGTAATCACAAAACTTACATCACTTACGTTCGTACGAAAATCACAGATCATGCGCCAGATCGAATTACTTTGAGTAATTACTAATGTTACCAGTTTTCATCAATCATACGGCCAATACCTTGACGCTGTCTGTTCCAGAACTCGTGTGACATTTTTGTCAAAAAAAGATTAATACGTACTGTACTTCTATTTTATTTGAAGCTTTAAATATTATATTATCTGAGAAATAATACTGAAGTAAAGGAGGTGATAATATGATAATTTTGTGTGGGCAACAAACATAAAACACTTTACATCATTCTTAGATTTTGTTTGTGCAAATCCTTGTACACACAGTGGCTCGTCAGTCGAAGCGACGTCAGCCAATACAAAATAATAACATGCCAAATCAAAGTTTAGTTTTTGCTTAATGAGAATTCTCCACTAATCAAAACTAAATTAATGATCTGCTACCTGATTGTGATATTTACTTCTCAATGTTAGCTAGTGTGTTGAGATTATTGTGGCAAACCAGCCGGTTGGCCTTTGTAAGAAAATATAGCTCACTATTTATTTAAATTTGGTGCCCTGATAGTGTAGATTGATTATTATAATGTTGTACTGCATACTAGTATCTATGTACTGCACTATGTGCTCATGTTGGGTAACCAAAACTCCACCTGCCTTACTATTTCTAATTTCCAATGCCCAACAACATTGTTGTTCTATACAGGAATGAGTAAATTTGTAATTGCTTGTATTGTGTGTTGCCTGCACTAGGGTAAGATTTGGCGTATCACTTGCGCACTCCCAAACTAATGTCTGATTTCATAACCGGTATGTGCACGTGTTATCATCTCTCATCAAATTGCTCAAAGTCTATTCCACGTTTGGTTCTATCACTGAGGTGTGTGTGCTAACAAAATAAACCTAGAAACACTGCCCTCGTGTTTACATTTTACCGCACGTGTGGCCATTGCTTAGCATGACATCCGATACGCGGAAACGGACCTGAATCGCTGCTTGTCCGTATTTTGGAAGAGAAATTTGTTGAGCTGTAAGTTAAATGTTACTAACGGACCATGGAACTCAACAGGGAAGAATAGCGTTGGGATACAACATTGCTGTTTGGAGCTCATTTTATCAAACTGTTGTGTTTTTTACTTAAAATGACGTTATTGCGTTATTTTGTTGGTGGGGTCTCCTCCCCGTTGGCTATGCCTCTCTGTTGTGTGTTTTAAAAATATATATAGATATATATGGCCACATTGTGTTATCAAAGTGTTGTATGGCAATAGTTTTCTCATTAACCTCAATATTCTATTCTTCATTACGTTAATAATAAGTAATATTTAATTTCATACCATTTTAAACATGAAACTGTCCTTATAATTTATCTGAGTAAATGAATGCTTATATATAGTTGTTTTCTTTATTACCTTAGGCTGTGCAAATCCCAGACTTATTTATAGATGCAGTGAATGATTGATAACAACTTATTAGTTATTACTTAAAGACTCTTAACTTGACCAGAATTTACATTACTACTGTACTAACTTCAATGATTATATTGAATGTCAATTGTTGCGAGCTTGTAACATGCTACAGTATACTCATTGAGTCATTGCATAGATAAATCTAGCATTTGCACAGTCCTGTTGCTAACACATTAATAATTAATATCATGTTCCTTCCATATTGCAAATGTTAAACTTTCGTGTTACGTACGCCTGCCTGCGTCACACACTAGTAAGACGGTGACTTATTTACGCTAGCAACTGCAAATCATCTTCACATAAACCTTTGTCATTCCGTGGTCTTGGTCCAGTGTATAAATCACAATGTTGCTCAAAATTATTAAGATTGTTGCTCTATTTGAAAAGAATGAAGTACAAGATGTCAGTAATCAAACGCCTATTTTTTTTTAGGTGAAAGTAGAGTAGAATAGAGAACTTCTGCTGGGGTGTATGTCCCGATTCAGATAAATAACCAAGGTTTGCAGTAAATTATAGCAGCACAATCTTTGGAGAGTTCACTTTTAACACGTTACAGGCAGGCCTACTCTAAAACGCACTCTTAGCTAGTAAGGCCACGTTCACACTAATTGGTTTAGTTATAAGGGATAGGACATACGTGTTAAATTGTTATTGTTTTAGTCTTAAGAAATTAGTTATAAACAAAAACAAAATTCTTACGACGGACCAATCAGAAGTCAATAATCCTTACGACGACCAATGAAAAGGAGTAACTTAATTATGACAGACCACTGAAACATTACTAACCAATCAGGATATTGGATTTCTTATAACAATAACAATTTCTTAAGACAAACAAAGTTGTGTGAACACGGCCTAAGCGAAAATGACATCATCGCTAGATTCGCTCTCTATTTAAGCGGCTGCCAAATGATCAACATAGTTGCCCAACATTGTTGCTGTGAGTTGGTGTGCATTTGATAACATGCATATTGCCGACTGTCCACCAAACGGTCAAGTCGAGTTGCGCAACACCCCAAAAATGTTCCAACAATCTGAGCTGCTTGGCAATGAAAGTTAGCAACTCCCATTCAGATCTCTTCATGGGGCCTATCACGTGATACTTGATCACCAATAACAACAGTAGGTGTCACCACTGTTTATTTATTTTATTGCTCGTGTGGCAGGGCTAGCAATAAAGTTGGTCAATTTTGTTAATCGTTTGGCAGACGCCTAACTCTACTTATTTTTCATACGTCTCTTTTTCCCCAATCTGCAGAATATCGTTATTGAACACAACATTTAAACTGGTCACCGTTTCTAGGTGGTAAGCGATCCTTTTTTGTCAAGAATCGGCAGCTGATCACTGGAACCATCGAGAGTTTGCTAGTCCAGCCGATTGAAATGGAAATGCTTTGTTTACCTAGCTAATCTAGTGACTGAATATTCTGGCCTGCGACTTGTGTGTAATTTGATCTGACACTGAAATATTATTATTGTTAAAGAGATTATAAGGTTAATGTTTATTTTAATATCTACACGAAAGATACAAGTCACATAATTTGACCCAAACGAAGTGTCTTTGATTTGACCTAATTAAAATTCCCGCTATTCAGTACGTCACGACCAGTACGAGAATGGTCCAATCAAATTCTAGCTAGCAAGTTGCCACGTTGCCCAGCTGATTGAACAAGCTGTCATGTCAACCACCGGTTTGAACTAGGTAGTTTATTATCTTTTTCTTGAGGGTTTTAATGGTAATTCAAAACATGTCTGCACAGTGGGAAGTTGTTGGTAAAAGCAATAAAAAGCTGAATGTTCCAAAGAAGAAACTAACCAAAACTGAAAAACAGAAATTCGTCGAAAATGCTCCCAAAATTGAAGATATCCGTAAGTATATTTTAGGCTGGACTAGGACCACTATTACCCAAAGTCCTAGCGTCTAGGCCTGGGCCTAGGCTAGGATTGGCTAGCAACAGGTCAAATCTTAGGTTTTGCATAGGGCCTAGGCCTGGCTAGTCTAGGGGTAGGGCTAGGCCTAGACCTGGCCCCTAGCCTAGCCCTAGAGCCAAGGATGATTTCTAGGAGCCTTTAGGCTTATAGTTAAATTTAGGCCTTAGGCTAGTACAACCTATAATAGCTAGGTTATAGGAATATTATTCTCAAGGGCTTCTCAATCAAAACATTTGAACAAAAACTCATCAAAACAATTATAGAGAGTATAGAACCCACTGCCTCCTAGATGTTGCTCGTGGCTATAGGAGCCACGAGCAACATCTAGGAGGCAGTGATAGAACTATTCCTCAGTCGTCCGTACGCGTACCTACCTAGGCCTTTTAAATATTTTTAGGGTTTAGGATTTCCAGTCTTGGGGAGGAACGCATTCCTAGGAGCTATCCGAATAGTGCCAAAACGCGTTCATTCCCTGGTCTTATTCTCGTTTTACGTCACCGTTAGGCGTCATGATATCCATGACGTAGCTAGTAGCATCCGAATAGTCGAGCGCACGATCGAGACTCGCCGAAATCTGGGAATGAGAACAAGAATCGGAAAAGGACACCTGATCTTGTTCTTAGTAGGGGGCCCTACTAGAACATGGTGGCTGTTTACGATACGTCCGATAAATTGCATAAATAAAAGATAAAATGCATGAAGCAATCTAGTAACAAGACCAGGAATCAGACCAAGAATAAGAACGAGACCAAGTAATGAGACCAAGAACGGCAAAGAACACTATTCGGTTAGGTCCCTAGTAACGCGTTCTTTTTTCAGTAACTTTAGTGGGAACGCATTCCTTTTCTTAGATCAGGAACTTGTAACATCAAAGTTACTATTTCGTGGGAACTTGGAACGAATTTAACGTTCCTTTATAAGTTCCTTTCGTCGTTGTAATCCCGTTGAATTCCAGTAGGCCTATCTGATATCGTAAACTGCAGTATGAAAAATATCTTGTGACATCTTGTGTTTTTGAAAATGGCGCCACCCTCGTCAGATGGCCTGGGGGGACTCACTTTAATAAATAAAAGCAATGATAAATTAACTCCTATCACATTTATTATTATTTAAACCAGTTATGGTATAAGGAACGTGAAAGGAACTATAAGTTCCTTTTGAGGAACTAGGAACGTCTCAGTTCCTTTTTAGTCAGAAGTAACTTAACTTTTCAAAGTTCCTTTTTGGGGGGAACGTGCCCAAGACTGAGAATTTCAGCTCTTTATAACTCAAAGATGGCCCAAGCCCTGTGCTAGCCCTAGGCCTGCCTAGTGCCTATACACACCATCATGGCCTAGCTAGGCATAGTTTTCCGAAAGTGAAACCTCTTACTTCACAAATCCCAATCTAATCGACCCTAAAAACATCACGCCGTCATCCTCGGAACCAGCTTATAAAGGTAGGCCTACTAGGTACCATCTTTGCTTGGAACTCTCTTCCTTTTCCTCCTCTCACTCTAGGTAGGTGTAGGGCCTACTCAGAATCTGGGCATCCTCCCTCGATTACACCTTTTTCAAAGTTTGAGATAGCCCCAGAATGCTAGATTTCTTTGCTTTGGCCCCCTCCCCTCACAGTCACATGGCATTTCTATTTTCTAATGGCACGGATTTGTGTATGCAGGGTTCACAAAAACTATTCACATGATTTCTTGTCTCTTAGGTTAACACAAGACAGTCTGTCTTAGTTGGGCTTCTCTTACATGAAACTTAATCTAAAATGGTACTCTGCTGCTCTGCATATGTAGGCCTAATCCACACAGCTGCATATGGTGTTTAGTATCTGTGATGACACTGTTTTTGTTCTATGTAATAGGTTATGCTCCCTCCTTCACCTTTACTTCTATTAAACTCGTTTTTTTTTTTTTTTGAGGGAGGGGGGGTTAACTCGTTGCAAGCCTTAAATCTTTCCTTTTGTGCTGCAGCTGGTTATCAGCTGGCCACCGCCATTTTTTGGCTAATACTGTTGCCAGATTGAAATTTGTGTCATTAGGAAATCCCATCCTTGGAGGCAAGAATTTTGTGTGCTCGATTATTTTGTGAATTTTTCGTGCCTATAGTTCTACCGCTGATTGAGGACATGAATTCTTGTCGATAGCATTCAAGGGCCAGGGAAATTTGTGCCACAAATTTTGTGTCAATAGACACTACGATTGTTTTTTATTTTGTTTTAGGGGTTAGGGCTAGTTGACCTTTGACTCTAGGCCCTATGTTCTTTTTCTAGTTCCTCTTGATCAAATAAGAACTCTGTACAACACACTGGATAGGAAGGAAGTTACTAAACCTCAACCGAGCGCTCCAAAGGAAAGTGAAAAGAAACCAAAGAAAAAAGCACCAGTTGGATCAGAGAAGAAAGATCAAGCCGTGAAAGAAAAACTCGTTCCGAAAACGCTGGATGCTGCTGCTAAACAAGTGAGTGAATGTAATTAGGCTTAATGTAGACAACCGGTAGGTCCTACCTAAGGAACAAAGATATTCTCTTTGATTTTTATGTAGAAATGTTTGACATTGAAGTCATTCGCTTGGGTACGTGTGAGTAAGTAGCCCATCGTATCTATAACTGCCAGTGGGTGTGTTTCAGCTGGACGTAAAGGAGCTGATTGCGGTGGTCGAACTGAACCAGCTCCGCTTCGCCGATGCTCCCATTCTGTGGATCAAGGTTAGTCCAGTTGTAATTGTTCATTCTTCTAATGCAAATGGTCCCGGGTTTGATTCCCGCATCGGGTAGGCCTAGAAGTTTTGTGACAGGTAATAATAACAAATCTTTTTCATTTCAAAGGAGCTAGGCTATATTAATTTTGTAAATATAGAGGATTGATAAGCTTATCACCTAGAACTTCTGAGATGAATTTTAATTCTAAACTTTGATGACCTTAGAGTCATCATAGCTACAAAGCCAATGCTAAATTTTAATATTGTTCCAAACTAGCCTTGTAAATTAGTGGTACTTATTTTTTAAATTCAGCACTGGTCGGCCACTATTTGCTCATTTATTTACTTAAAATTTAATGTCTATCCTATTTAGTTATAAAAACTGCTTCATGAAGGAGGCATCCATAACATCGTCGTTAACAGGGTAGTTTTGCACCTGAGATAATTACTCTATCTAATTTAATGCACAGAAAATCATTTATGTGACTGTTTAGGAAGATTATTACAAAGCTACAAACTTGTTCATTAATTTAAGGGCGTCGCCGAGTACCTGAACGTGAGGCTAACTCACTCGGCGGTGGTTCCGTTGTCGCGGCCGCAAGACTCGTTCCTGTCGCTGCTGTCGGCAGAGGGGCGAGACGTATTGCAGAAGGCCGTACAGAAGATCAGTCCTGTCACCATGAAACACTTCTTCGAGCACAGCCTCTCCTCCATGGCAGAAGAGATGAGCAAGGGTATGCCACTATACTATTAAGTATTAAGTATTAACTAACTAGGTCTGGACAAAGTTTATTTTTATTTTTATACAATATCAATATTTATATGGGAACATTTTGGGTGTTGATTATTTATTTGAATGATATTTAATTTGAAAATTAAAAATTGTTAAATATATGAAAAATTTAAATGAGGATAAAAACTTTTGGGAATGTTGATGATGATGTCAAGAGCTGGAAATTCATAAGAAAAATGGATTTATTTCTTAAAAATTTCGGTTCACATGCTTAATGGTGGAGATGCCAGATAGGCTAGGCCCTATAGTAAATTTGGCCTAACTTTTACATTTTATTGGAGGTGATGAGTCAGTAAACGTGAGTGTTAGAACTTAGAACGTATCTTTGGCAACATCTTAAGTTATTATAAGTATAGGTCCTAACCCTTTTGCCACACATTTTTAACATACATTTTTTATAACTAGGAAAACGCTAAAGTCCCGCCGCGTTGATGGATGAGCGTTTTTGTAAGTTTTTTGTTTGCGTTTTTTGCGTTTGTTTGCACTTTTCCTTTGCAAGTGCTTTTTGAATGCATTGTAGGTGATTGTTGTCAAGTTTCTATTGTTGCATGTTAATTGGTATTATAAACCTAAAAAAACTCATATTAAAACCTTTATTTCTGTGGATTCTGGCTAACTTTTTCAACTTTTTCTTTCAAAAGGTACTACATCACCATAACCTTAATGTCCATGTGAAATCTGAACGTTGTAGCCCCACCCGTTTGGTCAGAATCGGCCCAAATGAGACGAAAATATCGCACTAAAAATTGAAAAACTTATATTAAAACCTTTATTTCTATAGATTCTGGCTAACTTTTTCAACTTTTTCTTTCAAAAGGTACTACATCACCATAACCTTAATGTCCATGTGAAATATGAACGTTGTAGCCCTACTCGTTTGGTCAGAATTGGACCAAATGTCACGAAAATATCGCATTACAAATCGAAAAAATTGTAAAAGTACGATATTCATGAGAAATATTTCTTCGATTGTACCCAAAAACAATACACCTCTAAGTTCAGAGAAAACGAAGGTCCCCTTCAATTTTCATCAAGATCGCATATTATGCCGTTTGCCCGGAATCGAGCGAACAAACAGACAGAAAAAAAAACAAAAAAAAAACACCCTAGCTAAATTTTTTGGGGGGTCAGTGAAATTGAAGTCTTCGCTTCACTCGCTACGCTCATCCAAAAAAAAATTGCACAGTAATAATATTTAAAAATAGTAAAAAAAACATGATGCAGTGGAGACAGACATTGTTGACAAGAGTCTGTCTCTGTGAACAGGCAACTCTTCGGTGGTCGGCTTCAAGATTGTGCTGCAGCTGGTAGCCACGCACTCGGCTGCCGACCTGCTGGAGAACCCTACCAAGATCCACTCGCTGTGGAGCTCATTCCAGAACAAGCCGCCCATCGGGTTGGCAATCATGTGGGCGCTGGGACAACTCGGCGTCAAGGACGTGTCGGTCGGACTCACAGGTGAGCCAACCGTTATACCATGTTTTCTACGAGTGGTTTTATCATGTATGAGCATTCATGTATGGCGGTATGAATTGGTACAAAACACTGCGGTTCACTAAACAATTTACACAAACTAAACAACGTAGATAGTGAGTAGTTCTTACCTTCAATCATGAGCGCTGTAGAGCCCTGTAGATTACACAAATTACTGTGACATTCTGTTCCCTGCCTCTAGTCTGGCAAGAACTTCTGCTTCCCAAGCTGGATATGCGAAACTACTCTGGCTTCGCTGTGAGCTACTTGAAGATGTTGTCCAACATCCTACCCCTAATCAGCTGATGACGGTGATTGACATCGTGTACTCCCCCACCCTCAACGTGCCTACCAACCTACAGAAAGAACTGCACGAGGCTGCTGCCGGATTCCTGGTGAGTACGCCGGCGTTTCGAATAAACAGTTGTGATGTTAGCTACACAATTTTTAACTGTTTTTTTTGTGTTATCAGTAGGGGTGTGCAAATAGTGACTTTAAGGTTCAAATCAAATATCAAATCACATGCAAATTTTTTTTAACTCTTTTTATTGATTTTCAAATTTCAATACATAAGGCCCAAGCAACAAAAAAACAAGTCTAACATGGTAGGCTACACCCTAACAGAAAAGTGTCATTCATGTTTGCATGACAGCGACGTGACCAGCTTTCCAATAATTTTTTTTCCCCCCGGGATCATCCCGTTTTATGATTTGTCCCATCGTCCCAAAAATAGTTGCCAGGATGGTAAAATATCCCAGTTTACAGAGTAGGCCTACGTACAATCAATTACCTCATGCAGTGAAGAATGAACATTCACATATCATTATCAAGAGAGGAAATGATAAGCCTAATCTAAAAGTAATCGTCAAATCAGCCTAGTTACTAGCAGGCTATAAAGAACAATAGCTTATTTAGATAAATTATCTATTATTAAGGCTGATCATTAATGTATATCATTTACTTGTAGTAAATGTCAACTTGAACATCAAAGGAAGAAAATCAATGAAAAATCACAAAAATTATCCATGAAGTTTTAGTTTACAAAAGTAGGCCTACTAGAGTATTTTGTTTTACGTATACAGTACTGTACATAGTAACATTATTTTTGGCTTTCTTACTATTCTTAATGCCATCTGATCTTTATCAAAATATTAAATCATTGATGGTAAGTATGAAAGCCTAAGTGATTTTTTTTTTATCTGTACATAATAACATCTTTTATTGAGTCATCTTCTTTAGCATTTCATATCTCAGGTCTTGCAGTGTTGGCTATATGATGCTGCCTGTGATTATGACTGAAAGATAATATGTAACGTAGAGCGCTGTTATCTTCATAGGCCTATAATTCTTCTAACTATTGACACAAAGATAAGAACGGCCAGAGGTTAGAGTTTTAAAAAACCGTGTCAGCGTGAAGAAGAGACATTTGATACTATTTAGTGTGAGCATACGTGTACCAATAGAGAGTGGTATTGGCCTACTATTATACACATTTGATCTTTAGAGGAAACAGAGAAGAATACAGGTATGCATAGGATGGGCTTAGTATAGAAGTAGGTTTACCTACACTACACACTACAGGTTAACTTTTAAAGGTTAACTTTTAAACTAGGTAGGGTAGCAACCCCTAATACCGGACGGTCACCCCTAACCGGACGCGCGGAACAACCCCTATTTCATTTCGCCTTAATACGCTTTTCAATACTGATCTTACTGATGTGATGCATGTATAATTTTAGTTGACATCTTGTTTTTTACGAAGTGCTTTGGTATTTCTTTGTGAGTCGAAGATATATCGAAATAATCAAGGTCAGAAGTTCCGGATGTGCGTCAGAAGGTGCTGCCAACTCAAGTTCCTATAGCAACGAAAACTAAAATGGCGTTTCTCGGCGTCAGCTGTTGAAAAACTATGAAGTTTTACACTTAAATCAATCAGATTTTGATCGGGATTGAACAGGAACATTCATATGGCCGTAAAAACTATTTTTAACACTTCAAATATCGAAAATGCTTCACGGCGTCCGGTTCAGGGCGCTTTGACACTTCCCGCTAGAAATCCCGAGGTATCGTCATGTTAGCGAAAGATGGGGGGTTATGTTAGGTTGGCAATGGCTAGTTAACACTTCAAGTTTCAAAATGGTGTATCATACATCATCGTAGCTTGAACGAAACGAAAGATACAGGCGTTTTAAGTTGAAAATTTTCTCCCGAAGCGCTTAAGTGTCCGCTAATCGGTCCCACCACCCTACTTATTATTTGTTTACTTAGGTATTACTATACTTTAGTATTCTACTACTAATCAATAAATCTCTGTAATGACATGTGGCTGTGACGTGCTGTTAATAAGTTTTTTATTTATAATTTATATTTACATTTTTTATTTGATCTTGTTTTGCAGAAAAAAAGTTTGGAGTGTAAACCAGATACAAGACTGCGAGTTCTCTTTCCGCCGTTGCTAGAACGATTAAACCCTTCTACAGGGAAGCCACTTGAGAAGGAGGTGAGTCTTCTGTGTAGCACAACACAAACTAGGTACCGGTACCTTCGTTACACTCTGTCATAATTTATAATACATCAGTTACCCGTATTAAGAATAATCAACATTGCGGATGAACTATCAACACAGCCTTTCAAAACTGCAGTTACTACTTAGACTTACTAATACTTATGTAGGCATGACAAGTTGCCAGAAGCTTAGAGTCAATCCACTCAGTTATAGAACTAACTTACTTACTCACTGTTTAGATTGGAGATGGGTTGACAGGTTGGGAAAGCATAGAGAATATATAGTTCAGCCTGATGGGCTGGGGGCGACAAAACATTTCTGCTGATGACAACTGCAGCTAATTTCAAGTTGTTTGTTACCATCCACGATGCGTTTCGTCCTTCTTGTTTGTCGTTCTTCTCGAAGAATACTTACTGATAACTCTTCTGTTGAGTGCCCTAAAACAACACTAACAAACTAACTTACTGTTTTATAAAACTTATAAAGTTTGTTAGGGCCTACTTGTCACAATTTATATTTTATATAGGTATAAGTAACTTATGCAAAGTGTTAGTACGTAGAATATCTCTCCACCATGTGTTGTTATTGTTGTCTTATGCCGGCATCTACTTTATAGTCATTCATCGTTCATCGTTCATCATTCATCTAGCCGCTCCCTCAGTTCTGTCCATGCCCTCTGGCATTTCGTCGATCACTTCCTTCAGTTTAGTGCACACATAACACAGATAATACCAATGGTATACTCAAGACCATTTTCAGAATTAACTGTGCATGCACGCTCCGCTGCAAAGCATTATGGGAGAAAGGGCATTTTGCTAAATGTCATATGCTTGGGATTGTGGCAAACAGCACTGACATTGTTGGAAACTCAGTTCTCCACACACCCAAGTATATGTCATTCAGCGTGTAAATGCCCTTTCTCCCATAATGCTTTGCGCGCGCTATATAGAGGGTGCTGGTGATTTTGAAAATCTTCTATTGTATGGTTTACAGTTTGCACTTAACAGAAATAAGAAATGAAAGGACTTACTACGTATACTCTACACCAAATCAAGAAGTACGCCAGCAGTATGTAAACTCATGTCCAGGCCATTGTGTAATTGGTTTTGTTCTGGCCAATGTGCAATCTGTTACTTTCAAATCATAACCCAACCACCAACCAAGTTATAAAACCGCTGCCCATATTTGTATTCAAGTTAGAATGTGTTTACAGGAATCAGGATAGGTGCTGAACACACTCTTATGAATAAGTCACAATGAAGCGTTGCTAATATGTTCGAATCACTTGTATTTGTACTAGTGAATGTTCGCCCCTCTCCTCTGCCAAGCCCTGAACATGTCTCACTCTTCGATCTCTTTCAGTTGGTGCCGAGCCTTTTCTACTGTCTGAAGTCGGACGGAAAGTGCTTCAGCATCTGGCACAAGATCTACCGGGAGCAGACGTACGCGTCGGCTAGACTTCTACAGCACCTCCGTAAGAACCGTAGTCATAGTACAGCACCTCCGTAAGAACCGTAGTCATAGTACAGCACCTCCGTAAGAACCGTAGTCATAGTACAGCACCTCCGTAAGAACCGTAGTAATAGTACAGCACCTCCGTAAGAACCGTAGTAATAGTACAGCACCTCCGTAAGAACCGTAGTAATAGATGTGAAACAAAGTGCGGGGTTTACCAAGGAAGCCTCTCCAGTCCAGGTTCCCAGTTGTGGAATGAAATGAAATAATGGGTTGTGCTAGTATATACGCCACATCTTCTCGCAATTCTAAACAGCACTCTACAGTACTTAATAATATAGCCTGTGGCACCTAGATAATATGACCTAATTTATTTTACATCATTTTCCCACATTGTATGTTCCACACAGAATGTTGCACATTTTTGGTCTATACTCTACATACAATAGCCTACACTACACATTTATGTTAAAATTTATCTTCTTTTATATCAATTACGGTACCTGTTCTAAGGGCAAGCCTAGTTGTTGGTACCATTAGAAATAACTATAACTTATTAGAACTAAATCTAGACTTTCTGTAGAATCCAGGGTCAGGCATGGCATGTCGAGTCGCCCTAGCACTAGTTAGGGTCTAAGGAGAGAAGTCCCCTTTAACTGCCTATATGTGAGACGTGAATGATAGTAGTAATGGTCTGCGACGTAACTTAATGAATTCAAATCTACTTACAGCTTGGCCCTACCAATGGTTTGGTTATACTTAAGTGTATGCTGTAGTAACTTTTTGTGTAGCCAGCTAAATTTTAGTAGATCCATCTCCCTAAATATCATTCATGTAATTTGTTAAGTTTCAATTGAATCCATCAAAAGTAAATAATGATTCACGTACACACATGGCCTACATTACATCCATCCTGTATAATATTATGTGAATAATTCTTGAAAGGTAAGTGGCAGTGCAGACTGCAGATACAATTTTTACTTCGGATTGTTCTAATTGTGAATGGTTGCGTTTCAGGCAACGGACGTTGGAAAGATTTCAATGCCAAGCAACTGCGGGAATCTTTGCTCACATTCCAGACTGCTAATCAAGAACTTTTGCTGATTGAACCACATAACGAGTCTGTAAGAGAATGCGAGTCGGCCATTAAGGTAGGTTTATTTATTTTATTTATTTATTTATTTATTTATTTAACGTCTATCCTATTCAGTTATAAAAACTGATTTACAAAGGAGGACAACTAAATAAATCAAATTTTACATTTATGCAGAAACAACAATAAACTAGGACTGTGCGAACGGGAGATTTCAATTCGGTCGAGTACGAGTTCGAGTTCAGTCAAATGTTGGGTTTTCGAGTTCAATTCGAGTTCAATTCGAGTTCATTTAAAAATTAATTTAATAATGATGTTAGGACCTAATTTTTTTTTTTATTTTATTTTTTTAAATCGAGTTTATTTCCAAAATTGAGAAAATGGTGTTCTCCATTTCATACTTTCTACTAGGCCTAGGTATCAAACAAATTCTTCAGTTTTAAAGCCTAGGCCTATCTTCTGGGGTTTAAAAATTTTTGGTTATGGAGACCTAGGGCCTAGCTAGGGCCTTTCAACTAACCTTGGTTTTGAAGGGTGCCATAGGCTAGGTCTAGGCCTATTGTACAGGCCTAGGTCTAGTGCTGGGTGCATTTTGGTATGGCGATCTGAGTTTGTAAGCCTTTGCTAGGGCCTAGGCCTAATTTAGCCAGAAGAAATCCTGGCCAGGCTACTAGGCCTAGCCTACCTGTTGTCACTGGTACTGTCACGCCGTGTGTTGTTTGAATGTTTACCTGCATTGTGACAAGTGTTCCATCTCATGAATATTTCAAAATTGTATTTATGCTAGGCCTATGCTTTAGAGAAGAAATTTTCGCCTAAGCCTAGCCTAGTCCAAACGCATATTTTTACGAATCATCAGTCTTGGGGTCGCTACTTTTTAAAAGTAGCATGCTATCGCTAACGCTACATGCCCCGAAAAAGTAGCTTCGCTACTTTTTCGCTACTTTTTTTTCAGATGTAGCGACGGCTACAATTTCGCGCTACTCACGAAAAATAGCGCGCTACTTTTCCCCTACATGTTTCCCGTTTTAATCGGGGTCGTCGAGATCCCAAATTATCCCGTTTTTTAAGCCTTTTGACGTCGTGCCGCAATGATTTTTAACTCCATTTACATCAACTCGATCGTGATCTATTTATCAAAAGCACATAGTTTCGGTTTCCATTGTGATAGAAGGCGTCATTTAACGTTTTTGGCTAGGCTAGGCCCTAGTCTAGGCCTAATGATCAACATTCATATTCATTTCTTATTTTCAACAACGTGTTTTTTCGCGGAATCACTGCAGAAGAATGCGACAAACAAGGTTCGGAATAGGCCTACTGGTGCCGTCTGGAATGTCCCAAGGGAGGAGGGATAAGACACTAATCACTTCATTTTAATATGCAATTCAGACGATTGGCGTAATTATTGAGCGGCTTATGCTCTAAATCAATATACGACTTCTAATCGTGGATACATCTTTGTTTACGACCCTGAAATAGCACTCAAGATTCACCACGCAATCTAATCACTGTAATATTTTAAGTCAGCTCACACGATGTGACAGATCGGCGATCGCTCGCATCCTTCGGACGACGCAGAGAGAGAGAGAGAGCGAGACAGAGACTCACTGGGAGAGAGCGAGGGAGATGGTGTGGAAGTGAGACGAGCTTACGGGCCGGTCTACACGGCGACCACATGACGTGGCGCGGCGGGCGTTACAAGTTAGTTTGCAGTGCCGACTTTTGACTTTACGTGGTACTGGGACTGCTGGCCCCGGAACTTAGAAAGTAGCGCAAATATCACGCTAACGCTACAAAAATTGTAGCATGCTACCGCTACAATATGCCCCCTTAATAAAGTAGCGCGCTACTGGCTCCGCTACACGTAAAAGTAGCATGCTACATGTAGCGCGCTACTTGTAGCGCGCTTCTCCCCAAGACTGCGAATCATCTGTCTGCTCTGCTCTCTCCTCGTGAATCGTGGCCATTTTTGTTGTCAACAACATACATCTCGGACACAAAAGTGGTGATACACGGTAGACGTGAATGATTTCAAAACTGACAGCCAATCAACGCTCGCATGTGACGTATGACCAGCTCCAATTGGATCTCGTAAAGTTCAGCCGGCCAATCATAACGAGCTTCACCTCAGGAGTTCGACTATCGTGTATCACGATCTTTGCCGCGTATGCTGCTATCTAACGGACGAAACACGTAACTTTTGACGGGTCGGTAAATGAAAATGCTGTTTTTACCGACGCTCGAATATTCGAGTTCAAAATAAATGAAACTCGAATTTGTTCGAACTCGCCGTGAACTCGACTCGTACTCGAATATTCGAGTACTCGCACAGCCCTACAATAAACTACATTTTCGTAATTATTTGAAATAGTAGCATTACAACAACAATGCATTGCATTTTTGCATTTTTTGTCCTTAAAAGTTTTAAAAGTTGTATTATTTTATTAATATTGTTCACAAAGCTAAGCCTCAGGTATTGTTAATTTTGTCTAAAATGAAAATTAGAAGTGACACTTCTAGGAAGTATTCAATAGCCACCATTGTTACAAAAGTTTGGAAAAGGCCAACTGGCTAGTTTAGTTTAGATTGGAGAAGGGTTGACAGGTTGGGAAAGCATAGAGAACATAAAGACCAGCCTGAAGGGCTGGGGGCGACAAAACTTAAGCCACCATTGTGAGGTAATGCCTGTCAGTACAGAGCTCTGCCTGTTAAAATTTGAATTCTCTTTTTCGTCACATTTTATGGGTTTTACAAGGCGATATGGTACTTCTCACGTCGAATATATGGATTATTTATCATTGTTTAACAAAACTGGCTATGTAAATATTAATAACGGCATATTCTATTATCCTTTGCATTATTTCATGCAATAATAAATATTGTGAACATAATAATCAAGTATTTTTTTCTTGATACATCAAGTAAACAGTGGAAAGATTGACTATGTGTTCCGTAAAGGCGACCGGTCGACCATTGATCGACCGTTCTGGGCTCGACTGGGTATTGTTATTTATTTTCATTGTTTCACTCAATGTCTGATTGTTGGGGGACAGCCTTGGCTACGGAATGGTGCATGCTTCTACAAAGCCGTGATCATATCATTTTCCTAAATAAATGAATGATTTATTGTCTACCCATGTGTAGTTACAGGAATATTGTCGGAAGTTGACATTATTACATGATTTTCAGTTAAAGAATTTGAAATAACCGCGCTTTCGCTCGGCGCGTCACACTCGCAGCCAATATTATAGTACGTCGTTCCAAGGTCAACAAGTATTTTATCGGGATGTATTTCTCCCCACCCCGCATCAACTTGGTATTGCTTTCCTTCATTCTGTAGTGCTATGATAATATAATCTTATCAGTTCTCTCGGACCAATATTACGTCGTCTTCCAAAATAATGTCAAATATTATTCATCTCGTCACGTAATAAATGTCGGAGCTTTGAATAGTTACTGCTTACTGATAATATCTCGTAAATGAATGAACGACAATCACAACAAAAGCTGAAATGAAACTTTACAGAACTAAGATTTCCGAGGAGCACGACCTTCACAAAGACAACACACGAGCCGAGTAGCATGTTCTTACACTACGCAGCGCGCTCTCGTTGGGCCGGCCAGCCACGCGTGGGGGGTGGGGTGGGGGGTGCGCTCGTGAAAGACGTCGCTAGCGTGGAAAAACCCTGTTTTGAGCAAATATAAGGAACAAAAGTACGCACTCACAAAACTAAAAGGCCCACGGTTTGCGTCGGTATGCGAGCAAGTAGGGGCCAAATTTTTATTCGATTATTGATCAATCGATCGGCGTAAAAAAATATTGATATTTACAAATTACAACCCTAATTTCCAGCAACCTTTTAAAATGCCGAGCTTAGACCCCTTACCATTTAGGAAATTGTACTCTAGATGTTTGTTTCTTCACTCTCTACCGGTCATTGTCTGCTCCGATTTGATGAAGTTTTTAGGCATTGAACATGATCTGAACTTAGATCTGTCGGGTTTTTGTGTCATAGATATCTTTGTCATTTGTTTTCAGTTTTCACCCTATTTGCCTTGAGTAGACTGTATTAATAGCCTATATACAGTATTTGATAATAGTATGTTTCTCCGTGTTCTAGGACATCCTACCCAGACTCAAGATGACTGTAGTACGCCGGTCATTCCCGTGGCGGTTTGGGAGTTTTCTCCTACTGCTTGCCATTGGTGGAGTTTTAACATTTGACGTTCAGCGACATGGCTCTTTTGAAGGTACGTATTAGATTGTAAAATGTTGATACAATTCAATGTTAAAATAATATTGTAGCTTAACTTTAACTATAATCAACTTAGAGCTTAATAAAATTGGTTTTCAGTCATAAGCGACATCTAGATCGTGCCCACAAAGTATAAGGCCTCCTATAAGGTTGTGCGTACTTGTAGCAAGAGTTACTGCCATCTATGGGATTGGGTGTGGCTCGTTGGTCTTATGGTTAGCGTCTCTGCTTCCAATGCAGAAGGTCCAGGGTTTGATTCCTGTTTAAATCAGAAGTTTTTTATCTTCTGTTTTGTACTTAAGTCCATAAGTTCTTGTCTTAGGAATTCGTAAACAGTGACTTTGGAGCTGTCCTAGCAACGAAGCACATAATAAATTTAAAGTTGTTCTGAATCGGCCTTGTTGATTTTGGCGTTGATCCGCGGGTGTTCGCACTGTCCATACGACCACTGATTGCTATATTTCCTATTTAAAAATATTGATCTTTGGTTCGTTATCGCTCACTCGTCGATTGCGTCAGGGCCTACAGGGTTGGCTTGGTCGCTTTGGTTTACTGTCCCCCACTGAAGATCAGTTGTATGACTGAGTGGGTAGACTCTAAAATCTAAAGACAAATTTATTTATTTATTTATTTATGGGTATTTCTGCGAATCGTCTATTGAACATAGGGGTGTGATAAATAAATCGCTCGAATTGCCTTCACGATTACAACATTAACTTAATAGGTGCGTGCCAATATTCAGCAGCTTCAAAATTGCTTGCAAGTGATTCTGTGCAAGGCTTAAATCTGAAACGAGTTAGCACTCGCTAGCTTAGAAACTCGACGGCTCAATATTCGCACGCACCTATATGTATTCGTTGTCTAAGACTTACTAAACCAATTTAAAAGTCATGTAGGCCTATGTCTTACCTACAGTTTAATGACAATAAACATAATATAGATACATTTTAAAAATTAAAATCTTTTATTATTTTTTTATGGTATAGCCTAGTAGGCCTTTTTCAAATTTAAATAAAAAAATTTAACAAAAATACTTTTAAAATCAAACAATAACTAATAAGTTAATAACAGCCAAACACATTTAAAATTTAATATTTAAGTATACATCCACATTCTTATCGTTACCTTTCTTCTCGCATCAGCTTCCAGTACGGGCCGGTTACTAAGAGACGCGGGCGTGCTGAAGCACGGCCAAACAGCGTGGGCGCACACCAAGGTGTATTCGTCCCGAGGAGCAGCGTGGGCGAGGGAGAACGTGCCGGTGTACTACCAGATAGTGAGCGAGAAGAGTGCACCGTACTTGCACCAGGCCAAGGAAGCCTCGCTGGTGGCGGGGGCGTACCTAAACCAAACGTACCATAACGTGGTGTCCTACGCGCAAGAGAAAGCGCCCCTCGTAGAAGCATGGGTAAGAACAGGTGTTCTATGATGTATGATATTTATTTAATTGAGTTTTGGGATAGTATCCAACAACTTAACCCTTGATTTTTTAACAATTAAATTTGGTTTCTTTCATCACACCTCAACTCAAAAGTAAGCTGTTGGACCCTATCCTAACACTCAGTACTCCGGCAAATGTAAAGGGCGTAATAATAGTTGTTAGTAATTGTTATTGCTTTTTATTTTTAATAATCTAATTTAGTTGGTTTTGTATTCACTCTAGGCTACAGTGTTGTCCCAGGTTATTATGGAACTGACCATACAAGTAAGACCACAAGAAAACAATATGTATACCGTTACCGTTGTTAGTTTTGCTTTTGACCCAACCAGTATAGGGAACACACAGATGACGTCACAGCTCGGCGCGGATCTTACTGATGGACAAGCATCCTCATTTCGCAAGTTGACGCCTGATGAACGGCTCAACAAATATCACGCTCTAACTTTTATACTATTCATTATTTGGACAAAACTTAAGAGGAATAATATTTAGAAAACATGTCATTTCTTCTAATGGTGGTTATTTCGATTTTTTTTAGAGAACCGTTAGCTTGTTATAACAATGTACGCATTATAAATGACAAAATTATCAACATCTTTAAGTCTTTTCAACTTCAATACACAAAACTACTGATCGGATTTCAAATAGAATTCTCTCTAAATATGCATCTAACTAATTAGACAAGAAATAAATAAACTTTTTCGATAGAAAAAGCAAAGAACGAAATTTTACAGCATAGAGTGCAGTTTTTCACGGCTCATCCGCACGTCAAAAGCGCGTATTTTAGATGAAAATACATACCATGCGTTTTACCCTATGCTATAAATTTTCGTTCTGTGCACTTTCTATCTAGAAAGTTTGTTTATTTCTTGTCTTAACAGTCCGATGAATTTTTTTAAAGCGGTCTTGTCAAAATCCGATCACTAGATTTTTGTCAATTGAAGTTGTTTTATTAAATTTCATAAAAAAACAAGTAAAAGTCTTAAATTTTATTTTAATATGTACATCGAAATAACAACTTTACGACCGTGTAAAATTCGAAGTAATCGCTATTAGAAGGAATGATATATTTGCTAAATATTATTGCTCTTAAGTTTTTCCCCAATAATGAATAGGATAAAAGTTAGAGCGTGATAAGTTGTGCGACGTTCAGCAGGCGTCCACTTGCCAACCGATGGTTGCTTGTCCACCAGTTGGGCTCAAAACGGAGAATACCCCTCATTCCCCTCGATTTGTGACGTAGTTGTGTGTACCCTATAGTTAGAGGTAATGAAAAATGGTGATATAAAACGCAAATTTCGTTTTTTAAAAACCCAAATTTCGCGTTTTTTCGCGATTTCGAAAAAATTGTCGAAAACGTTTTTAAAAAATCCAAAAATCCAAAAAAAAAAAAAAAAAAACGGAGCCCCTTAAGTTAGGGATGACATAGATTACAAAAAGTTAGAATCGATCATTGTGACCTAAAAATCGATTCAGAGTCGATTCCCAAAAAAAATAAATATTTGTATGCACTGTTATTTTGGTGGACTATTTCCGCGGAACCATATACGCGCCGTTATTTCCGCGGTCTATTTCCGTGAAGCCCGTGACGCGCGCGTTGCGTTGACTGTTTGATGACTGTACCGCCTACCGCACGCGTAATATTCAGTCTGGACCGGCACCTCCACCAAAACTGGACTGGCACCTCCACCATCCCTTACATTTTGCACTCTAAACGGTTCAATTTCGCGAGTTAATTCGCGTTTTGACCAGTTTCATACAATTTCGTTCGTTATTTCGCGCTATACACGAGATTTCGCGAATTTCGCGTTTTCAAAATGTGTTTTTTTCCATCTCTAAATGATGTAATTCGTCGACAATATTACATTTTAGGCACTAAAAAGGACATTTAAAAAAATTCGCAAATTTCGTTATCACCATTTTTCACTACCTCTACCTATAGTATAGTATAGTACACTCAGCAGGCCGCTTGGCTTATTCTCCAACGCGTGTTACAGTGTGACCAGTATCACTGTATGTAGGCCTACTCGTATTATCCTGAATATAAGCCTACCCTTTTTCATTATTTAATTTTCAAAATCACATACATACCTCATTCATAATACTTAATATGTTTTTCATATTTCAACAAGAAATATTAGGGGGTCGGTTTATATTCAGGTTTGGCCTATATTTGCCCCTACTGTGCAGGCCGCCTGACTTATTCTCTGACGCATGTTACAGTGTGACCAGTACGCTCCCGGACTAGCCCACAAAGTCCAGACTCAAGTAGCGGGAGCGTGGGAAGTGACCAAGGACGGCACCTTGTGGCTCGTAGATGCCGGCTGGTCACAGTCTCTTCTCATCGTTGACTGGGCCAAAACAAATGTCTTTGTGTAAGTAGACAGCCCTGTCCTTCTTGTCTTTGGGATCAATCACATTTACTGTATGTACCTACATTGGGTATGATTTTATAATAATCCAAATTTGAAAATCCTAGATTATGATCACTTTTTGAAGGTAAGCTGTTGGATCCTATCTCACTTCAATATACTTGAGCACTTGGCACCACTTTTAAGTATTCATTGGCAATCAGCCTTGCCGTTATGTAGTATAGTATCATTTATCATTTCTGATCCCAGTCACAATAAGTAGGACAGTCGCTCTCGTTGCCACGGGCCTTGGTTCAAATCCAGGTTAAGACATGGTTGTTTTGTCGCCCAAGCACCAGAGTCTAGGAGGGAAGCCCCCTTACTGGTTGTGCTGTTGTGTGACTTTCCACCCTTCCTATCTCTAACCCTTTCTCTAAGTATGAATGAAGAGGCACCCTGGCCGAGCAACAACAGAAGGGGCAGCTTTTCTCTTGTTGCCAAGGGTCCTGGTTCGAATCCAGGGTAAGTCATGGATGTTTTGTCTCCCGAGCACTAGAGTTGGGAGGGAAGCCCCCTTACTGGTTGTACTGACGGTGTGGCTCAGTATGAATGGTGTTTGAAGTAACCTTGCTGATGATGACAACATGCATGCAGAATTTGCTTCTTGCGTGGCCCTACCACAGGTTTGGTTATGTGTTGTGAGTTTTGTTTGCATGTAGTTAGCTAATTTTTAGTGGCCACCATCCGCCTGATGAGTCCCAGAAGGACGAAACGCGTCGTGGATTAAGGTAACAACTTTAAATTAGCTGCAGTTGTCATCAGCAGGTGAAAAGTTTTGTCGCCCTCAGCCCTTCAGGCTGGGATTTATGTTCTCTTTGCTTTCCCAACCTGTCAACCCTTCTCCGATCTTTCATATCATATGTAGGCTATCTTCATGATTCATGACCCCTACCCCTCACTGTGCTCTATGACAACCATATACTTGCAAGTTGCTTGTCAGTGACTCTGCAGTCGCATTAAACATAATACACATTACAAAATAAAAAATAAAAGGGAACTTTATTTCCTTTTTATGAGGAACTTGAACTTTATAAAAGTTCATATTTAGATTGATGAACTGAATCTTTTAATACGTAGTTCCTTTCCAAAAGGAACTTCCCCAAGTACGAACATAGTAGAACAGAAAACTTATGTTATTTATATATTGGTATAAGATTTTAATGTTTTGATTGATGCTTTCTTGTTGATTTCAGTGGCAGCCTCTCGCCGGAGAAACTTCAACAGTTTTCTAAGGAGGCTATCAACACAACCCAGCAGTATGCTTTTTGGACTTACAAATGGGTGGTAGAAAAATATCACACCCTTGCAAGTGTTCAGTAAACGCATCATTGAAACACTGTATAATTGCATTTTATAATTATTCCATAAACACCAGCCATCCTATGGTTCGTCGGTTGTGACCCACACTAGATTGTTTAAACTTTGATAGCTCAAGTACGTAATTTTATTGTTAGTTCATTTTAAGTACATAGCAATAAGTTATTAATAATTATTATTATTATACATAGTTCATACAGTAATAGGTTTTTATAGCCATGGAAAATGAATTTGGAATAATTGTTAATTAGCCATTTACAATTTGCATCTGCCATCTAGGATATTTACACCAAGACACGGTGACATAAATATGAAATAAAATGTGTTTGTGATTTTCTCTAATTTATGAGCTTGGAAGGCTAAATTCTGTGACACTCTTGCATGCACCTGGTAGCCATCCCATGATTTCATTACGACGAAACATGTTCCAAAATATAGTGGTGGTTCACAACATTTAGAACGGATTGTGGAGAGTCCACCATATTGTTAATAGATTTTTCCAGAGTAACCTTTCTAATGCTTGCATAATCTATGTAATACATAGGTTTATTGTGGGAAACCCTCTTAGGTAAATACCGATTGCCTGTTGGCCAACACCCTGACGACACGCGACGGTGAAACCAACATCGGAAAGGTTACTTAGGGATAACGTGACAACCTTTCATTATTATTCATGAATAGTTTTGAAGAGAAGGAAGAGAGGATGCCCAGGAGAATGTATGAGAAAAGAATCGAAGGAAGAAGAAGACGGGGGAGACCACGGAAGAGATGGAAGGAGACCATAGCAAGAGACCTACATACTGGAGAGAGCTGGAAGAATGTAGCAGAGACTCGATTGTGGGAGGATAGGAAGAAGTGGAAGAATTTGGTCGCGAAACCCAAGCTGACCCTGCCAGAAGCAGGAAACGGCAATGGATAATGATGATGAATGAGTTTTGAAGACATTGATTCTATGCATGTAGCTTAATGCTTAATCCTTTGCTCACTTAAATGAGGTTTTACGTAATCTAAGCTGCCCTCGACCCCAATCAACCCGGAAAGAGGCATGTGCCAATATTCAGCTGCTGAGCTCGCTTACTGAGCGGAGAATTACATCGCCATTAATGTGCTGACTTGGTCATATTGTAAGGGGAAGGGATCAATTGTCCACTGTCAGATTTGAACAAGATGGCGAGCAGCAAAATGAAATCCATCTGCTAAATAAATGCGTGTAGTGCCATCATTTTTCTCGTTGTTTCAAAGTCTACAATGACATCATATTCACTCCTATTCCAATTCACGATGAGCTTGGTCTCTTCAGTCTCGTTCCCCATGGTTAGAGATGTGCAAAAATGTTTTTTTTAAGTTTGAAAATTTGCGCCTTAAAAATAAAAATTCGCGATTTGTCGCGATTTACCAAAAAACACAATTTCTCATGCACAACTATAAAAAAAAAAAGTTTCAGGATAATTTGATTGATTTTAATTAGGGATGTGCGGGTAGTGGTTTTTGAACTCGGGTCGGGCTCGGGTCGGGTAATTGAAAGTACCCTCGGGCTCGGGTAATTGAAGTACCCTCGGGTCGGGCTCGGGGAGTGATTTTTTTTTATTTTGTGAATTTATTTTTAAAAAAAAATTTCCTACAAAACAGTTTTTGCATTGGTTGCAGGTAGCCACTCTGGGCTGTGTTGACACAAAGTACTTCCAAATCGGCGTCTTATGAACTTTTGCTTGAGTAGGCCTAGGCCTAGTACAGTGAAACCCTGCTATTATCGTTTTCCTGCATCAATCGTTCGTTATTCTCGGAAATAATATCGTAACAATCGTTTTCTAATATTTCCGATACGAAAACCCCAAGAAAAAACCGATGCGATCGCGTATTTTTCACTTCCGGCCGACGAAATCATGCGTTTGTACCAGCCATGCATCTGACGAAATCGCGCGTTTGCACCAGCCTTTCGGTCTGACTCCGCCCAACGCTCTGCTGCGCGCAACGATGCGCACTAGATCGGACTTCTAGGCCTGCCGCCTAGGCATTAGACGATGTTTATTAGCGTTGTTTCTTTTTCACCATTCGCCCACGTACGTAATATTCAACTTGCTTTATGCCGTTATTAGCGTTGAATAACCAGAAGACGAGTAATGACGGTCAGTAGGGGCCTAGGGCCTATTACTCCAGCGGGGACAGCGCCGGAAGACGGGAAGAGCCAAGGACACAGCATCATAGCATAGCCGCGCCCACGTCGTAGCGATTGGTCCGCTCCGACGTCAGCTGTTCGTTTGGCGTGTGAGCGGGAGGTTTAAAAGGAGCAGATTGGCGTGTTTCTTTATTACTTCTACCCGACCCGACTTTTTCGGGTAGGAATTGACGGCCCGACCCGAGGTCGGGTAATTTTACCTACCCGAAAATTACCCGTTTTTCGGGTACCCGCACATCCCTAATTTTAATGATTTAAAAGAAAAACAATCACATGAGAGTGAAGTTCAGAATCAGTTTTAATTTTAAGCTCAATTTCAGCCTTCAGTTTTCAAAGTTTCGGACAGATTTTACCAGAAATTATTTCGTCTTCCCGGCACCTCCACCAAATTTACGAAATTATGCATTTTTTATGTAATGTCTTTTGATATGGATATGAAGTATTTTGAGCTTACTCTCGTTCAAACGATTATTACGATCTCACAATCGTGTTGTATGACCCGGCACCTCCACCATATGTACCAGCCAGTGTTAATTTAATTTCGACTTCGACCCGGCACCTCCACCAAAACTTTGAAATTTTTTATTTTTTTAAAATTTCGTGACCTAATTCGCATTTAAGGACACAATTGCACATTTCACCACTAGTTCGCGGTATCAACTAAAATTTTGCGAAAATTTGCGAATTGGAAATTGGTACCATTCAATCACAATTCATGAGATTCATGTGCAAACTGAATTTGAAGGGATTATTGCAACTTTAAAAAAATTCGTGAATTTTGTTGTCACCATTTTTGCACATCTCTACCCATGGTAAGCCTAGTTTGGTTTGAATTTACCGCCCTACAGGTCAGCAAAAGAAAAATGATTTTGGGACAGTGTGCTAAGTAAGCGAAGTCAGCGGCTGAATTCTGACATGCGACTTTTCTCACCCTGGTTCCAAATAACGAAGAGTAGGATAAAACTGGAAAGGAAAAGTAGGTAGGTTCAAAAGAGACATTTTTAACATCTATATAAAAAAATATGTTTATTATAAGAACTGAAAAGCAATGCTTGTTGGTTTACAATGGTAGAATGAGTACAGTAATAAGAATGGTGGCACTTAACTTGCCTTGCCCGCCACGTTCATGCTAATGTTAACCTCACAATACTCTGATCGTGCTACGTCCTGAGACGATGATAACGCCGTCGTCTTGAAGAAGCTTCATAGCATCTTCAAACATCTCCCTTGTAATCATCTGAAAAGAAAAGAGGGATTAAAGATCCACGCAAGTCCATGTTAACAAGTACTAATAGCCTTTGGTGGGGCCGGTGTCCCAGAGCCAGTCAGTCAAGCTTTAGCTCAAGAAATTCACAGGCTGGGAAAAAGAAGAACAAAAAGTAAAACACAAAACATCACGAGGGCCTGGGATTTCAACAAGTTTTGACCTGTTGATGACTGCTGCTAATCTACCTTAATTCACAACATGTTTCGACCCATTATTAAAATCAGCTAGATACACAGAAAAGCTCATTCATTATACATATAGCCAAACCTGTGGTAGGGGAGGGCATTGCAAGATGTACATTATGTCCCCCACTGAAGATCAGTTAGTGGGTGGACTTAAAATACAAATTTATTTATGCATGCATGTTGTCATGATCAGCAACGTTACTTCACAGCTATCCAGCCCCCACTAGTAATAAGTCTCTCACCGTCTGCGAGCCCTCCTTGAGCTGTTGCAACACCTTCTGTTGATTGAGTGGCACGACCGAGCCACCTCGCGTCTTGGAAGCCGTGAGAATCTGGCGCAGGCTCTGAGCCACCTCGGAGCGTTGCCGTCTCGCTGCCGAGCTCAGCCCGGTCGTCAGGATACCGACGTCTATCTTGCCGGACAACGGGTCTGTGGCGGACTGCTTCAGCGCCTCGCGGTGCAGCCTGCACAGCGAGAGGAGAGGGTTTATTTTTAAATACCAATAATGCATGGTTAGAGTGCATCTTGTAGCTGTCATTGGATCTTAGTGACATTTAATTTAAATATTAAATTATTTCACGATACAGGTTTGGAAAATACAGTAAACCAATTACGTGGGTCAATCAGACATCACTATCGGCTAATGACACAAGTAGAAGAAGTCTCGGATTTGGAAATCTGTACTGCCAAATATCAAACCTAAAACTAAACTTGATCAAAGACCAGAACAATATCAAAGTGATTTTGATACATTGATTAATGATTACCAAGCAAATAATTTAGGCATGATTAATGACTTAAGCCAGGGCTGCCGTTTAAACGGATTTTATCCGTTTTTACGGATATTTAGGGTGCAAAACGGATAAACGGATTTTTTGTCTTATTTACGGATATTTCGTTAATTACGTTTTCTATGCTTATTTTCGTATATTTGAATCTGCGCGGGCTAATTTCGATTGTAAACATTGAAGGCGGGGCGATAATCGATTCGACTTTCGATAGGGGGCGGAGCAAGGGCGGAGCCGTGTCCTAGACATATTGTAGGAACTGCTTGCTTGCTTTTGGGAGTGGGAGGAGCCATGAACAAACAATGAAGATTGGAGCCTACAAAATTGTTTTCTTTCGTTTTTGTTTATAAAGTTTGGATTATGTGATCATAAACGTGAAAAATAGAATTGGTATATGATTAAAATGTTATTAACAAGTTCTGCAAGACTGCAATGTTATTAATAAACACAACACATGGGCCTAGGTCAAAATTGTGATGCAACATTCCTAGGGCCTAGCCTAGCCTAGGCCTAGGCGGCTAGGCCTAGGCCTAAGAATTTTTTAACCAGGTCAGATTTAAAACAGATTTTCTGTAAATAAGTAACATTTTACATTTTTATGCAATCTTAATTAAAGCAACCACGGGCGTTTCTGGCTCATTTATTCTCGTCTGTGCATAGGCCTAGGCCCTAGCAACTTTTAGGTTATGATGGTAACCAACACAAACATAACATTTAGCCATTTTCATAGTTTGATCAATGAAATTAACGTTTTTAGACTTTTCACGGATTTTTGCGGATTTTCAATGTCCTCCAACAGGATTTTTTTTAATGTCAGTGGCAGCCCTGACTTAAGCACTAATTTGGGAGCATTTCCTCAAGCTAGTGGTTCCTGAATTATGAGACTTTGCATGATTATAAAGCAAGGATATTCCACTCTTCTGAAGCATATAATCACATGTTTTTATTGATTATCATTTAAATTAATTGATCACTAGCTGATGGTAATTCCCCCCCCCCCCCCCCGAAAAAAAGAAGAAAATCACAAATATGGCAGTAACTTAATCATGATCATCAAGCATCCTCAAACTGTCAAATGGCATGGGTTTTTACATTTTTGTAATGATCCTTCATCGTCATCTATCACCACTCCGCGTCCAAATAACCTTAATGCATTAATAGAGACGTTCTCCCAGCCTAAACGCCCCACTCACCTGCACGCCTCCTCCACATCTTCCACCTCGACCGTCTGCGAGAAGCGTATCTTGGCGTAGGCCTCGGACAGACGTATCAGCGATTCTAGTTGCCGGGGGTACGCCGTGATCTGACCCCGCCCGGAGCCCAGCTTCCTCATCTCGACGTACGCGTCTGTCAGTCTCGCCCCGGCCAGGGTGCTGAGCTTGGGGTGCACGTGCTCGCGGGCGTACGCGATGTAGTCTCGTAAGATGCTCATGTCCTGGGGCAGGGGGAGAAACAACCTTCATTACACTGGGGGGTGGGGGGAGAAACAACCTTCATAACACTGGGGGTGCAAGGATTAGGCCCACACAATTTTAAAACATATTTTTTTAAGAAATCAATCTTTTCCCACTCCTACATAGCACGGGGTAAAAAAGATCCAGTTACGATCAATGTTCACAAGTGGTACAGTAAATAGGGAATATAAAGAAAATGTTAAATCAAATTCCCATTTAGTGTCTCTCTCCACTCACTGACGAAGGTCACGTGAAGCAAAAACGTTTTGATTATGACTATGTAGTTTGTTTATATGTTATCTTTCGCAGTCGTGCCTACTCCATTTTAAGGTACCTAAGCTGTTGGCACCCTATCTCTTTATGTTATTCACATGATCCAGCCTTTTAGCATTCCTTTAAAACACATACAAACTCAACTAGTGATGAAGTCCCCCCTGGCTTTGGGTATAGGGGTAAAGGGCTTAAATGTCAAATATAATTTACTTTAAAATATTTATAAATCCATGTAGGTACAGTTTTTAGGTTTCCTAGTTAATGGTTGATCAAAATTAAAGAAAACCGGTATAAAGCTAGACAAAGAAGAAAACAACTTACAGGGTTAGCTTGGTCGGCTATAAATTTAATGTCCCCACTGGAAATCAGCCATATGATGATATGACTGAATGAGCAGACTCTTAATCCAAATGTATTTATTTTATTAAAAGAGGTTGTTTACCATGAGCTCATCTTCTTCAGCGTCGCGAGACTTGTAGTAGAGCGACACAAGATGACGCGCGAGGCGGCGATCAAATAACTCGTTCTGAGGATCCAGCATCAGGAAGATCAGGTCAAAACTAGAAGAAATATGTGAGGTTGATCCTAGGTCAGAGTGATGACAAAGTTATAGAGCTAAACATTTTTAGTAGGTCAGCCATAGACTGGTTAAAAATAGATAATATAAAAAAATTACAATGTGAATGATGACAATGTGCTATTTATGAAAGTTTTGTTTAGTTGGAACATAGAAATTAATACCAGATATACCTGGTTGGAAGGGCCATTGGATAGGAACTTATGAAGCAAATAATAACATTTTTCTTTTCAGAACTAAGTAGGCTGATATTATAAGAATAGTTATTATAGCATTCAACATACCGTGACATGAGTGTGTGAGGCAGCATAATGTTCTCTACGATGGTCTTGTTCTTGTTCCACTGAGATTCGCAAGGATTGGCCGCGGCAAGGATAGACGTACGAGCGTTGAGCTGACAGATGATTCCGGCCTTGGCGATGCTCAGCGTCTGCTGTTCCATTACTTCGTGGAGAACGCTGCGAGTGGAATCGTTCATTTTGTCGAACTCGTCGATGCAACAGATACCGTTGTCTGCCAATACCAGCGCACCACTGAAAGCAGGTCGTGAAACGTTGTATTATTGACAAAATAATGAAATTGCATAATAATTAGGGTTGCCGTCGATAATCGAAATATCGATCGATTATCGATATCAGTAATATGATATGATAATCGATTCAAGTATTTTGATATGATATGATATGATTATCGATTTAAATA
This sequence comes from Sweltsa coloradensis, assembly GCA_024449915.1. Taxonomy (NCBI): domain Eukaryota; kingdom Metazoa; phylum Arthropoda; class Insecta; order Plecoptera; family Chloroperlidae; genus Sweltsa; species Sweltsa coloradensis. The sequence continues at coordinate 219,931 of JAMZAV010000900.1, read as the reverse complement.
GTGACATCGATGTTTTCGCGGTTTACCATGCTTAAAAATGCCGCGCTGTCGTATCAACGCGCCGATTGGTTGTCGGAGTAGCCAATCGCTGCTCAAGTATAATGCCACGCCCACCGCCGCCAGTGCGCATGCGCTCGCAGCGCGATACAAGGCGATACGAAAACATCGCCCGGCCCGATTGCGATTTGCGATGTATTCAGTACGGCTCGACGTGTTGTGGCGTGAACTTCTCTAGCGTCAGTCTGCCCAATTATATTGAATTCGTGATGTTTCTTCCGTCCCAAACCCAAAGAAGATATTTGCCATTACTTCTGACGCTGCCTAACAAGATGAGTCAAGTGTGGCAGTTTTTTATTATTCAAAGAACGACGACGAGGAGGTTGGGAGGAGATAAGGCTGTGAGCTCGAATGTCGATGAGATCTCGCCACTATCTCTCGCTCGCTAGATGCGCGTACTGTTGGAACACGTAAACAGTGACACCCGATGCAAGTCAAGACGTATTAAAATATAGGCTGTGTAATTGAAATTCAGCCCTCAATTTTATTTTAAACATTCTAATCCTTAATGATCTCTTGTATTAGTGTTACAATTTTGCGTTTTTTCTGCTTCCTAGGCTCAATTTGGAATTTGATATGATAATCGATTTGGGTCTATGATATCGATATATTTCGATATGATAATCGATTCGATGCCTCCGATTATCGATCACGATTTTCACATCGAACGGCAACCCTAATAATAATGACAATCTTGGACTTCATCCTAATTCCTAATTGCATTGTATTTAGCTGTGTTTTCCACTGTTTTCAAGTTTGGTTTGGCCCTAAAAATGTTGGGTTTACCCACCCATACATGCAGTTTGAAGAACAAACTAACTCAAGGTGTAACCGATAAATAGAGCTATGAAAAAATAGCATTTATATTCTGAATATTTAGCATTAATTTTTCCAAATTTAGCATTTTGTAGCATTAATTTTCTTCTTTCCACCAAAACCCCAAATGTGGGGAGTTTCTTGTATTTTTAGTGGGGAATGAATTCAAATTATGCTTTATAGGAACATTTCAATTCAATGTAGTCACTTTAAACGTTAGAATACAATGCTAAACCAATTCTCAATTGGTATAGGTAAACCTTATTTTCAGTAAATTTAGCATTTAGTAGCGTTTTTAAGAATTTATACTCACAAATTTAGCATTAATAACCTAAAACGCTAAATTTTCATGCCTCTACCGATAAAGCACTGAATCCAAGACAACCGTAGTTCTACTCATATAAAATCCTAATCGTCTTTTTACAAACTGAAGAAAACTTATCGTCTCAAAATGTAATGGTGCAATTCAAATTGTGCACACAATTTAGAAAATTTAGAAATGTGAAATTGAAGGTGTGTCTTACGTCTGCAACACGAGTTGCCTGGTTTCGGGGTCTTTGGTGACGAAGGCTGTGAGTCCGACAGCGGAAGAACCCTTGCCGGACGTGTACTGGCTTCGAGGTACCAGGTTATAGACGTACTGCAGTAGCTGTGACTTGCTGGTTCCCGGGTCACCACACAACAGGATGTTCACTTCGGCCCTGCGCACAAAGACAAAATTAAAATAAATTTGTATTTAGTCTACCCAAAATGATTTTCAGTGGGGGACATTAAACTTAAAGCAGACCAAGCCAACACACCATCGACAAGCAAACAATGACCAACTAGAGACACAGATCATTCAAGCTGGACACGGATTCTAACCGCGGACAGCGCCAGAATCAACAAGACTGATTCGGAACCACCTTAGAATTTATTATGTGCCTCGTTGCTTCACATTTCCCTAAGCCAAGAACTAATGGCCGTAAGTCCACATCAGAAGTTAAATAACTTCTGCCTAAAGTGGGATTCAAAACCCTGGACCTTCTGCATTGGAAGCAGAGCCACTAACCAAAAGACCAACGAACCACACAGACAGACAGGAGAACATTCCATCCAAATAAAATCCATCTGTTTCAAAGTGTTCCCACTCGATAGACGTAAAATAAATTAAAGTGACTCCAAACCAATCCTTTCAACTCTGACACCATTGATGAGCATTTGGCTACGATTCGCCTGTAGACGACTGCATCAACAGGGCTAGTTCATAACAACTCTATACAGTAGAACCTCGTTAATTCGAAAATCAAGGGACCTCAAAATTGCCAATTCGAATTATCTATCCAGATCCATACAAATTTTCATTTTTTTTTTTTAAATTCAATTTTTATGTTTTTCCTCACCTTATGCTTTTAAAAAAATAGTGGGGGACAAGACTTATTAAAATAAATTGTTCATACGTTGAGTCTTTATTGTCTGCTACGTAAATAGTTATGTAAACAAAGGCCCTGATACTTACCTTCCTATGACATGGAAATAAAGCAATCAATTGATTCCACTCCATAAACTCGACTGAACCTGCAATACCTCGTCAAAAACGCTTTGATTACATAAGATTGTAACAGAGCACTCAAGTGGTTCATTCATAAATTACGTATGTCGAGCCATGGGAGGACGGGCTGGTCTGGCTCTGCACGGACCAACGCGGCGGCTGAGCACGGACAGTGCTGATAGCTGTGATGATCGGGTGGGGGGGGGGGGGGAGGCCAGGCTAGGGCCAGGCTGACAAGATCGAGACGTTATTATAACTACACTTCCACTTTTTAATAGGTGGTTAGAAGAAAATATTTATGTTAACATTGGACCAGTTACAAACTTACAATATATTATAAGACATCCTGAACTAGGCCTACGAGAAATGTTTGATCATTTATGGAATATTATAGATTTGGAAAAGTGACAACTTTGATAATAAAAACTTGAAAATGTCACTTGTTTACCATTTTGTTGGACAATGTGTAGGCCGGGCTACATTTTAACACTTTGTAAAAAAGTCGAGATAGGCGTAGGCTCGTAAACAGCCGAAGTTAGCACGTCGTTATCAAAGTTAGTGAAGTAATCTAAGCTGACACCTTTCATCAGAAGATAATCGGCGTCGTTAACATCAAACTCCGAATCATCATCCGAAAAATCGCCGGTCCCCAACTTGGCCGTTCCCAAAATCAACTTCCTCAACTTCGCCGTCTCCAACGTCGCCGTCCCTATCATCGACTTCCCAGACATCGCCCTCCCCGACATCGACTTCCCATACACTGTGGTTCCCAACGTCAACGTCCTCGAGATAGGCGTCTTCAGAATCATCTAGGCCTGGGATAGGCTCCGGCGCTATTGGGGTTTGAACAATTCCCCCCTTTCTAAAACAATTAGCAATTGTTTTTGGGGTTACTTTTCCCCCATGAAATGGGCGATGGCTCTAATAGCGTCAAGCACTGTCCACTTTTTAATTTCATCAACTGTGGCGGCAATCTTTATTTGCCTGGTACATGATTGCAAAAGCTGCCGGCGGAAATGATGTTTTAGATTTTGAATGATGCTTGATCTAAAGGCTGGAGTACGCTGGTGGTATTCGGTGGGAAGAACAGTATCTCAACATTTGGTGTTGCCAGTTCAGAAATGTTGTGCGCTGAACAGTTGTCGAGCGTCAGTAACACGTGCCGGTCTTGACAGGCCATGCGCCTCTGTAACCTAATTACTAATTAGCCAATCACGAAAACCCTACCTGTCATCCACGCCTTGTTTGTTCCAGTCACTCATAAGTGACAGGCAGATCAGATGCCAAGCCTTTGAAACAGCGTGGCTTACCAAACTTGCCTAGAACCAAAGGTTTCATTTTCTCTGAGCCATCTAAATTCACACAGAGTGCTACGGTCAAACCTCTCCTTGCTCCGTTTTGTTCCATGGCATTTCTCCCCTTCTATAGCCAAGGATCTTTCGGGCATCATATTGTAAAAAAACAGCGCTCTCGGCCATATTAAATATGTTTTGCGCACTGTATGTCTTCAATCCATGTTGACACTTCATTCTGGTCCACCCTTTGAGCCTCGCCGCAAACGGCAAGGCAGACGATATTGAATCTTTTTTTAAATCGATCAAGCCACTAAGCCACAAGCCACACTAGCATTGGACCAGATAGTGGTATGTTTGAACTACGCACCTGCGTAAAATACTCGAAGAGTTGTAATTCCAGCTGTTCATGTTTCGCCGGACGTAGCCTCTTCCTTTTACATCCACTACCACCACACTTGATGAAGGCGTCTTCTATTTTGTCCCTATTTTTTATAATCGTAAAGTCGAATTAGGAATTCCGTACTTTAGGGCCAACGCACCTTTCTTCTCCTCCTTTTTGTCAATGTCTTTTAAAAGTTTAACATTTTCCGCAATAGTCAGAGTTTTATACTTTTTAGTTGGCGGAGCCATCGCTAAACAACACGCAAAACAAACACTGACGCACTTGTCGGCAACAGAGCATTAAACACATTCGCATCTCGACTTACAGTAGCAGACAAGTGGCAGACGTCAGGCGAACAAAACTCAACTTGTAGAATCTACTCTTAGCTCGTAGCGGCGAGGGGAAGTGGGCCTGCGCAGAAGACTAGGGAGTGTGAGGGGAGGTGCGGGCGGGCAGGGAGCCAGCTGGCCGGGCGGCATTCCAGCTAGACACAGTACAGAACGATGCAGGCAATATCTACACGGCGGCAAAGCTTTGACGGCGGTTTGCTGTCTTTGTGATTTCGCGATTGCTTAAAACTGTTTCGAATTATCAGTCAAATTATAATGGATATTTAATGACGGGGATAATTATTTGTTCGAATTACACGTTATCGAAATTTCGATTTAAGCACATCCTTTAACATGTATGTTCCCATACTATTGGCCGGGAACTGAGTTATTCTACGAATTACACAACTTTTCGAATTATGGGTGCTCGAATAACTGTAGGTAGGTACACAATTTATTTTCTATGCTTTGTTGATGGATCCAACTCCAAAGTCACCGTTTATATTGTTATTGATGGATCAACCTCCAAAGTCACAGTTTATATTGTTATTTATACCCAAATATATCAAATTCTTGGATTCAAGATCTTATCAGAAGATGTAAACTTTCTGCTTTCGCATGGTATCAAACCCGTGACCTGCATTAGAAGCAGGGACAAACCACACAAACCACCCACCTGAAGTTCCCTCGTCCTGAATTAGTGAGCGCCTTCTTGGTGCCGCCCAAGAGCTGCAGCAGAATCCCCTTTTTGATGTCCTCGTTCTCGTAGATTGAGGGGGCGATGGCGCGCGCCAGTCGTTCGTAGATGTCGTCCTTCTTGGACAACTGCTTCAACAGCTCGATGCGCTCGGGAGGGAAGCGATGGTCCTTCCTGCAAGGAAGTTCATTGTGAGCCCAATACAACTGGAGGGTGGTTACTTGTAACCGAGGAATTTAATTATTGTACTTTGAAGTAATTTGCATGAAACTATGTAGCAACTTTAAATTGGCCAGACTATTTTGTTTTCTAATACTGAGCAAAATGTTGCAGTTTATATTTAAACACTTGCACATGGGGTTTCCTTGCAATTTCAATAAAAACTATGCATAGCCTACGCATAAAATATAAAAAATACAGTGAAATAGACTTCTTCTGACATGAGCAAAACTTCTATAAAAAATAAAAAACCCTTGCAAATTTGGTAAAAAAAAAAAATGGAATAAATCTTTGTATTCACTTTGGGTTTTACTTAATATTAAATTAATACAAAAATGAACTCTGCTAACCACAACACTAGAATGACCAAAACAATTTGAGGAACATGCCGACTTCGATGACAAATATTGCAAACCCATTCCCACCCACACTGTGCGAGTTGGATCTCGTTTTACAATACGATATTTTAAAATGTTTTGTCCTTAATATCTCAGATTTCATGCAATTTTCCTTCCGATGTTTTGAGATATAATTTGTTCTCTAATCCCAACAATTCACTGAACATCTAGACCAAGTGCTCACCCCTCTTCCTGCTCGTAGAGTCTCTTGGAGTCCACCTTGCGGAAGTGCACCACGTCTACGTACGTCCTGTACACTGAGCGTACGTTGCGCATGCGCGGGTTCACTTGCATCGGAACCGCGCGGTATATCCCGGTCACGGTGACTCGGTCCCCGGCCTGTACCGTGTCGACGAGGTCGTTGTGGGCGTAGAGTAGGACAGTGTGCGGGGTCTGGCCGGGGGGCATGTCGTCTGGAACAAGGTAACAAATAAAATAAATTATGTGTAATTCAATGTTCAGAGTTTTAAAAATTATTTTCTCGACTTTTCAAGGTTTTTCCCTGCCCACCTATTGAAAACTAGTTTTAAATTGCATTCTCAACTTTTTATAACATAATTGGACACTTGACATCACTTTCATTGGCAAAATTACAAACTTTATGAGAGAGAACATTTGCCATTAGCAGTACAAGGAGATTAATTAAAGAGATTTTTGATGCTTCGGGAAAAATATTTGCACCAAGGTGCTATTTTTCAAATAAAAAGTGTGAAAACTTTGATTTTAAATTGCTAATTTTCTGTAGTTCTAAGAAGTATCCCATGTAAATTACCAAACCATTGGCAGTATCAATGAAATTCAATATCTTCAACCTTTTATATTGAATATTATTATTCCAGTAATAGGGCCTAAGCCAGTAACAGATGGTTTACCTGGAGACTCCTGTAGCTTCACGTGCTGTTTGTCAGCGAACTGCGAGCGGTTGTGCACTAGCTGACAGCTGAAGTTAGTGCTGCAGTTGGTGCACAGAGTTGGCTCGGCGATGCGGCCGCGATCCATCTCGACGGTCAACGTGTAATCGCATACCACGCACTTGAAGAACGCCTCGCGCATCTCGGGGATGATGTTGGAGGTGCGCGTCACCATTCCGCTGATGGTGATCAACTGGTCGATATCTGCAGGGGGAATAGTAATATTAGCCTCAACCATTGCAAATACTCTGCTGACCATATCATGTAGGTCTACTTACAGGTCTACTAAGCAAAGATGAAGAGGAATAAGTTAATATTATATAAAAGAAACTAATAGTAGGCCTATATTGATTTTTAATAAGTGTTTTTTTTTTAGACATCACACTGCTCGTTTACAATATTTTACAGTGATATTTTTACCTTTCTTCAAAAGTCTAATAATCTAATAAACAACAACAAACTTAAATAATAAGGTCGCTTTGATTTACTGTCCCCCACTGAAAATCAGTTATAACTGAGAGGGTAGACTCTAAATACAATTATTTATTTATTTATTTTATTTAAATAAACTAGTATTAGGCTATAAGCTAGCAATGTAACTTATAGTTATAGAGAAGGGATTTGCAAGCAAGGTTTGGGGATTGGTCAATGATGAAGTTACTATAGGTAGAAACTTTGATAGAACTTAATGTTATTTTAATATACCGGGAAACTAAATCTGGACTATGATTGAAGGTAACCGAGAGTGGACCCACCCACCTTCCGGATTGAGCGCGCGCATGTTCTTGGTCTTCTTTGCGTTGAACGGCCGCACCTGGATCTGATGATCGAGCACCGCGGCCGGGTAGCGGTCGAAGAACATCTCGTTGATGGCCATGTCGAGGGTGGGTATCACCTCCTGGGGGTAGCTGACCAGCTGGCGGTAGAGGTCGGGCTCAAACGCCTCCAGGTGGGAGCAGTTGACGTTCATGAAGGGCTCCTCCAGGGTGTGGATCTGAAGAGGGGGATGATTATTAACTATTAGGGTTGACATTTGAGTAATAATTCGTAATCGATGTCAAACCAATGATTTCAACATCACATCGGGAAAAAATTGTCATCAAATTCTTTTCGACATTTTTTTTAAATGGGAGAAATAAAAAAAATGATCTTTTTTTTTAAATCTCTTTTTTAATGTAAAAATAGGTAATGTAATCATGCAAAAGGTAAAATATATGGTTTTTACATGGTTCCGAAATCGATTTTCCTAAAAATATATTTTTTTCAACATCGATGCCAAGTCCCAACCCTAATGATTATTATGATCATTCTGTCCAACGCTATCCAAGCAGTTCCAACAAGAAGTCAAAGAATTGTAACAAAGGCAAATATATTAAAGAACATTTGCAGTCCCTTGAAAATGTCATCCACAGTAACAACGCTACGTCGGGAAATATGAAATAATGAACATTCCCATTATTCATGTGAATGACATAAAGAGATAGGGTGTCAACAGCTTACCTTACATGGAGTAGGCGCGCCGCGATAGATAACATGGTAAACAAATAAACTACATAATAATTTCAGGAGGTAAGCTGTTGGCACCCTACCTCTTTGTCATTCACATGATCCAGCCTTTTGGCATTCCTTGTAAATACATATTCCCAATATTCACATAATGACACGTCAATTTATCTTCCATTCAGATAGACTAGGGAAACGCCAAAGTCGTTGTTAGACGAGTGAGCAAGCCATGTGTTGAGTACCCGGGAACATCCCCTTTCCTCCCCAAAACTTAAGGCTGAATCTAGCTAGCATGGGCATTTTCTCCACAGTATATTAGGCTAGAGTGGCGCATTAGGCCTTACAGTGTTGGCGCGCCCTTATAACAACTAATCTCAAACCCCTCTTATTTGCACTCTTGCTCACTCATCTAACAACGACTTTGGCGTTTCCCTAGTTATGGTCATCGTCGTCAAGGGGGTTGTCAGGGAAGAGGTAGAGGTCCCCGACGACGACTGCCAGAGGTCGCATCTTTTCGTGGAGTATATATACTTCACTTTTATACTTACCAGCTGATGTTTGCGAGATGGACTTAGTCTAATTCGATCGTCTTTTACCATATGCAGAGCAATGCTCTGTGCCAAATACACGACCATATGGTTTAGGCCTACGTAAAGCGTACACATATCTAACATTCATGACGTAGGTTAGAATAAAGTAGGTGGTCTAGTCTCCGATTTTAATTATACCTTTATATGGCGTAGTACTGCGTGTATACTGTATAGGGTCTACTGCGGTATTGCACTGTTTCTTGTGGATGGTCAATTGGTCATCATTATTAATTAGTTGATGAATTTAAACAAGAATAATGACATTACCTTTAGAGAATGACATACCGTATTGACAACAAAAACATACGAAAAATCACCGACTGATAGCGACTATATCTGAATTGTTTTTATATCGTAGGCTGTGGCCTATTTTTCATATGGAAAATCTAAACAAATGCTACCGATATTTTTAAAAATCCCATTTTATTTATTGTAGTTTTAAATCGAAATGGATCTTGCTCATTTTGTTAGCAGTTCTCAGTTACCTGGTCACGGATGTGTGTTAAAATTTCAGCTCAGTCTATTTGGCCGTTCGGCCGTATGAGCCTGGACAGACAGACAGACAGACAGACAGACATTTAACATACATACATTGGACAATGCTCACGGCCAAAGCCCGATCGAGTATAGCGTTAGGGAAGACTTACGTTCGCTGCGCTCACTCGTCTAAAAATATTGGATCAATGGTAAGACCACCCTCTTCTAAACCCATATTGTACTTCTATTAGGATCTTAAGTTGTAAATTAATTTAAATTCTTCCACAGAGAGCAAGAATAAGGTTTAAGAATTTACCATTGCCCAAAACCCCAGTTTTAAGGGTAAAAATATGTTTTCTAAGTATAACACTTAAGTTTTAAACATTTAGCGTCCTATACATAACACAAAATGTTTATTTGACACGTACTATCTAGTTATTTCTCAATTTCATTAATCAGGAAACACTCCCGTAGGTGTATTTGATTTTATAGAAATCAATCTAGATTCTATTTTGTAAATATCTGGATTGATTTCTATAAAAACGTATCTAGTTATTGGGCAACACCAGGGACATACCTCCTCCAGCTTCTGAAGGTACAACGTATCTAGTTATTGAGCAACACCAGGGACATACCTCCTCCAGCTTCTGAAGGTACAACGTATCTAGTTATTGGGCAACACCAGGGACATACCTCCTCCAGCTTCTGAAGGTACAACGGTTGGTTGACGTCCATGTCGTCAATGCGCTCGTCTTCTTCCGCCTCGGGATCAATGAAGCGCAGCACGAAGCGCTTAAACTTGGACTTACACTGATCCACGACAACGTCCGTACCCCAGATGACCAGCTGGGGTCCGGCGTCGATATTGGCTGGACGATCAGGCTGCGACACGACAAGTAGAACATAAAGAAATTAAGTACTTGATGACACGAGAATATGGACTTTGGGAGAGGTGGAATTACTTAATAGTAAATGTGGAGTTTCTATGAGTATTTTAAGCGAATTTAAAAATATTTGGTCTTTTTAGTAGGTAGATAGGTAGGCCTGGGCCCTAGATTGCATGCACTGAATTATAATAAAAGATAGGGATCTAGATAAAATTGTTTATAGATGTAGGCTTATGTGCATATTGTACAGGTAGCCTGAATTTTGTAAAAAAAAAACATTGATAGGGCTTAACTAAGACCTCTTTTTGTTTTTATTAGGTGTTGACAAAAAAATGTAGGACTACACAAAATGTGGTTTTGAAAAAATGAACATTTCCAATTCCATTCACTATGAACTAGGGTAGGTCTACAATCTTGTTGTGAAAAAGAGGAAAACCAAATGTTTTCTCAATGAATAATTTTTAACAAAATATCAATGCATAATAAAATAATAAACAGGCTTACAACTAAAAACCTTGGTATTCTAGCACGTACCACTAGACAAATGGACTACCGGTACCAAGCTATGGAACTTGTGTACAGTTATCACGAAACAACACATAGGGCCTGTTGCCATATAGTGTAGGTAGCTGTAACATTAGGGGCCAGCCAGGCTATTAGACTATGAACTCACAGTGTCTGGCTGTTGTAGGTTAACCTGCCGAATCCTCCTGTCGGCGTGAATATCGGGCCGCATGCGTATCGGCGTGCCTCGGATTCCAGAACGAGGCGTTCGCACGGAAGACATAGAACTCGGCGTCCCATAGTTCAGAGGGGAGCTCACATCCAATTCACTCAAACCTAAAGGACATAGACCAAACTGTGTTAAATAAAGCCAAGGTTAATTGTGCAGTAATTTTGATTCCACAAATTCAAGAGTTAACTGTTGTATCCAAATTGTTAATCCTGAAGGAATCTTGGCATACCGATAGGCTCTTCCAACATCTAACTTGTTTCAAAATTTAATCTTTAGGTCCTACATGATTGCTTACAGGCTAAGTGCATATATTTGTCAGAGAAAATGCAACACTTCCCACTGAACTCATAAATACACAATGTTACTCTTTGACGGAGTGCAGGACAGACGAAATGCCAGAGGGCATGGACAGGAATGAGAGGGAGGCATATCTCTACTGGACGGCTAGATGCATGATGACTTTATAAAGTAGATGGGGGCATAAGAAAACAACAACAACAAACAACAACACTCTTTTTAGTTTTTAATATCAAACATGCATATTCCCATACACAGCAGCCTACCTTTTTCTATTACCTATTCTGTACGACGGTACGTGTAACGTATTTTATTTGTTATTTTTTGTACCGCACTTATTATAAAGTAAATTTATTGTGATCAACATATTGCATTAGGGCTTTAGGCCCTACTATGTAGGCTATCTACAGGTAATTGCTCCAATGGTTAGGTCACTAGGTGGAAGACTTATCTTTGATGATTGAACTGCACCATTTTTGTTCTTGCATTCTCCACTTAAAATTAATCATAACAACAAAATAAAGATTATTGATTGAGACAACGGGCAAATACAATAGGGCTAATTTGTAGTCCTCCTTTGTAAATCAGTTTTTTAACTGAATAGGATAGGGCCTAGACGTTAAATAAATAAATAAATGAATAAATAAATAAAGTAACAACTTGCCTGGTATAAGAGGGCTACTCGGATTCAGATTCAGCCCCACACCGGATGGAGGAGACCTCATTTGGTCCAGACTGGATGTCTCTGAAGCTCCTACTGCCGCGTTCCTCCTAACAGCCCCGTTCTGTTGTTGCTGTCCTGCTCCCCAGCGCAGCGGTGTCGGAGCGCTTCCCGTGCTACGCGATCCCCCTGTCTGGGGCGTACCGTTCACAGCACGAGCCGCCACACTGCGTTGCGAGCGAGTAGGCGTGCGAGGATTCACCGAGGTGTTGCTCACTTGAGATCCGGTGTCGCTGGGTGCGGGCGTTTTACGGCTAGACCGGGTCGAGGGGGTGTTACGCGTGCTTTGTGCAGGGGAGTCGCGTTGAGAGGGTGTACGCACGCTTCGAGCAGGGGAGTCGCGTTGAGAGGGTGTACGCACGCTTCGAGCAGGGGTGTTGCGACGAGAGGGGGACGAGACGTCTTCTTCGCCGTCCGTTCTAGAAGCGCGCGTTCGACGGGGACTCGACATCCTGGGTCAATCTGCAACACAACAAATGCACAATTTCAAATTAAGTAAAGCTTTGTTCATTTCAATTTGATTTCAATGTAATACACACAACCATACAAAAGAGTGATCTAGGCCTAGGCCTACCAACTGTATGTGTATGTATGTATATGTATATATATATATATGTATGTATGTATGTATGTATGTATGTATGTATGTAGGCCTATGTAATGTAGTGGAAGGCATTAGTGACCATAAAGCTGTGCTAGCTGTAATAGAGGGAGGAGTCAAGGTAAGGCCGGTCAACGGGGAAAAGACTGTTTGGATATACAAAAAGGCTGACAAGGATAGCATAAGGGTTTTTCTCATGGAAAACTTGAAGGAATGGAGGGACTCGGGTGGCAGTGTGGACGATAAATGGTCAAAATTTGTGGAGTTATGTAACATAGCAAGGGATGAGTGGGTACCCGCAAGAAGGATTAAACCAAACGACGACCCCCCCTAGCCCCTACTATGATGCTCATATAAGGGCATTAAAGAGGAAGGGAAGAAGGAGCTATAACAAGCATAGAAGAACAAGGAATAGCAGGGACAGGGAGACTTTCAAGGAAAATGAAAGGGATCTTATAAGAACTAAGAGGGAGAAGTGGGAGGAGCATATGACAAATATGCTTGAGGAGAAGGACAAACAGGGGAGCTGGAATAGGATGTTCAGATATGTATGTAAGGGGGAAGAAAGGCTTAAGAGAATTACCGGTTCTCAAGGGTGATAATGGTAAGCTGTTAGTGGGAAACAAGGAAAAGGCGGAGGCCTTGAGTAAATATTATGCAGAGGTCTTTCAGAAGAAAGAAAGTGTAAATAGTGAGGAGAGGGGAGGTAGGGCCCAGGGGGAATATGGGAATTAAAGTAGATGTAGAGAAGGTAACAAAGGTAATTGCAACACTTAAGAGGGGAAAGGCTCCTGGAAAGGATGGACTCACTAGTGATTTCCTGCAGTTGGCTATGAGGGAAACCGCCATGTACATGTGCCTAATAATAGAGGATTCATTGGAACGAGGGGAGGTCCCCAATGCTTGGAGGGAGGCCATAGTGATACCTGTACACAAAGGAGGGGAGAAGGGGAAATTAGGGAACTATAGACCAATATCACTCACCTCTGTAGGTTCGAAGATTATGGAAAGGATAGTTGGAGGCTATATTAAGGAGGTTATTAGGGAGAAAGGATGGCTGAAGGAAAGCCAACATGGCTTCAGGAGAGGGTACTCGTGTGAGACGCAGCTTCTAGGGCTTGTAGGGGACATAGGGGAATCCTTGGACAAGGGTGAGACTGTGGATGCAGTTTTCATTGATTTCGAAAAGGCGTTTGATAAGGTTCCACATGATAGGTTGATAGGAAAACTGGAGGAAGTCATAGAGGATCAGTGGGTGAACAGATGGGTTAAAGGCTTCTTAAAAGATAGGAGTCAGAGGGTCAGGGTTGGAGTTGAGTTATCGGAAGAGGTGGAAGTAACCTCAGGGGTGCCGCAGGGGAGCGTATCGGGACCATTATTGTTTGCAATTTTCATTAATGACATTGCGGACAAAATGGGAGCGAAAGTTAGACTGTTCGCTGATGATTGTGTAATCTATAGGATTGTAAGGAACCAGGGGGACTCAAATGAATTGTTATAGGCCTATGACCTGAGTATACTAGGGGAATGGGTAAATGATAATAAAATGAGCCAGAATATTGGAAAATATGCAAATGGGTTAGATTTACGAGGAGGAGGGGGAAGTGGGTTTGGGTGCAGGGTACTCGTTAATGGGGAAAATGCTGGAGAGAGTGGAGAGCATAAAATACCTGGGAGTATGGTTGCAGAGCAAGCTTAGTTGGGTGGAGCATGTAAAAGAAGTATCTAAGAAAGGGTTTAGGTGCCTGAATTTTGTTATGCATAGGCCCTACCTTAAAAGGGGCAAGTAGGGCTCTAAAGGGACACGCCTATAAGACACTAGTTAGGCCGGTTAGTGAATACGCTGGGGCAATATGGGATCCGTACAGGAAAGGAGAAACTAGGAAAATTGAGGCAGTACAGGAAAGAGCTGCGAGAAGGGTAGGGGCCTACTCAATAAAAATAAATGGTGGAAGGAGGAAATGATTAATGGAAAATTTAATAAGGACATATGACAGTGTTAAGGGCATGGTAAGGGAACTTGGCTGGGAGTCGCTTGAGGATAGGAGAAGAATGGATAGACTGGGTAAGATGTACAGGGTGTCCAGGGCACACAAGGGATGGGGGGAGATGAATGGTCAGCTAAGGAAGGCTAGCTATATAGCCAGAGGGGACCACTCATGGAAGTATGAGAGAGGTATATGGGCCACGGATGTGGGGAAGAATTCCTTCCTTGCCAGGACAGTGGTGGAATGGAATGGCCTCTCTGAGAGGATAGTGGAGGATAAAAAGTTAGCCGGGTTCAACAAATCATTTAAACTGCTGCCAAAGGTGAATCCAGCCTAAGGGGGAGATTGATTGAGCGAGAATTGAGCGTCAGGGGGACGTAAGTAAGAAGAGGCCTCCTAGAAGGGAAGCAGGGGATTATTGTACGAAGGGAAGAATGAGATATCGGATAGAAATGGGAGCTGAAGGAGAGAAGATGGAAATGAAGATGGGAAAATGGGAATGTGGGAGAAGAAGGAGTTACCTGCCACCGACAACAAGTCAACAGCGGAGGAGACAAGATACAGATACAGAACTGAGCCGGTCACTTCTATCAGACGTTTCTTTCTAGTGTGACTTCTAATCGATTTCTAAAGTAGCCTAGCTAGGTTAGGCCTAGTATGCTGGTTTGTTCTAGACCTAGTCTCGGCCTAGCGCCAGCAAATTACGGCAAGGCCAAGGCCCTACAACAAATCATTGACGAAGTTAAGTCCTCCAGGGTTTAAGTCCTGGGCCTTGTCACCCAAAGTTGCCCTAGGGGCCTGCCTAGGCTTAGGCCTAGGACCTTGCTCCCATAAGATTCCCAACTTCCCAAGTCTAGACACACTCATAGGCATCATACCCAGATATTTCCAAGACGTGCATAGGCCTACACACTTCAACAAATTGTATTTACCTGTTAAATAAAAGAGTCTTCAAAGAGAAAAATTAACCACTTGTGCTTGACGCTCCTTTGTCAACGTTAGCGCGGGAAACGACAACACTACACGGTTACCAACATAATATGCTTGCCAACTTCATTGACTACTTCTACTAAACTTATACCAATTCACGCACAGGAGCGTCTCAAAATAAAGATAATCAACACACCATTTTTTATTTCATTAGCCTATATCCACATACATATAAAAATTTATAATTATTAAAATATGTGTGCGTAAAAAGCTTGGGCTTGTGCCCAAAGTTGCCCCGCCCTATAACCTGACTCATGTGTATACTGCGTCGCCGCCTTTCTCAACCTTGAGCAGTACTGCGCAACCCGTTTATGTCAGCTGGGGATTTGAAAACCTTGAAAGTCAAGTCGTAGGCTACTCTAAAAACTATATTTGTCCGTCGGCTAATCTGTAATTGTCGTTTAAAGTGAAGTGACGTAACAACAACATGACAAGACAATCATGACAATTATTAAATTATTTGCACTAGCAATATCGCGTAACCGTAAACAACTGTAAGCATTTTATATTGGACTAGGGTAGGGCAAGGCTAGAGGTTATCTGCATGGTGTGGAAAAATCCCAGACCTACCTATTTTGCTGGACCTAACTGTGATCTCCAACAATAACCACATAATAACATCTCAGCATCCTCTAGGCTACACTAGCCTACGCCTAGGCTAGCTCTCACCAACTTCAGGAGTCGCACTTCATAAGGATAGATTACGAAATTAATGGCAGATAACCAACTCGTCCAGCAAACAAATGGAAGGTAAGTTAGGTTGGCCTAGTACCTAGGCCTTAGGCCTATAACAGGGGTACCTAGGTAGGCCTAGCCTTAACCTAGCCTAGCACCTCGGCCTAGGCTGTAGACCTAGGCTTATGCCTGCAAAAGAAAGATTGCCATTCTAATATCCTTGTAATTGACACGTGACATCGATACGGGCTGACGCTGACGGCTAGACCTAGCACGCGGCTGTAGCTGTAGACTGGTGTGTTTACCCTTGTGCAAGTCATGCTTATGTTTTTATGTGTTGAAAATGTTGTAACACGTAACGTTTTTGTGTAAGCCTGGGCTAGATTAAGCCAGAGGTTAATAAGTAAATCGACCAATTGAATATCAAGGGCTCAGCCCTAGGCTTCTTATCATGTCTTCGGACTGGGTGTTCATGCAAATTTTCCAAGTTATTCGCGATGCTCCGTTCTTCCAGCTTCTTCTTGAAGGAAGCCTTTTTTTTGGAGTTGTGTGGTTATTTTTCTATAAAACTAAAATAGGAAAACCACACGTGGCTCGACAGTTATCGATAGAGGAACAAGAAAAGTTGATAGAAGAATATACTCCTGAGCCTTTAGTTGACGACGTGCCAAGTGATCATCCAGCACTGATGCCTCGAATCATCTCTGGCAAGGCTGGCTTATACATTGAGGTAGATGGGCGTCGCTGTATCAACATGGCTACCCACAATTACCTTAACTTTGTCGGTAATGCAGAGATTGAAGAGATGGCTATACAGACCGTCCAGAAGTATGGTGTTGGGTCATGTGGGCCACGTGGATTTTACGGCACTGTCGATGTACACTTGGAACTGGAAGAAAAGTTGGCTAAATTTATGGATATGGAGGAAGCTGCTGTATACTCGTACAACTTCTCGACTATCGCGAGTGCTATCCCGGCATACGCGAAACGACGAGACATCATTTTTGTTGATGAACAAGTTAACTTTGCTCTACAAAAAGGTCTGGATGCATCGCGAGCAAAAATTTACTTCTTCAAGCATAATAATATGGACGACTTGGAAAAAATGTTGATGACACAAGAGGAATTAGATCAAAAGAATCCGGATAAAGCCAAAGCAAAGAGGAAGTTTTTAGTTGTGGAAGGTATATACATGAACACGGGTCAGATCTGTAACTTACCTCGCCTGATTGAACTTCGTCAGAAGTATAAGTTGCGCCTTTTCATCGACGAAGACGTTTCGTTTGGAACCATTGGGAAACATGGTCGTGGAGTTACCGAATACTACAATGTCGACAAGAGTGAGGTTGACCTGATTGTGGGGAGTATGGAAGGTGCCCTGGGCACTATTGGAGGATTCTGTGTCGGATCGTCTTTTATCGTTGATCACCAACGCCTCTCTGGATTGGGGTACTGCTTCTCCGCGTCGCTGCCTCCCCTGCTGGCGAGCGCTGCCATCTGTGCCCTGGACATGATGGTGAGGGAGCCCGAGATGTTTGACACTCTGTCGACCATGTGCAAGTACGCTCACAAGGTCCTTGCTGCGTCATCCGAGGGTCTGACAGTCTCCGGCAGCTGTGAATCCCCTGTCAAGCACATGTTCCTGACGACACAACGCGAGTTCGTTGAAACAGAGGAAGAGATACTCAACAACATCGTCCAACACTGCGCAGAGAACGGCGTGGCTCTGGTGGTGTCAACGTACCTCCCGTCCGAACGCTTCGTCAAGCGACCGTCCATACGGTTAACCATCAACCAAGCAATTAGCAGGCAGGAAATCTACCGGGTCGCCACCACACTTGTGAGCGCGTGCAAGAGTTGCGCCTTAGAGTGACCGCCTCTCACCACCAACATTTCACCAGTTCATTTCAAAATGCTAGTTTAAAACCAAAGCACAAGTGCCTACCTTAACTACCGTATGAGTTGTTTTATTCTTAGTATCACAGTGGAGCTTCGCTCAACGATCATGGATGCAACAATTTCTCGTACATTGATTTCATCAAGTAGACCACTGTGGCCCGCCACTGGGCCCAGTTTATTCTCTGATTCAGGTGTGCGTGTGCCGTAGATACAGGCGCCGTGTTGGTATTCCATGTAAGGAGTCGGAGTGCATGTTGTTGTGGGACCGACTGTCTGCAACCCAGTGACCGTGTTCTTGTCTACCTCGCACCGCTCGCTTCATACTGATCCAGTTGATATGAACAATGTGCAAACCTTTTCTTTTGGAGACAACTGTATCTTGTCTCTGAGAGGCTGTAGGCATACCTGCATCAACATCTCCCGCCTTGCAGTGCCACATGGCTCGCATCACACATCACAATAATATACATTAGGCCTACAACAAACACGTAGCCTACTGCAAATTTAACTACATTTGAGCTTTTTTTTTAAAGTTGGGCAATTCCACACGAAAGTGACCATAGGCCTAACATAAAGAAATTAAATATTTACAATTGTCATTTATAGAAATGATATAGGCCTATAGTATGTTCATAAACATCATTTTCTGAAAATTTCAATACTTAAACAAAATTTTTTTTTCTTTTTTAGGCCGGTTTTATCAGCGAGTGTATTTATTTAAGTATTAACACATAATCTTTCCTTAAATGCTAATTTTAAAAAATGTAGGTATTAAAATTTAAAATGTAATAATTTAAAGATGACTATGGGAACTAAGTGCCTCGGGCATTGTTAAACTCAACACTATGGCGTGCTTTAAAGTGTATGTATAGGCCTAACTCCTTTTTCTATGAATAATGTTGATTGAGTTTCACACTCATAATTCTGTCACAAAAAAGCACCATTTTCTTTTTAAAAGGTGAAATAAAGAAGATTATATTTTCATTATTTTTATTTTGTAATGTTGGCCTAGCCCCTACAGGCTAGATGGAGTATTAAAATAATAGGCCTACCCTAATTTATATGAATAGGCTACCTAAGGCCTATATCATTATTCAATTAGTTAATTTAATTTGAGGCGTAACAGAATTACCAAATCATAACAGAATTAATTTAAACCATCTGTTAAAATGACTAAAATTATGTTTAAAAATGTCATAGGCTAGGGCCTACGGGTAGGCTACATATTTTCTGACTGATGACAGTTATGTTTTAATTTTTTGTGCTATTTAAATCACAAGCTTAATTCTTTTACAGCTATATGTAATTCTGTTACATCCATCTCGTAATTCTGTTACCACTGTTAAAACGACTAAAATTATGTTTAAATGTGCCATACCTATTGTCTGACTAATCAAATTGTGTTTTCATTTTTGTTTTCATTTTTATTTCATTCCTATCACATTATAGAACTACTATTTAAATCACAATTGTAATTCTGTTACATCCATATGTAGGTAATTCTGTTATGCAATTCATAAATATTAAATAAATATACAAACAAATCCTTACAGATGTCAACAACATTATTTGTATTTTATCCAACCTTTGTTGTATGTGTACAATCAATACAATTATTCCAATTTAACTCAATTCCCAGGAATTTCTGATTGATTGAACCAACTTTTTACCATGGCTTTTTCTATGTAGGCCTACCAGTAATTCTGTTACCTACAACGGACATAATTAGCTAAATATATCAATTAAATATAAGTAGGGCCTAGGGTATTTTATTTTTAAAGAAACTTTTATTGCATAATTAAAAGTCAACTTCTAGTTGTTATTTGCAATTAGGGCCTATAAGATGTGCAAAAACTTAATTACCGGTACAATAATCAGTATAAATAATTACAATGTGTTAAATCTGTCTGATTGGTTAGTTAGAAGGGTTTCTTGCATACCGGTAGGCCTACTAGAAGTTTTCTACTCCGTCCTTTAAAAAGTCGTTGGACTGAGGTTCTACTGGATTAGCTTGGCAGGCTCTGTATTTCTTTGTAAATGCTTTTGCTTTTTACCATGATCTTATAGTTTCTCTCTCTCTCTCTTAATTTCATGTCTATGAAGAACTGTCTCATTCCAGTGTAGGTACTCATTTTCCTTCTTAACAACTCATGGCGTCGGGTTTCTTATTTATATTATATTGGGGTTTAAATGGCAATGTACCAGTAGGCCTACTTAATATAATTCTGTATGTAACTTGAAAAAGTGAAGAGGCTACAGGTTACTAGTACAGTCGGGACGTTTCTGAAGGGCCAAGGAAAAAGTACGTCGAAAACGTAATGGTGAAAGTCAGTTATTAAAAAAATTAGCATTCTAAGTACGTACATGTAGTTATAGTAGTGCTAAAAGTAAAAGTACTTTTATTCTAGGGTGACCATATTTAAAAAACAAAAAACCGGGACACCTCGACATTATTATCACCATGGACATGCGTGGGCTCTCTGGGGCTGGGGCGATTTTTTTCGGGTATTTCTGTCCTCCAGCTTTTAGAGCAATCTGAGCAAGGAAGGCACAAAATACTTTTACTGTATTTTAAATCTTTGACGATATCCATACATGGGGTACTTTGTACCTGTCAACGGAAGTAAAATAAATACAAATACAAATAAAATAATGACAAGGAAACTTATTTGACATAAACGTATTTTTCTCACTGATTGGTGGTTTATTTTAATTAATTTAAATTCTTCTCATTCAAATTTTTTGAACACATACAGTAGGCCTACTACAGTCTACAATTGAATTGATGATGACAAAAATATATTTATTTGGTGCAGCAGAGACCAGTTTTCACAATATGTTTTTATGTGTTTCATCAATTAAGGAGGCAAAAAGGGGAAGATGGGGAACTACTTTGACATCAGTGGGCTCCAAGATAATGGAAAGGCTAGTGGGGGATTGGGCCTACATGAAAGAGGTGATAAGGGATAAAAACTGGCTGACTGATAGTCAACATGGATTTAGGAAGGGGCACTCATGGGAAACGCAATTATTAGGATTGGTTAACGAGATAGGGAACACGCTGGATAAAGGGGGTAGGCGGTGTTCATAGATTTTGATAGGAAGTGCCACACAAGAAGTTAATAGAATAGGTGGAGGGGATTATAGGGTCGGGACCAATGGGTTATAAGGTGGATAGCTGAATTCCTGAAGGATAGAAGTCGGAGAGTAAAGGTAGGAGGAGAACTGTTGGATGAGATAGAGGTGACTACAGGGAAGCATGTTGGGTCCTCTCCTATTTACAATCTCAGCGGAGGACATGGGAGCGATAGTGAGTTTATTCTCTGATGACTGCATTATTTATCGGGTCATTAAAGCAATGAAGACCAGTGGCGCGCTGAACCCATGAATCGAACAAGAGCAAGCCCCTCTTACAGGACCCACCCACCTCACAAATAAACACATGAATGGGGGGTCTGGGGGCTAGCCCCCCAGGTCACATGCGGGTCCGGGGGCATACCCCCGGAAAAATTTCAATTCTTAGGGTGTGTTTGGTTCGTTTTAACGAGTTTTAAGCACCAGAAAATACCTTTTTGGTAACAGAATACAAACCCGTTACATGCAAGAAAAAAACAAAATTCATCAGTCCACCACGACGTTTTCATTGTTCTTAATTTTCACGCCCCATGCAACATGCGGGTCCGGGGCGCATAGCCCCGGAAAAATTTTCAATTCTAAGGGTGTGTTAAGCGCGTTTTAACGAGTTTTAAGCACTAGAAAATACCTTTTCGGTAACAGAATACAAACCCATTACATGCAAGAAAAAAACAAAATTCACCAGTCCTCCAAGACGTTTTCATTGTTCTTAATTTTCACGCCCCATGCAACATGCGGGTCCGGGGCGCATAGCCCCGAAAAAATTTTCAATTCTAAGGGTGTGTTTAGCGCGTTTTAACGAGTTTTAAGCACTAGAAAATACCTTTTCGGTAACAGAATACAAACCGATTACATGCAAGAAAAAAACAAAATTTATCAGTCCTCAAAGACGTTTTCATTGTTCTTAATTTTCACGCCCCATGCAACATGCGGGTCCGGGGCGCATAGCCCCGGAAAAAATTTTCAATTCTTAGGGTGTGTTTGGTGCGTTTTAACGAGTTTTAAGCACCAGAAAATACCTTTTTGGTAACAGAATACAAACCCATTACATGCAAGAAAAAAACAAAATTCATCAGTCCTCCAAGACGTTTTCATTGTTCTTAATTTTCACGCCAACTGGCTGGTCTGGTCCCCGTTTTGCACTTAGAAATTTGATCTATAGATAGGTTTTATTTCATATCCTAAAAGAAAAACTGGGACAATTACCCTTACCGGGTGTTTTTTCTAGGGACAGCAGGACAGGTGCCTGAATTGCAGGATTATTAATATGGAAGGTAGAAGTCTAGAAGATAACAATTCAGTAACATTACCCTCCAACATAGAGAAATGAAATATTTTAATTGAAGAAACGTATGTAAACTATCAAGTCAAATTTAATTCCTTGTGCAAAATCTAATCATATCCAACCTCTTGCATTTAAGATACATCGTTATATGATGACACAAAATACAGAAAACATCATTTCAAGATTTAAAGAGCCAACTAACCCGTTGGCTGAACCATGGTCGTTTTTATGTGATTTATTTTAACAGCTGTTTATATAATGAATAATAAACTTTATCAGACCTGTGGTATTGTTGGTACTTGGTAACAATTCAGTAATGTTACTCTCCAACATAGAGGAATGAAATATTTTTTAATTGAATAAATCATGTGCAATATCAAGTCAAATTGAATTCTAACTACAAGATCAAACCACCCAATCTTTTAATATTTTAGATACATCGATAAAATATGAAACACAAAATAAAGAACACATTTAAACAGGCGAACGACTTGTTGATTTTGTTACGACACGTCGACAAATGTGAGGTGACACAACATCAACGGGATCCACCCACTGAAGGAACTTCGAAGTGAACATCTCTAAAAGTAAAACTTTTGTTCTCAATAATATATATTTTTTAAATATAGGTTTATTTACTTAAAAAAAGGGGGTTTCATTGATTGGATGAGCGTAGCGAGCGAAGCGAAGATTCCATTTCACCACACTGGAGAAAAAAATCCGGAATGTTTTGTATTTTTTTTTTTTTCTGTATTTTTGTGTGTTTGTCAGCACGATTCCGGCTAAACCGATACTCCAATTGCGATGAAATTTTCTGGAGGCCTTCGAAATCTCTGAACTTAGAACTGCCACGTTTTTGAGCGCAATCTTAAAATTATTTCTCATGAAAATCGCAATTTTACGATTTTACGATTTCTAGAACTTATAAGTTATAACTCATTCACAAGTTTTTGGAAAACCCTTTGGAAAACAACTATGTAGATATAGTTTATTATTAATTGTTTACAATGTCCTAAATATGATGAGGTAAATAAAGTATGAAATAAAATAATATATACAAAATAAAATGGGGTGGGTGGGTCCCCTCCGGGGATCCACCCACCCACCCCTTTAGGACCAGGAGCAATTGCTCCTGGTCTTATATGGTCAGCGCGCCACTGATGAAGACGTAGGTAAACTAAGGGTGGACATAGAACTACTGGGACTGTGGACCATAAGGAATGCAATGAGCCTAAATACAGGGAAATGCAAGTGGACTAGGTTCACAAGGAAAGAGTAGGGATAGTGAATGGGGAAGGATACTCTTTGATGGGGAAGGACCTCGAGCAAGTAGAAGTAATTAAGTACCTGGGGGTGTGGCTGAATAGTAAATTAAATTGGGAAGATCATGTGAAAGATGTAACTAAAAGAGGATTTAGGGTTCTCAACTTCGTGATGAGAACCCTCAAAGGGGCTAGTAGGGACTTAAAGGGAAAAAGCGTATAAAATGCTAGTAAGACCAACGTTGGAATACGCAGGGGCAATATGGGATCCATACAGGAAAGGGGAAGTAATGGGGTTAGAGGCTGTACAAAGAAGGGCAGCAAGGAGAGTGCTAAGCAAAAGGAAAATTTGGAGAGAACAGCTCGTCAATGGGAAGATGGAAAGAACATATGAAAGCGTTACAGGCATGGTCAATGATCTAGGGTGGGAGAAGCTAGAGAACAGAAGGGAAAATGACAGGCTGGGAAAAATGTATAGAGTCACGAGGAACAATGAAGGTTGGTCAGAATTAAAGAAATATTTAAAGAAAGCTACAGACAATGCTAGAGGGGATAACACATGGAAGTATGAGAGGGGATCTTGGAAAACCGACGTAGGGAAGTTCTCCTTCATTGCAAGGACATTGGTGGAATGGAATGGGCTGACTGAAGGGATTGTAGGGGGAAAACAGTTAAAGCTTAAACAAAAGCAAAAATAGGCTGAAGCAACTGCTGAACGGTGGACCTGCTAGTGAGGAAGAGGATGAGCATTAAAGAATTAAAGAAAACGATAATATTGATTGATTGGATATTGCTTTACGTCTCATATTTATGCAACTTGGCTAATCAAGACGAAAATAGGAAGAGATGAGATGAGAGGGTGTAAGGGGCAAGAAACCAAGTGAGGACAAGAAGTAAGAAGAAGAAAAACCTACCACCGATACTAGGGTTCCCGATAGGAAAATACTACAACATCATCCATCTCTAGGCTGGGAAGCATAGGCCTAGGCCTAAGAATTGAGGAATCATTTTCCGGGTAGGTGCTAAAAGCGGTGTGAATTCCCTTAAGCCATTTCTTGGGCTTTAGCTAAGTCTAGGGACGTTTCTGAATACTGTTCTTGGTCTCATTACTTGGTCTTATTACTTGATCTTGGTCTTGTTGAAAATACAACACCCGTTCTCATTCTTATTACTAAAACATGGTGGCCTCGGGAGATCGAAATAAAACACTTCCAAATCATGTTGAGTAGCTCCTCGACAAATATGTTACAATGTAATAAATAATATTATAATAAATACCTAGTAGACCGTACAGAATCAAATTGGGTATGAAAATGTTATGTAGGAAAACAAACGTCAATAACGTCTGCCGTAATCTGGACGTGAATCTAGTGTGCACTTTCGTTTCTTATTTTTACTTGATTTCGATAAGTCTCGATCATTCATTGCTAGTGCAATTTTTTGAGAATTCATTATTTATGGCAATATTTACTGCATGCTAATTTAATTAAGCAATTTTTAGCTAATTTACCGATTTCCAACACTGTTTCATTCCTCATCTTGGGTTCATCTGACGGTACAATCTGGTTTCAGTTGGCTTTGGAGCTGGTTCACCTGGTCACCAGAATCTTTAAACATGCTCCGAACAGCCGAGAAGAAAATCCTCTCATGTAAGTTATCGACTTTTTACTTAGTACAAAATGCGTGGGCCACCTGCGTACGTTACGTATGCAGTGATCACCATGATCACATGTGACTAGTGAGGCTAAGTTGCTTTTGTAAATTACTTTTAAACTTGTCTTTTGGGATAGAGGAGTGAAGTAGTTAATCAATGCTGCATAATATGATTAGTAGGCCTAATTGCCAATTGGGTTTAAAAGTTTAAATGTAGCGGAAACTAAACTCTCTTTTTTTATTTATTATTTATTTATTTAACGTCTATCCTATTCAATTATAAAACTTATTTACAAAGGAGGACAACTAACTAAATCTAATTACATAGATGCAGAGACAACAATGAACTACAGTTAAGTAAATATATTTGAAATAGTAACATTACAACAACAATGCATTAAAACAACAATTTTGATAACAAATAAAAAGGATAATAAATGCAATTAATTAATGAATCAAATATTCTTGTCCCCACCCCTACTCCAGGTCTGTCCACCGCCTACCGCGGATGGTACGTGGACATCGGTCCGGTGGTGGGCACCGCAGACAAGATCTGGACCATCTCTCTCAACGAGGACTCGAAGAAGATGCCCGTGCTGTTGTTGCACGGCCTTGGCGCCGGTGTCGCGCTCTGGTGTCTAAACCTGGACCCGCTGGCCGAGGCTAGGCCCGTCTACGCAATCGACATACTCGGTGAGCCTCGCTTTAGAGGTGGCGAGATGGTAGGGCCTACCTAGTAGCAGGGGGAATAAACATGCTGGGGGAATCACCAAACCAAAATCGTATATAAATTATTTGCCATCAAAACTTATTTATTCATTGAATTAGCATATTTCACTGGTTTTGTAAGAAACCATGACGATTGACTACAAAACAGATAAAGCTGTAGGCCCTACACAAGGCTCGCACTTTGACTGAAAAAATAGGTGCCTTATCTTTATCTATTATGAAACTGATATTACAATGCAATTAGTTTTTTTATCAATTTTGAAAATATTACAATGCAATTAAAAGTACTAGGGAAACGCCAAAGTCGTTGTTAAACGAGTGAGTGAGCCAGGTGTTGAGTACCCGGGAACATCCCCTTTCTTCCCATATACCTAAGGCTGGATCTAGCCCAGTATGAGGAATGATACCGGGTACTATACACATGGCTCACTCACTCGTTTAACAACGACTGTGTCGTTTCCCTAGTTATTTAAATAAAGCATTCAAAATGCGAATCGTGTTCAAAACGTATTAGCGTGAAACATTAACAAATTTCCAAGATAAAACAAAATCACCTAATTTTTATTTCCCATTTAACACCCCTCAAAAATAATATGTGGGTGTAAAAACATAAAAAAAGTTCGAACTAACGGGCATCGAACCCCAACCCTCCGTGCGGTAGGCTAAATGCTTACCACTGTGCCATGTCAGCCACGCAGATCTCGTCCCGCTAGCTGCTACTAAACAAATGCTATTGATAATTTAAAAAATCACATTTTTATTTATTGTAGGCTTAAATTGCAATGGATCTAGCTGATTTTGTTAACAGTTCTCAGTAAACTCGTACCGGATGTCTGTTTAAAATTTCAGCGCAATCTGTTCAGCAGTTCGGCTGATTTTCGACGTACAGGCAGACAGAATCACAGAAAGAGAGCCGTTTGAGTTGAATGGATACACTCGGTCGCTCCGCTCCCTTGTTTAACTAGGGAAAACGCCAAGTCGTTGTCAAACGAGTGAGTGAACTAAGTGTTGAGAACCGGGGAACATCCCCTTCCTCCCCTGTACCTAAGGCTGGATCGAGCCCAGTATGAGGAATGATACCGAGTACTCAACACGTGGCTCACTCACTCGTTAACAACGACTTTGGCGTTTCCTAGTTGTTTAAATTGAACATTTAAAATGCGAATCGTGTCAAAACGTATTAGCTTAAAACAATAACAAATATCCAAGATAAAACAAAATAACCTAATTTTTATTTCCCATTAACACCCCTCAAAACTAATATGTGGGTGTAAAAATATAAAAAAAAAAGTTCGAGATAACGGGCATCGAACCCCAATCCCGTGCACGCGGTAGGCTAAAAGCTTACCACTAGGCCATGTCAGCCACACAAATCCCGTCACGCTAGCTGCTACTAAACAAATGCTATCGATAATTTAAAAAAATCACCTTTTTATTTATTGTCGGCTTAAATCGCAATGGATCTAGCTGATTTTGTTAACAGTTCTCAGTAAATCGTACCGGATGTCTGTTTAAAATTTCAGCGAAATCTGTTCAGCGGTTCGGCTGATTTTCGACGTACAGACAGACAGAATCACAGAATGAGAGCCGTTTGAGTTGAATGGAGACACTCGGTCGCTCCGCTCCCTCGTTTAATTATAGTCATTGTAGGTCTTATGTCTGCTTTGTATTAATTTCAAATTCACTGAATATGTATGCTCATAGTCAGGGTGCGAATTGATGGGAGGGATTCCCCCCCCTTTGTAATTTCATCCCTGGCTCTGTTTTACTGAAAGGTATCCCCGCCGGGGATGGCTAAATCCACACCTCTGTATTCCCATCTCATCTCATCATATCAAGTGACTTTATCTCGTATAATGTTCATAAATAATGCGTCAATTCACACACATTCCTTTCAAAATAATACCTCAGATCGCTTCTAATGCCATATCGAGGGCAATAATACCCCAAAATTTTCCTCACATCGCTTCTAAAGCCATCTCGAGAGCAATAACACCCCCAAAAAAAATTCTCCAGCGGCTGGGGCTTCGCCCTAGACCCCTAGCAGTTCACACAGATACGACACTGGGCCATCCCCCCTCTGCCAAGCCATCAATTTGCACCCTGCTCATAGTCATATAATATGTTTTCTGGATATATTTACTAGATACTATTAATGTGATTGTGAATTAGCCAACTAAGTAACATGAGTGAATGCTTCTCAGGGTTTGGTCGCAGTTCCCGGCCTTCGTTCAGCAGCGATGCCCTCGAAGCCGAGCAGCAGCTGGTGAGGTCGGTGGAGGAGTGGCGGAGAGAGATGAACCTGGACCAAGTGATCGTGCTGGGCCACAGCATGGGAGGCTTCCTAGCCGCCTCCTACGCAATCACCTACCCTGACAGGTACGTCATAGCTCGGTTTCTAGCTGCTCGGTGGCGGAACGTGATGAATCAGTCACACCTTGTATTTAATTTTGTTAATTGACTATTGATTGAACTTGTTATGCAGAGTGAAGCACCTGATATTGGCGGATCCGTGGGGTTTCCCCGAGAAGCCGGCGGATATAGAGCGGAAACATAACGTACCATTGTGGGTTCGAGCAATCGCGTACGCCGCTTCACCCTTCAATCCTCTGTGGGCCGTTCGAGTTGCTGGACCATTCGGTAAGACCAGAGTGCCTCTAGTTTGTGCCCTTCAACAATACAACTAGTAACTCATAACTAAGTGTTGCTTTCCTGTGCCAGCATTTTACATTGTTATGTCATCATCATGCTACTAGATGCCTAATAAAGACATGCATCCTTTTTGATACTGTCTATGCACTGTGATAATTTGTCAATCACTTCCTTTGATCCAGCACATTAAAGCAGCTGTAATCTGTGGTCTCAATACATAATCTGCATAAATCCAATAAAAGAATTTCCAAAAAGTAGACATATAACATGAAACATGCATATGGTACTATGTACACAAATATGGATTGATCTGTGAAGAATGCAGGGACTAGAACAGAAGAATGATACACGTATGCAACATGCAAATGTTCACATGTTCTAACTTTGCGGCATGTACACGTGTACTTTGTCTTAATGAAAATATTGATGTTTGATACCCTGATGAGCGTCAATGTCTGATGGCGGGCATCAGGCAAGCTCTAGATTCACTTATGGTCGGCGTGCCACCAATACTGACATCTTCCACAACTTTCCAGAGACACACTCGATACTGAATTCAGAAAACACAATTTGGATCGCTTATATGTACGTAATGTAATGACGAGCGTAATTTACACACCTTTAACAAATTTTTAATGCTCTAAAGTGGGCGTTTGTGAACTTTACGGGAATTAGGCTGTAGGAGTAAAGTATTCCCACGTATTCATTGTGCGGTGCGCGCATTCTCCCCTCGGTCCATGTGCCACCGTGGCCACACACACACAGCTGTTGTCATGTATGCCCATGCCTGACCCAGGATCGCTGCCAGAAGCTAATGTTTATTTGCACTGCTTTTGTTTTGGGCACTCAAATATACCTTTTGCACTTACAATCTACTTTATTGGAACTCTCGTACGTAATGAGCAAAGAATAAGTCAAGAATTACACTTAAGCCTATGTTTATTATCTTAAATGATAGCAGCATGCTTCCTCCCAATGGTATCTTACATTAGCTGTAGGCCTATAAACAGCAGCAATTAGCTTTTACATGTTTGTAAGAATATTGGATAGGAAAAAATGATGTGTGTGATTACGGTTCAATGTCCTAGGACAAGATAAGCATTTATGATATGTATTCATTGTATTGTCAATCATCACAATGCATCAGTGGAGGATTATTTCTGTAATGTAATCTTGAAGAATAATCTTGATCAGGCCGGAAAAAAAAACAGAATGAGGAACTATGGGCATGTTTGTACATATTACCTTCACAATGAGAGTGTACTTATATTAATATTTAATAAAATTCAGAAACTTAAAAAGGTCATCCCGACCGGGGTTCGAACCCAGGTCTTCCACATTCTAGGTAGGCGAGGCGCCTTAGCCAACTAGACCATCGAGATGGTAACATTTTAACTTCTGAATTGTAGTTGCATTATAGATCTGAATGGATGATTTGATTATGCTCGTTGACTGAAATACAATCATGTTTTTTTAACCTATCACCAGATTTACGAACTGTCCTAAAAGTAAAACGGCAAGGCTTCAAATGACTAGAGAGTTAATGGAAAGCAATATTTGATTTGAATTGAAGTAACATTATTATAATATGCAAGTGATAGATTTATTTACATGTTACAGGACAATGGCTTATTGAGAAAATCAGACCGGACATAATGAAAAAATTTTCACCTATTGTTGAAGACGATACAGAAGTGATTGCGCAGTACATCTACCAGTGTAACGTTCAAAGCCCAACGTAAGTATCTGTTGCGTGTTTAAATTTTAAAACACTTTTAGTGGAGTTGTTTTTAATGTTCAGTGAACTAAACAAAATTGGCGCCCTAGTGCATATTACAATAACATTATTTAATAATTATGGGCCTATGAAAAACACATGATCAACAGTAGGCCTACATTTATTGGTTTACACACAAAAAAGAATAACTTGCAGTAATATAAATTTAATTAGAAATACTCTTATCACAATACCAATTGTATACCTAATAAGACTTAAAAAAGGCTTCAAAGCGTGTTTAAAACTAACAACATTTTATCTAGAGTCAACCCGTTTTTGCATGCAGTCGAACTCCGTTTTTGCATGCACTAGAGTACCAGGTGTAAGCCTATTTTTTTCACCAAAACTATGTGTATCAATTTTCAATTGGGTTTTTGTGCTGGAAGTTCTCCGTGTTTTCTATAGTTTTTGTTATGTATGAATGTATGATTGATTGTGATTGCTTATCATTACAAAAAACATTATAGTTTGGTTGCCACTGGTGACAAGTAAACTGTTTGTTGCAGTGGAGAAAGTGCTTTTCGCGCCATGATGGCTGGTTTCGGTTGGGCCAAACATCCGATGGTGAATCGCATCGACACCCTACGATCTGACATTCCCATCACTCTACTGTACGGATCGCGATCTTGGGTTGACAACACGGCCGGGGAAATGATTCAAAATAAACGAACCAACTCATATGTCAATGTACAGGTAATATGCGTTCAAAGTCCATTTTCATTTTGTAAGATGGTATTATAGTGAGGGTGATGCATGAACAAACTTTTTTATATTTAACACAAAAATTGTTAACCTTATTGGGCCAAGTAGGGCTATGGCACGACCCTCCCTATACAACCTGAATACCTGAATGAATATTCCCATTTTATTCATATCACTAAATTTAAAACATTTAACCCTGCATTACTCGCTCGTTTTTATTTAACGCCAGTACTCGCGTGGGGTATATAATATAACCCCATAGTTAAAATACCTGTCTTTTGGAGTTGTGATGGTGTTTGGAAGTAGGGTTTACATATTTTACTTTATAGTTTATTGGAATGTAGGTACTTGACTACTGTCTTAACTCTTAAGATAGAAACACCAATTAAAGAATGTTTGTGAATGAAATTTGTATTTTATTGAAACTTAACATAATTTGCTTGGAATTTATATAGGAGGTCTTCCTTTTGAAAAATATAACATTTCCTTAGTGCGATAAATTTTAAGATTTTTTTTTCATTTTAATTTGTTGACATAATTATTATCTTGAGGGATAAAATCAAATTTTGTTACCATTTGATTTTTTTTTTCTACATCAAACCAACTTTAATATTTTTTTCTGCTAAAACTAAGAACCCCGACTAACATGTAGTTGTACTAAAACATCAAAGATAGAGTAACGAGAATACATAAAAGGAGAGGTAGGTAAGGTTGAACACTACTACTACTCAGTCTTGGGGAAAAACGCGTTCCCGGGAACGCATTCCTTTTTCAGGAACTTTTGTGGGAACGCGTTCCTTTTCTTGGATCAGGAACTTGTTGTAACGCCAAAGTTACTATTTCGTGGGAACTAGGAACGAATTTAACATTCTTTTATAAGTTCCTTTCGCCGTCGTAATCCCGTCGAATTCCAGTACCTGATATCGTAAACTGCAGTATGAAAAATATCAATGCGACATCTTGTGTTTTCGAAAATGGCGCCACCCTCGTCAGATGGCCTGGGACTCACTTTAATAAATAAGAGTAATGATAAATTAACTCATTTCACATTTATTATTGTTTAAATCAGTGATGGTATAAGGAACATGAAAGGAACTAAGTTCCTTTTGAGGAACGTTTAAGTTCTTTTTTTATTGAAAAGGAACGAGGAACGTCTCAGTTCCTTTTTCGGCAGAAGTTACTTAACTTTTCAAAGTTCCTTTTTGGGGGGAACGTGCCCAAGACTGCTACTACTAAACTACATAAGATTTTGTAGCCCTGGGGTATCGAGTAATGCAGGGTTAATGATGGTGGGGCATATTGGTAGGCCTCTTTTCTTTAGAAAGAAAAGTTCCCGCTAGTCCTGTTTATGGTTTTAATAAAAAAAAAACTGATAGTCCTACCACTTTAAAATGGGTGAATTGGTAGGCCTACCTAGGAAGCAATGAGGACAGCAGAGAAAATAAGAGATATAAGAAATCAAAATTTCCTTTTGGTACAACAGTATCAACAATTTGAGCACTCTCTTCTCATGACCCCTCTGGTGGCAAAAGCTGTAAACGTGTTATCCGCGATGCAAAGATGATCCAGGTGCTTTTTGTGTTTGTTTAAGTTGCCGATGGAATCGCAAGCAGCACTGTAGATATTCATAGCTACAATGATCGTAAAGGCAAGCTACAACTGCTACATCATTCAGTAGGCCTTGTATAATCTACGTGGTTTGATGTGCAAACTAGACTAGGCTCCAAGCTGCTTGGCTTTGGGAGAAATAAATTTATTTATTTGATATTATTTGTTTGTGTTTTCTTTCAGTTATTTAGTTTCATTTGTTTTTTACAACATTCTACACAAATTGTTATTTATCAAAACACAAGAAACAACCATCCAGGCAATATTATTGTCACTATCTATTAACAAGAGGCGTATCAAGGTGGTCCACAAAGGTGCCCATAGCAAAACACGTAAGACGCGAGCCGGAGTTGCTCAAGGTACAATCACAGCGCCGACCGTCTTCAAAATTGCAATCAATGGACTCATCAAACTATTGAATCGAATACCTGGCCTTATCGTCAAAGTTTTTGCAGACGACTTTGTCATCTTCTTCACAGGAAAATGTCCGGTGGGACTGGAGCAAAAAATGGGCCTCGCCATGACGATAGCTGCAGGCTGGATCAAAGTGCACGGCTTTAAGATAAACTGCAGCAAAACCATCTGCACCTACTTCACGATGAGTCACAATCCCTTCAAGTTCAACATCACTCTTGATGGCGAACAGATTAAACAGACAGATGAGATGAAGTACCTTGGCGTGACTCTCGACAAAAAAATGACCGGCAAGATCCACTTTGAAAAGGCTGCAGAGAAGGGCCAAAAACGACTACGACTCCTTCAAAGGGTAGCCGGTGTGTCCTGGGGCGCAAAACTAGACACTCTGGCGCTGACCTACAAAAACGTACATCAGACCAGCCATTGAGTACGGCACCGAAGTCTTTCCTGCCGCCGCCGCAACGCACGCCAGCCATGTCGACAGAGTCCAAAATCGAGCCCTTCGCCTCATAACGGGAGCAGTGAAAACCACCCCAATTATCGCCATGGAGTGGTTTAGCCAAATTGAGCCTCTACAGCTAAGAAGAGAGCAGCGCGCTGTCCAACTGCACGAAAAACTGGCGCGCCTAAACCCCGACAAATGGCTCAACTACCCAACCTCAAAAGTCAAGGCGCACACTAACTTTGCTGAAACAGTCCACCAACTGAAGAGTAAAAACTGTCCTATCCTCCTAGAAGCACCACGTGCACCACTTGACGTACCACTCCCAGAGCTTCTGCCGGACAAGTCCAATCAGCTTGCCCCGGGGACCAAAATTGACGGCATCGAGAAGAAAGATGACCATGACCATAGAGAACTGAAAGAGCTTGCCGAGAAGCACCTGAAGAAGCACTTTCCTCTTCAAGAGTGGGTGCACATCTTCACAGACGGCTCCTATGACTCGGCTACAAACAGAACAGGTTACGGCATCCACTGCATCTTCTTTGAAGAAGCCACTCCAATGGGAGCTGGCGAAACATACTTCGACGCTGAGGTCGCAGCCATTGCCAGGGCGGCCGAAAAAATCGCCGAGACCCCCGCCTTCCCCCTCAACAAGACAAAATTTGTGATCCTAAGCGACAGCGTCTCAGCCATCCAATTTGTCTCTCAAGCAGCGAACCTCCATCCTAAATCGCTGCTTTTCAAAAACTCCCTTGTCGGCATCCGACAGCAAAAACAAACTATTAGAGACTCAATGGATCCCCAGCCACTGCAAGATCATGGGGAATGAAAGGCAGACTTCTTGGCCAAAAGTGCCACAAAAGCACCGCAACCACCAGCAGCGCCTCTCTCCTACCAAAATGTCAAAACTAAGATCAAGTCAACCACAAAAAGGATCTTCAGAAACACCACAGAAGAGACTTCACGACTAAAGAACTGGTGGACCGAGATCAAAAAAGGGCCAGACAAAGACTGGTCGAGGAAGACGGCCACTGCCCATTTCCGGCTTGTAACCGGTCACGACGTCTTGCAGCACCACCTGCACCGCTTCAACATTACAAACGAACCGGCCACCTGCAAACTTTGTAATTTAGAAGATCAAGACAGAGCGCATCTCTTCAGATGCGCCGCCCTCAAGAATGACATTGACTCCCTGCCCGATGACCTGAGCAGGATAGAAAGGAGGCAGTCTTATATTGGATAGCAAGACAGAAGAATGGCTGAAGAGGCCAACTTTGCACAAGAAAAAAAAAAAAAAAAAAAAACTATCAGTACCACTACTCATGTAGGCCTTCATCGTCGCCAACTACCGATATATGTTTTGTTAAAACAGAAGGCGGTAATCTAGAAGGCTGCTGTCTTTTGTAGCTACAGTGCTGCTTGCGATTCCTACGGCAACTAAAATTAGAAGCTGCCGTCTTTATCCGCTGGATCATATTGGTGTTCCTTTGCGTCGCGGATAAAAAAGTAAAACTGTCAATTTGACACTAGTTGGCAGTAATTATTTGTCAAATTATTATTAATTTATTATCAGTGTTATTTAATATTAACACAACAACAATCATCCTCTTTGGCTCTTTTGGCTTTTGGCTCTTTTGGCTCCCAGAATATCTGTGGTAACCGTACACTAACACCCAGTTCTTGCGCTGGCGACAGGTGATACAGGGCGCCGGCCACCACGTCTACGCAGACAAGAGCGACATCTTCAACCGGCACGTGCTCGATGCTTGCGCGATGGAGTTCGGCAGCCCGCCACCGGTCAAGGTTCCTCCGCCAACCATGGAGGAATCCTCCATCACAGAGTCCCAGGAGGACATCAAGCAAGAACCCGGGACTGTGAGTTGAACTCACTCTGGAGGGACCTTGGATTTCTCCACCCGGTGAGGGGGTCACTTCGTATTGTACGTTGACGCCGTGTTTGAGCAAACCTCTAAGTATTATTTGTATATTTTTTTAATTTTAAGGCTTGTCAATAATCTATATTGAACATTGTTAAATGTTGCTGGTTAACGTTAGGAAAGTTATAATATTTGTGTTGTCTGTTAGAAAATGGATGAGATCGCTCTAATTTGTTTTATCTATGTTATCATTTCGAGTGCAAAGTAAATTATTTAAAAACACTAGTTTATTGTTATAAATTGTAATATACTCTAACACATTTTAATGTTACGTACATCATGATATGATTACGTAGTAGGCTGCAGTAAAACGTTTATTCAAACACGATTAATTCAAATTTTTTGTTTAATTTTCATTTAGGATTAGGGTACTGTTTGAAATAAATGTCTGTATCGATAATAGCGCTAGTTGAATCAGTCGATATAAATTTAAATTATTGATCAACCATCGACTACAAATACACTTTTAGATCAAATATTTTGTACATCAGCTTCAGTTTAATGTACCGCAACACTTCACATAAACGTTCACATCCACATATAAAATGCAAATGTAGCTTAATCCATGTTATACTAGTTAGGTGTTTACAAAATTTATCTTATTAAGAGGAAGCCGGCGTGATTTGATGTTCGGCGCGTTCCTTGTCCTGCAGATATAAATCATTACATCTGAATACAACTTGGCATACTTGATAATGAAGGACATCTGTACACTTCTATCATGTCATATTTTATTTATAATATTTATCATAGATCAATCAGAAAATGCATACCGTTTTTGCTCAATTGCAAGCCGACACCGAATGCAAGCCGACCCATGATTAAAAGTTCATCTAACAAAAAAAGTGTAGCATTTAGATACTCATAAGTTTGCCATCTATTCCAAGCCGGGGTGCCAGTTTGAACTGCAAAAATGTGTCAAAAAAGATAGGCTTGCAATTGGGTAAATACGGTAGTTATTTGGGTGTTATTACCATTTAAACTGATTCAAAATTCTAGAAAATTGAATTTATTTTTTGTTTCTTTAATTATTTTCTATTTAATTAAGGGAAAAGTGCTATGATAGATGCCCTTATAATTAATTTTTATACAATTATGTAAAATCACAAATAGATGCGACTAAAATTGTCTGAGAAATTTGAAAGCGCATAAAATGAGCATGCCGGCCTCCTCTTAATTATTTTTGCAATGCTTAAAATAGGGCTTCTGATAGGGAACCCAACAGCTTCAGCTTACATGGTTGGTGACTGCAGGTATCTTGTAGATGTAGTCCCTCGACAATTCAAACTCCGATAGTTCAAAATTTGGCGTATTTCAAACAAAAACATTGGTCCCAATGACTTAACTTTACTTTGGCTTTTTAAGAGTCCCTTCGACTGTGAATAATCGAGGGACTACTTAGATAGAAACATAAATAGACTATAAACAACACAAAAACATTGAAACTGTTTCGACCAAGAACAAGGCCATGATCACAAAAGAGAGAGGA
The DNA here is from genome assembly GCA_024449915.1 of Sweltsa coloradensis. Classification (NCBI taxonomy): domain Eukaryota; kingdom Metazoa; phylum Arthropoda; class Insecta; order Plecoptera; family Chloroperlidae; genus Sweltsa; species Sweltsa coloradensis. Next base: position 182,844 of record JAMZAV010000900.1, on the reverse strand, counting down.
AGAGAGATAACAGTAAATCTTTGCAATGAGAGCGTAGCTGTGATTGCGCTCAAGTATTTAATTGGAAATTTTAAGAAGAGTCGTTCGATTATAATTTATCAACAATCAATAAATTAGAGAAGACTAGATTTTTTGTTTCAGGAAATAATCGTATCGATCGATATATCGATTATCAAAGAGGCATTTCCAGTTTAATCCTTGCTAGGGAATTTATATCCATTGAAAAGTAATTAATTAAAACTGGGATTTGAAGTTTGAAATAAAATGAGACTGCTATGTAAAGTTTTAAAAAGGATGTTTAGGCCTAATTATGTTGGTAATTGGGGCTGCAATGTATGTACTGAGATCGTTCTCGTACTAGAACATTGTTATGTGAGCCAAGTTGTTATTTTCCTAGTTTTAAATTAAAATGATGGCTTGAAGTCTCGTTTCCTTAGGATTTAAAACAAATTCAACGAATAATTTTTCAAGTGGTATGTGTGGACAGCAGCATTAATGTGATTATTTGGTAAGTTTTGTTATGTTTGTGCTACCTACTTTTAATTTGAACACATGTTGATTTTGAGGGTGGCAGATTGAATGATTATTTTATATTTTTGCTCTCATTTTATTTGTAAACCACACAACACACATGCAAAATAAACTGTTAAAATGTAATTTTGGCAGTTTCTGCAAAATGTAAAAAAAGTTTGGTTTGGACCCATCTACCCATTTTGTGTTTTAGGTCTTATAGACACTAAATCTGTGAACATACTTTATTTTAGAAAATGCTACAAATGCAATAAAAAATAAGTTTTCCCTAGTCCTATTGAGGATTAGTTAAGCACTGAATTATAATCTAATGTTTAACTTTAATTGACTAAGATTTACGTGTACCTGTACTGTAATAGTAGCATCATTTCTGTTCAAGTGCAAGAATTTTCCCACATTTAGAGTTTAAATTAAAAGAAAAATTAAATGCTACAAAATTCTAAATTTGCTCACAATTTAAAAAATAAATGCTTAATGTTCAAAATGAAAATTGAAGTCATCATTCTACCGTATATATACCTGTAATGATTGATAACCCTTAAGGCTAGATTATTTAGATTGGAGAATCGGTGACAGATGTCAGTGCAACTACAACTACAAACACGGGAGAACATTGACGACCTGGCAAAATGATTTGCGTTTGTATTTATGTGTAGCAGATACGTTGCCATGAATGCGTTTGGTTTGTAAAGCTACTTATACATACATTTATTTATTTCCGATTTGATGTCGAAACACTGCCGTAGGTATTTTGATATTAATACATCCAGAATAACTTAACATTACCTATGGTTGAACCAGAGTCTCACTTCGGGTGACGCTAGCACTAGACCACCGGACGGTAACTATTTAACTTCGATTGTCTATTATAGAACTTGAATGATTGAACAACGTAAACATCGAAAAATGTCTGTGAATGACCAAGAAACATATTATTATGAAGTCATTACTACGCAGGTTATGAGCGAGGGTATGTCTCGATTGGTACAAACTCCCGTCTGTGATATTGTGATATTTAAAAATCCAAAATTAAAAAATCCCATGGTTGACCCGAGCTATCATTTGGTGGAGCATTGCAACTAGACCACGAACGTAATATTAACGTTTGTATTGCGTTACATTATAGAACTTGAATGGATGGAACAATAAAGCATGAAGAACTGTGCTGTTGAATGACAAATTTTTTTAATGTCTTACCTCACGCAGTATGTGAGTTATTCCATTGGAATGAAAACTCGTGGTGTATTTGATTTTTACATCAAAATTAAATCTCGTTTAGTAGAACCAAGTCTATACATTCAAGTTCTATAATGTACGACAATACAGAAGTTAAATAGTTTACTGATCTCGATGTTATTGTATGTCTAAGCTTAGCGCGAAAAGTGAGAGACACTTGAACATCGTGATTTTAATTTCTGATGTTTAAAAACATTATCTATTATTCAACTAAATAAGACACTTTATTGTAACTATCATAACTCAACGGCAAATTTTAGAGGTCGTGTTGCTGTGCGTTAATTACGTAGCTAAATTATGTACATGAACAGCAAATGGAAAAGATATTATTAGCAATTAGCGCTGAATAGAGGCCTATATTGGTTATGAATGTAGCCTTTTAGGTAGTTATTTAGATTGGAGAATCGGTGACAGATGTCAGTGCAACTACAACTACGAGAGAACATTGACGACCTGGCAAAATGATTTGCGTTTGTATTTATGTGTAGCAGATTACGTGTGCCGATGATGATGGCGTTTGGTTTGTATAAGCTACTTACTACAATACATTTATTTATTTCTCGATTTGGATAGTCGGGAAACACTGCCGTAGGTGATACTGTTGATATTTAATACAATCCAGAAATTAAAAAATCCATCCCGATCGGGGTTCGAACCCGAGTCTCCCACTTTGCCGGTGGACCGCCGTAGCCAACTAGACCACCGAGACGTAACTATTTAACTTCTGTATTGTCGTTACTTATAGAACTTAAATGGATGGAACATAAGCATCGAAAAACTGTTGCTGTTGAATTGACCAAACAAACATATTAATGTCATTACCTTACCAGTATGAGCGAGGTATATTCTCATTGGATGTCGGAAAAACTCCGTATGATATTGTTGATATTTAATACAATCCAGAAATTAAAAAATCCATCCCGATTGAGGTTCGAACCCAAGTCTATCCATTCAAGTTCTATAATGTAACGACAATACAGAAGTTAAATAGTTACCGTCTCGGTGGTTTAGTTGGCTAAGGCGTCCACCCGGAAAGTGGGAGACTCGGGTTCGAACCCCGATCGGGATGGATTTTTTATTTTCTGGATTGTATTTAATATCAAAATTTATTTATTTATTTCAACTACAATAAAACACTTTTATTTCAACTATCAATAAAACATTTACCGTCAATTTTAGAATACCTCCGTGTTTGTGTGGCCCGTTAATTACAGTAGTAATTATTATAACAAGAAGCACAAAGTGAGAAAAGATATTTTATTAGAATTCCACAGACTGAAAGAACATGATTTTGCTCTCAATGATATCCGTAAGCCATTTCTCTTGGAAGTTGATTTTTCCTGGTTTGTGCGTGAAACGCGAGCCCTCGAAGACGTATGTCACCTAGAGAGAGAACACATTGAGACAATAAGTCAATTTAACACTATCATAAAGTTAACGGTAACTGAACAAATTTTGAAATAATATTATATTATCTAGGCCTATAACAATGTAAGCCTGATGATTGATGATTGATAATATATTTTGATTAGGCCTACTTTTGATTTATATAGATGCATTTGCCTATGTTTTTAGTTACGAATTTGAGTCTTCAGGAGGGAAATCTCAACATCGATCAAAGATACCTATCTTTACATTTCTAAATAAAATAAATTTGTATTTATAGTCTACCCACTCAAGTCGCAGCTAACTTATTTCCAGTGCGGGACATTGGAAATTTAAAGCCGACTAAGCCAACCCTGTAGGCGCCGACACCATAGACGAGCGAACAATGACCAATAGCATAGGACCTGCTTCTATTTTTGGCTATTTATTGTTGCGTTAAAACAATGAAATTTCGGACAAACTTCGGATCACTTCGGACAAACAAACGCAAACGACAGCTATCAAGCAAGGCCTTTCTTTCTGTAATCTTTCCATTAAACTGTTCCGTGGAAAGCCAAGCCATTCGAGTTATGCACAAAGTTAAAAATAAGTAGGCCTATTTGATTTTATTGTAACCATAAGTTGCATTAATATTGCTTAAAGTTTGCCAAACTGTCCCCTTTAATGACGATAAACATCAGTGTTTAGGCCTACATCCACTTTCTCAGCTAAAATTGTCTCAAAACAAATGATCACCAGCGCCTGTGCTGCTCTCTCACAGCAGGCATTTAAAAAACTCACTTCCACTCCAATCGGGTCCTATGCTATTAGAGACCGGCATATTTAAGTAGAAAACACCGATCAATCAAGCTGGACACGATTCCACCCGCGGATAGTGCCGGAATCAACAAGGCTGATTCAGAACAACCTTTGAATCTATTATGTGCCTTGTTGCTAGGATGGCTCCAAAGTCACCTTTTACAAATTCCTAAGTAAAGAACTGATGGACTTAGTCCACATCAGAGTTTAAAAAACTTCTGCCTATAGCGGGAATCGAACCCTGGACCTTCTGCACTGGCAACGACAAGACCAACGAACCACAATATGCACAAACCTTCACAGGGCATTCTTCTGGGTGGATCTTCGAGACGTCCGCTGTAAAGAAAACGCTGGCGACAGCTTGCGGTATTGGATAGGACTTGGTGGGGATGCTCCACTTCACCTACATTCAAACAAACAACATAGTGCCTTGTAGTTGTAGGAGATCAGCATTTACCCGGCTTACCCGCCAGTCGAATCGACGGGCTGTTCATAATGGCCGCCGAATTACCTGGCCGTCGGATCGACGGGCTGGAACAGCGCTCTACATTATCAGTCGTTATACGAGAATGGTTCATCCAATTGCCAAGAGATTGAGCTCGATGTACTCTACGCACTTTGCTGCATCCAACGATATGTTTGGCTCGTATCTAGGTCAAGTTTGAGCATTTCTATGCTTTAAGGAAATATATGTTTGCATTCGTGGGCGGTATGGCGGCGACGGCAGTGTGCAATATTTTGGTTGTTATGACGATTATGAAGGGTGTGTTATTTTGACACCAAGAAAAATTTGCAGAAGAGTTCATAACCTCTAGACATTTATTTAGGCTATATTTCAGAATTTATTTGAGGGAATTTTTGTAGGAGCAGTAAAAATTTCAACTGGAATGCGGTCTGCACACCCTTGTGCAAAAATAAATGGATCTTAAGGGTAGTTATAAATATAAATCATTGGATTTTCACTGTTAGTTAACAAAATATTTATTTAAATGTGCTTAAGGGTAGTGCGCCGCAATTTTTAAAGGTAAGCTGATGGGTTTATAAACCCGTCAATAACTGCAGACTAACTAATGATAAACAGACAATCAAAGCCAAACTGATTTGACATTGAATGAAATTGTATTGAAAACATCAATAATTAATTCCCCGAGTGTCAACTAAGGCAGCAGCCGAGACAACGTACCTCATACAGGTAAAAGTCGCTGCATTCGTCACTTCCTTGAGATACAAGGTCAATGCAGAACATCCACTCGTCTGAACGCAACCACATCTTACAGAACTCCTCTATTCTCTCGGTGCATTCTTCTACGGTGAACGACGATATAGTTGGCCACTCTACGTTCAGGTAGAACGGCGCACGAGACTTACGACGCTGAGGTACGGGCTGTATACCCGTAACATCCGCGAACTCTTCGACGACTGTGTCGATAGTAGTGTCAACCAAAATCTTTGCAAAAACTTCCAGATCCAAGTAAGGCTCGTAATCAAACTGGACATAATCGCAGTTTGCTAAGATTTTCTGAAGGTGGGTTGGCCCCATATTTGAACTCGCCGTAGTACGTAGAGAAAGAATACCTACAGAAGACAAAAACCTTTTTTCATAAAGCAGTAGCCCACTATTTCTATTTAGGCCTAAGCCTTAACAAATTTAAAAAGTAATGGCCTGTTACTAATAGTATTATCATATTAGGTAGTAACTAATAATAGGCAGAACCAGACTTGGCTGTAAAATTAATTTGAAAAGTGAATTTTTAATGAAAATGGTTTCTTCCTAAATCTGTCACGTTTTATGCATTGATATATTGTTTTCTGTAATAAGTTTGTATAGTAAACTCTAAAAGAAAACAATAAGTATGTTTACTTACTATAGTATATTAATATTTAATTATCTATGTAATTTAAAATTCCAAAATAGGTGAAACTACAAAAATTTTCACTTCAAAACTTTCTATGTTTATGGTGTAATAATTGGTACCGGTACTTCAATTGTTTACTGTTTTGTAAACAACTTATAATTCCAAAGCGTTTAATATTTGAGTTAAAAACAGATCAAGCTCTTATTTAATGGCGTTTTCCATTGGCCGCACTCAGGTCGCACTAGTGCGCACTGGATTGCCACTTGTCTTTTCATTTGTTCAGTTTTGTAATGTTATTCAAGTGGAGGTTGACAACAATGACATCTATGCACTCGCCGAGTGCATGCCAATGGAAAACGCCATAACTACTACTAGTATATTCTTTAACTTCTTAATTCTTAATTAATATTATTGATTGGGAAACACTCCCGTAGGCCTATGGAAATAAATCCAGAAATAAAAAAAATCCATTTCAGTTAAATTATGATCTGCAAATCATCATGACATTTTTTAAAGCTAATAAATTGAAATGTCACCCAGATAAAACAAATTGTATACTGATCACTAGCTCAGCTGTAATGAGAGACCAACTACTGAAAAATAATATCAGCAAAGTAAACATTGAAGGAAAAAAATTTGTTTTTCAAGACTATTTTAAGTACTTAGGAGTCATGGTAGACTATTTACTTAATTTCAAAGAACACATCGGTCACATCTCCAAGAAACTTGCTACAAAAATTGGGTTTATGCGAAGAAATTGTTGGAAATTGTCAAAGTGGGTGCGTCGACTAGTTTATAACACCATTGTAGCTCCACATTTCCACTATTGTCCTACCATTCTTATGGACATAAATAAAAGTGACCTTGATATTCTCCAAAAACTTCAAAACAAAGGTATGAGGGCAACTCTTCAATGTCACAGACTAACATACAGAATGGACATGCTCGAGCAACTTCAATGGCTTAGTGTTGAACAATAATAACTACAAAGTTTTATGTTTCATTCATGAAGTGATGTGCAACCAAGAGTACTCATACTTCTCAGAATTCTACAAACACAATAATGATTTGCATGAACATCATACTAGATCTGCTCAAGATTTTTACATGCCTAATCAAAATAAGTGCTGTGGGCAAAAATCCCTGTTTGTAAATGGATTAAAAAAATTCAACGAGTTACCTAAAAATCTAAAAATGTTGGTGGGTAAAAAACAAACTTCAAAAGTGCTATACAAAATGGGTGCAAATTAAGTTTCCACTTGTCTAAAGAAGAAAAATCAAGTGATGTACAACCAGAAAAAAAATAGCAGAGTCTAGCTGCTAAAAAGAAAATTTTACTACTACTACTACAACTACTACTACTATTATTATATAATGAAAATAAAGACTATATTCTATATATCTATCTCAGTGGGATATCGTACCCTGGTCAGATCTACAATGCACCAACAATCTAGATGTAGTAATTAAGTTAACCGTCTCGGTAGCCAAGGGGTAACGCACGCGACCGGCAATTGGGAGACCGGGGTTCGATGCCCCGCTGAGATGAATTTTCAAATTTCTGGATTGATTTCCATAATATTTATATAGTAGTAAAGATGCTGTTACAGCTAAGCGCTTTGGTGACACAATTGCTGCGTTTGGCGTGCCATTCACTCATTGGTGAATTGGCCATGACAGCTGCGACGAATTTGCTACCTAATTGGACGGTGCGCCAAATGCTGTAACCGCACATAAATACAATTTTTTTGAATTGGCGACAATATATTTTGATATTAATTAGTAATTAATTAATTGATCTCTATGCTTGGAATTACATACACAAGCTACTTGTCCTCCTTTGTAAATTAGTTTATTAAATGGATTAATTCAATCTTGATCCACAGCTGGCCAATTGACATAGGATGTCAAGCAGCATACTAATCTCACTGTACAAAGCAAATTTTGATTAAATAATAAAATAACAACTGAATATACATTAAAGAAACTAAATAAAGGGACTTGGCCTACAGCAAAGAGTGACATAATCTTCAAAGCATTACTAGAAGACGGTCTTATTAATCTGTACAGGATCTATGGACCTGAGAATAGTTTATACTAGTTTATTGGGCTAATACTATATATAATGTATGTTAATGACCTGTATTGGACGGAGAGATCACTGGTGGATTTGTGAGGTAGTCGTGGAGGACGGATAACAAGTGTGGAAGTGTTTATTCCAGCAGGGATGATTGAAGAAAGAAGAAGATTAAAGATGGGTGCACATGCACTAGTGCTTTAAGGATATCAGATGGTAAGCAACAGCCAACAAGTATGTAGCCTTCCAGGGAAAATAACATTTAATATTTTAACAGTCCATAGTAACAATTTGACACCACAATAGTATCATACTCTCAAATCTCAATCCATATCTACGTTTTTGTTACAATCTATAGCCTATTTTAAAGTCCTTGATGATTAAGTGTTCAAAACATTCCTACATAATTATCAACGTTGAAATAGATTTTGATGTTCTCAATTTAACTTGGCCAGAACTGATCCCTATGTATTTCTTTGTATATATACATTTGCCGGTATTAAATTACTAAAGATCATTTGCACCAAGTGCATACATCACATTAATGTGATATTATATGTAAAACTAAAACCTGCAAAAGTAAATACAATTCAATTCAATAATGTATTTTTTGCTTGAAACAACTGATGTAAAGCAGAATGAAATGAGTATTCTTTCTCTCTCTCATATAAAACACTAAGTGCAGTGCAAATTCTGAAGGAAAGAAATCGAAGCTGCATCGCTCTCTACCAGTCATTGTTGCATTGTGAGACCAACATAACAATTGTAACGTATTGTGAAGTAATCAATAAAGTAATCAATAAAAATAATTTGTATGTAACCACACTCGATATTTTTGTGCCAAATATAGACCGAACCTGAATATAAGCCGACCCCCTAACTTTTCTTGTTGAAATACAAAAAAAACATATGCATAAGCCAAGCATGCATATATTAGCTGGCAAGGGACTTTTGAGACTTAAAATAATGGAAAAAGGGTAGGCTTATATTCAGGACAATACGGTATTATTTATTACACAACTATATTTGATAGGTATATTGCTATTTACTAATAATAAGGGTTTGAAGAACCCTCCAAGTACTCTGTCAGTGGGGCCTATAAACTCGGTAGTCAGTTTACTTCTGCGATTACATCCACATTTTTCTGATTGACAAACCTCAAACTTTGTACTTTGTAGACCTGTGGAAAATTAGTATACCTACTCGCCAACATTGAAATTCAAATACTAGGTTCCATATTATTATGTAGTCCAACAGTGATTGTCTTAACAAAGTTTGACTGTACTAGGTATCCAAACTGAACATGGTTGTGTGTTTGCATGCTATCAAACTATGCAATAGGTCTACGTATATTACACATTTTTATTTTCATGTAATACACCGACTAGCACACTAGTCAGCACATTTGACATGTATCGGTCTGAATTTTAATGTGCTAATACTGTAATTACTAATAATTAATAACTAATTTAGTAATAATGAATGTCGAACTATTACTTGATTGATATAAAATTCTGCCTCCTGACCAATTGATATAGGTAGGATACAAAACAATTTATTACAAATTTCTTACAACATGCATTTTTACTTTCTTTCCATTAGCCATAAAAGTAAAGCTTAAAAATAATGTTATAAGAATTTTTCAACCTCTTTTTTTATTACGGCGACCAAACTTGAGTTTACCTACTTTAAAAAGATACTGTTTGGTAACTAATCAAATGCTACACCATTGAAAACAGAAAACTTTGTCGATCTCTATACCAATGGATGGCTTACCAACAAACCTTTGTTTGACATCCATAGCTGAAAAAGTACCTAGTTAACCCGAGAGTAGTGGCGTGTGGTCTTTTAGACCGACTTCTTTTTTCAACAGTTGGTATTTGTACAGCGCGCATGCGTGGCTTGTCTAGTTCCGCCTACCTTCCCAAAATAGATTTGTGAAGCCAATGTGCAATACGCGATTCAGTGTTCTGCAGAACTTTATCTAAGATTAGAGGTCCTGTTCGGTTGCTTGGTCTTTTGGACCGCTGCGCGACTACTAAGGGAGGCAAAAATAAAATATGCATACTCAATCACTATTATGAGACATGTATTTTGCTATTGTAGGTTGATTATTCTTCAACATACAGTGTTGGCATAATATTACTGTCTTGGTTTACTAATAATTCGAACTACAGGGTGTTTCAAAACATATTTGTATACCTTTTTGTAGGTTTGCAACATTCTGTGTTTGATTGATTATTGATTGATTATTTATTGATTATTGATTGATAATTGATTAATATAACCATGTATGCTGTCACATATATGATAAATTATCTTATATTGGTAATCAAAACGTCATCCTAACGTTATTAGCCCATAATAAATAATGCGGTCTAAAGGACCGGGCGCGACTACTAACGTTACAAACAGGGGCGCGACTACTCTCGGGTTAATATTACATAATACGCTCTACACACGTTATTAACAATGTACAAAACAGACCAAGAATTAGACAGCTTTAAATTGGTGGCCGCATAGCTCAGTTGGTAAGAGCATGGCCCAGAAAGCCAAGTCCCGGGTTCAATCCCCGGTATAGTCACTTTTTTTCTATCTATAAAGTACTAACATAACAGCGTCATAGTCGCCTACTATAAAGTTAAGGTTAAACAATATATTTATGTTTGTATTATTATTTATTATTAATGATTTTTCTCATCTTGTTCAATGATTTCATCATGGTCATCCTCTTCCAGATCTTTTAGAAAATCATCTTCATAATTTGTCTGCCATTCATTCTCATACAATTCATACTCCGGTTGATAGTTCTTGACTCCTCTATGAATTTTTCGTTTTAGTCGTTGCTGCCTGACCAGAAACTCTCGAATGTGTCCGTCCATTTGTTTCGCCTCCTCGGATTGGACGATCCAGCTGACTTGACTCGTTTGTTGTTCTGGTTCGTCATCAGACTTAACTCTATGCAGCGCTTGAGACTTTTTCATAGACTTTCTCACCTAGAAATAATGCAAGTTTTCGGGACGCCTGAATAACGCCGAACGGAATAACGCCGAATCGATCGTGTGTAGTGTACTTGCCAATTTTCCTCCTAACCTTTCTTTTCCAACACAAATGAGTAGCGTGGTACGTACACTACACATGATCGATTCGGCGTTGTTCCATTCGGCGTTATTCAGCGCCCCCCAAGTTTTCTACTTAGGTACCGGTACTCTTTGATATTCTCTACAGATTGATTCCATGTACCCAGAGGCAAGTGTTTTTAGCAGCTACAATAATTTCAATAAGTGCCAATCTTTGTTTTAAAATGTGTACGAATTACGTCATTGTGATCCTGAAACTGCCTTTAATTTAATAGTGACAAATCACTAAATTGGACATTGCATCACGATATTACAGACAAATTGATTAATTTGTATTGGCAGAAGTAAAACCACTTTGGCTAAAACAAACATCCTAGACATTTAATTTAGCTACCGGTACTCCGTAAGTTGTAAAATAAGAGCATATTATATTAAGTTGACAATGTTTAATCAAAATGCAAGAACGGAAGAAACTGTAAAAGAGTAAGAACTACACTAGTTGGATCTGAAGTACGGTACTATGAGATAATATAAAAAACAAATTCAGATAACCAATTAGAAAAATAAACAATTTAGAATCTTGTTTTTTTGTGAGTTTTTGTAATTGAATAGAATAGACAAAAAAAATTAATATCAAATTTATTTTGGAACAAATAAGCTTTTCCTCAAACTTCTGCATGGTGACTGAATCACCACAGTTTCAATAGACGATTTTCAAAATCACCAGCGCGCGTTAAATATTACGGGAGAAAGGGTATTTACTATTTACATGCTAAATGCCATATGCTTGGGTTTGTGGAGTAGGCCTACTGCGTTTCCAACAATGTCCGTGCAGTCCACCACAATCCCAAGCATTGACATTCAGCATGTAAATGCTCGTTCTCCCATAATGCTTTGCAATGGAGCGCGCATGCGCAGTTAGTTCTATAAGTGGTCTATTATACACACAATACTTTCAAGTTTCAATAGAGGCCAAACAAACCTTATTCATGATGTCATATTGGTTGACTCCTAGCACATCCATCCTCATTAAAGGCAGCGGCTCTTCGTCCAAGTGGCTAGGCCCATGTGTCATCTCCAATTCACCCTACAGTGTAAACAAGAAACACGTGATAAACATACGTCCTATGTTTAATGCTCTACGCCGGTAACTATTGAGACTAGAAATATTTAGATTGCCAAAGAGATAAACATACAAGGATCCAGAATGCTTAATGTTTTTACTTTATGCTAGAGATGACAATACCTGGAGATTTGTGTACCCAGCTATCGGGAGAACTTGCCTAGAACACATTGATGATGAGTGACGCACAGCGGGAATCCAACGATTAATTTTTATATGACATAGCAAAATATGTCTACATGTGATTGATGGATTGGATATTGCTTAACGTCTCATATTAATGCACTTTGGCTATTCGAGACGATGAGTGGTGATAGATGAGGATGAAGTATGTATAGAAGGGAGGAGAAACCTGATACCGGCACGTAGCCTACTCTTTTCGAAAAGTACCAAGGGGACCAACGGCTTAACGTCCCATCCGAAAGGGTGTAACTTTAGGTTCCTCCACTAACCCGGACTGCCGAGCAGACGTCGAACGAAGCCATTACACTAGTTCTCGAACTCGCCAATCTGCTCTAGCCAGCGGCATACGTGAGTATCAGGGCAGAGCAGTCACCCACTTTACCCCTGACCACGCCCGATTCAGCTTAACTTCAGTGTTCGAGTGGGAGCCGGTTAAACGACCTCAGCTAAACCGCTGGCTATGTCTACATGTGTAAATGTATCCTGTTGTGTATTCAAATTTTCCATATCATTTTTGGCAGGTGGGGGATATGGCGGTCTACAGGTAGATGCAGGCTTCCAGAACGTTTTTAAAGTCAAGTTGATGGATGAGTGTTTTGGTGCATCAAATCACCATCTCTTAGACATTTCAGCTAGCTCACTTGTTCCGTCCTGCATGTTCATGTTCAGTGTTGATTGTTGTCCTGTAGTTCGCCATAATCGGCCACTGGAGCGCTAGTGTTCCGCTCAAGCTCTCAATTATGATTTAATTGTAAACCTATTTCACCAAAGAGTTTTTTATTATATAATCTGGTTTACTATTTATGTAGGATAAGGGTAATAGTGTTGAATTCAGTGGCAGATCCGGGGGGGGGGGGGGCGAGGGGCGATCGCCCCCTTTTGATTCATAAAAAGTTACATTTAATTTATTCTATAATGATTATGAGTAACAATCCTGCAACGTGATGATAGCATACCAAACTGAATGGTAAATCTAATAAAACTTATTGAAATATACTCTCTCTAAGGCCATTTAGGCCTAAATAAGTTTTTGACAAAGCTTCTTTAAAAATAAATCCCAGCGGAGCTGAACTGGGGGGCCGCGCCTCCATCACGCCAACTCAACCGCCACCTTCTTACAGAGGTCCTGGATCCGCCCCTGGTTGTATTAACCCATAAGCAGGGTAAAAATTGATGGGGTGATGGGGGTATTTCCCCCCTCTGGTAATTTCATCCCTGGCTGTTTTACTGAAACGCATCCACGCCGGGGTTAGCTAAATCCCCACCTTTGGATTCCCATCTCATCTCATAACATATCCAGGGCCGGTCCTAGGCGTAATCGACGTAAGCGGCCGCTTACGGCGGCACTTGTCTAGGGGCGGCACTTTTTTGTATTTACAATTTCAATTACTACATGTGTAGCATTAATAAGCGGCTTTAACCCATTCGTCAGCATCAAGCAGTAAGTATAATGTTATTGTAAATTGTAATAATATGTAACAGTATGATAATGGATAAGAATTATGGACTGCCACACTGCACAGCAGTCCACTGTCGATGCCGACACTCAGTCAGTCGTTCACACGGGAAGTTTGGGAGATGTTGTAGTAATGAGCGTGCACGAATCCGACGATGAAATTGACTCAACGCGAAAAAATAAAGTCCATCAAGACTCTCCTTCAAGCAGCAAGATCAACTGCTAAATACTCATTCATGATTAAGAAGTAAACTTGGTAATTGATCATAATTCCTTTAAATCTGTTAATGCTGTTTACGTAGTATTAATTTACTACTTTGAGAATCGTGAAATGACAAATTGAAATAAAGACAAAAAAAATTATTCATGGTTTATTTGGAATTTGTTATCCAAAAATTACTTATGAATAAAAATATGGCTATTGCCTACTTGTATTATGAATATTCGGCATATCAGCGGATGTAATATTATAATGTGTGTATGTGTGGCTCGTTGGTCTTGTGGTTAGCGTATCTGCTTCCAATGCAGAAGGTCCAGGGTTCGATTCCCGTCAAAGTCAGAAGTTTTTAACTTCTGATTTGGACTTAAGTCCATCAGTTCTTGTCTTAGGAGTTTGTAAACGGTGACTTTGGAGCCGTCCTAGCAACGAAGCACATAATAAATTTCAGAGTTGTTCTGAATCGGCCTTGTTGATTCTGGCGTTGATTCGCGGGTGTTCGCACTGTCCATACCACTGATTGCTATATTTCCTATTAAAAATATTGATCTTTGGTTGGTTATCGCTCACTCGTCGATTGCGTCGGGGCCTGCAGGGTTGGCTTGGTCGCTTTGATTTAAAGTCCCCCACTGAAAATCAGTTATATAACTGAGTGGGTAGACTCTAAATAAAATTTATTTATTATTTATTAATCTATTTCTATTACCTCAGTGACTCACTTATTTTTGGTGGTTTTCCAGTTTTGACTGCTCAAAAACTACATTGTTTTGGTGCATTCAGCCGACCACTTTATTCTAAAACACACCAAATGCAATCTAAAAAGCTGAATTTCAAAATTTTCGCCTGCGGCACCATAGTTGGGTGGCTCTGCGGCTGCCCCCCAACCCCCCCGTAGCGGTCCCTTGGGGGGGGGGGGGGGGGGGGGGGCGGCGGCGGCAAAGTTGATCTCGCTTATGCATGGAAAATTCTAGGACCAGCCCTTAACATATCAAGTGACTTTATCTCGTAAAGTTAATAAATAATGCGTCAATTTACACATTCCTAGCCATGAAGTGTTTGTACATTATTGAACCTAACCAATGGACTCTTTTTATCCTTTCAAAATAATTCCTCAGTTCGCTTCAAAGGCCATCTCGAGGGCAATAATTCCTCGAAAAAATTTGCTTCCGGCGACTGGGGCTTTGCCCCAGACCCCGTACATCCCACACAAGTAATATACTTGGCCATCCCCCCCTCTGCCAAGCCGTCAATTGCACCCTGCCCATAAGTATACAGCTAAAAATAATAGGACGCTTCGAGGTATGTTACACTAGCGCTACAAAGTGCTTCTGTGGCCGAGGCCGATTGTCAACAGTCAAAACGTCTTGCATGGACAGGCAGCAGGAAGAGTGACCTATCTAGCTAACCTAGGGGGTGTACGGAGGACAGATTCAGCCATAGGCAAGGAGAGGAAAGGAGGGGAGAGTCTCGCATAAAAAATGAAATTGAATAGGTTAGGCACCAGGACCAGGATTAGGGCTAGATGTTTACACTGTAAAACTGTACCTTAAGACCTGGTGGGAAGTGCGTGTTTAAGACAAACTCAGACTTGAGATGGCGACTTTGGTCAACAGGAACGTAGTCTTCTCCGAAGTCAGCCACAGCTAACAGACGGTCGACGTCAGCCAATTTGCTGTAGCTCTTATCTAACAGGCAAACAAAAACATATCTGGGATCAATCATTTTCAAATGATGGTTTCCAATGGTCTTGTGGTTAGAGCCTCTGCTCCAATGCAGAATGTACAGGGTTTGAATCCCGCTAAAAGGAGAAGTTGTATTAACTTCTGATATGATCAATAAGGTAAATAGTATTAAAGAGATTAACTACAGATACTCAAGCAAGCCACGCTTAATTGATTAATCGACCGGACTCAGTGACTGAAAACCGGTCAGTTGGCAACCTGCATGTTTTAATTTTATTTAAGAAAATAGTTTTAAAATGAACGTTGGCCTACCTTTAACAAACACTATTGTTGGTACAGTACCAATCAATCGGAGCTGTGCCAGCTCAAATTGAAGTTTTCCTGCACATTTTGTAAGTATTATCTCGGTGTCTTCACTGTGTTTTGAACCCTTCGCTAGCCAGAAAACATTCACCCGAGTGAAATCAGGAGCCACTTTCACCCTTGATATTTCAATTCCGTGATGCAGAATCTCGGAGGCTACTTCCCCAGTTGCCATTAGGTCGGTAATATGTCGCATGAAGAGCTTGTTGAGGACCGCTACACGGCGATTGTTGTGATCTTTTTGGTGAATTGATGACGGGGTAGGCATCGAAGTGCGATTATTAATATTATCATTGGTGTACCATGACTTTCTGAAAAAGGAAATAGGGCTAATTAACATTAGGTCTACTGGTAGGCTCCACCACGAAGGTGATTCGAAGTGTGTATCTTGTAAGCCAAGGCAGATTGGTTTCCTAGCGACTTGATATGAAGCGCTTTGAGGCAAATTCAACGGGTACAGTATTAAACTGCAACTGGCGTGCGTGATGTAGTCAATCATGGATTTCACAAATTAAGTAGACAGGTAGCACTAGGCCTATCTACGAGCATGGATAGGGCTTGAAGGGAAGGTTTATTGTGCAATGCACTTCGCCTCTAAGCTTTAATCAGTTATGACTGAGTGGGTTCACTCTAAATACGAATTTATTTATTTAATGCAATCAGTAAACAGTCAGGCCAGGAATGTTGTCATTCTAGAACGACCGTTACTTACAGCCTGTGTATATTCGTAAGTTAGGTCAAGACCATTTCAACTAATGTTCTTTTTTGTAGGGCCTGTCTTTGGCCTAGGGCCTAGGCCCCCACCGAACCTAACCGCAAATGCAAGTGTCCAGAATTCAATGTAGGCCAATGCCCTAGGCCTACCATTACTTAAATCACACATTATTGCCCAAGTTCTAATTTTTTATTGATCATTGAGTAAGCCTAGAGTAGGCCTACAAGTATAGGAGGCCTAATAAGATTACCTTTTGCCTGAAGAGTTACTCATTAACTTTCGCATGATGCGCGCTTCCCTCACAACATATTTGTTACGCCTTTCCGGAAAAGAATGAAATGTGCGAAAGCGAATAGATGTATTCGAAATAACCGAACCTAACAAACGCCCATTAAACATACTTAAATGACAGGTTTGGCCTGAGAAGGCCCCCTAACCTTAAAATGACTTTTTGAAAAGCGAGGTCTCTGAAATGCTAGGTTCGACGCAGTTCAAACAATCGCTCGGCAGCCACGCCTAGAATCCACAGCCATCTCAACGCAGTGACGCGTTCCGTGCTTTTCGCCGAAGGTCACGCCAAGTTCCCGCCCAAAAACTGTAAAAATTTCGCAATTTTGTCTTCTAAATCATGTTTAGACTGCGACTGGCTTCATTTCCCGCCTTCACATCGACCCAAGTAGAGTGGCGATGACGTGAATGAAGCAGAGCGTTTGATCGACTTCTCTCACAATCATAATAATGTATTTTTAGTGTAATTTGTTTATTATTGTGCTTTTTGGTGCTTTTAACAAGTTCTTATTAACCTTAGAAAGTGACAAATATCGTTTTCATAATGGTTTTATCAGACGATAACGATGAAAACATCCGTAAACGCCATCAAGATCTTTGTGTGAACCTGAATATGGATCAGGATGCTACAGACGAGGCCTGGAATAATTACGAAGTTATAAGGCATAATTACACTCTTGAGGTAAACTTGCCTAGGGCCTACCTTAGATCCTAGGCTAGGGCTACCTACGCTACATTTTGTATTTCCGTCGTAGGGCCTAGTTTTAGGCTAGGCCTTAGCTCGTCTCGATTTCATAGGTTAGGGGCCTAGGCCCTAGGCCTAGAGCCCTACCTAGCCCTACCCCTAGGCTAGGCCTAGGCCCTAGCCTAGACCTACTTTCAATTTTTGGTCCACAATTTCTACTGATGCCTAGGCTTACAGTGATTGTTGTAGGCCTAGGCCTAGCTAGGCCTAGCCTATAATAAAATTTTCCTCTGTGTACGGTCTTTCCTAGGGCTAGGCCTAGGCCTAGGCCTTATCAACTCTTTTGTTGCAGATACGTAGCTAGGGTAATTATGCCGATTACGGTTTTCCGAGAAAAAATGCATAAAATGTTTCCAACTTTTCACAGTATGTGTAATTGATAGTCCCTAATTCATTTTCAGCTACCGCATTACGATCTTTTCACTGTTACTAATGTTTTTCGTCTTTTTACCTGTGTAAATTGTGCTGTCACTGTACGTAGACCGCATGCTGGTTTGGAAAGCGCTATTGGTAATTATGCCGAACACGGTTTTCCGAGAAAAAAGATGAAAAAATTTACTTACCATATTCCAGTGTGTGTAATTAATGTTCCTTAATTCATTTTCAGGTACCGCATTATGGTTTTTAATTTTGTAAACAATGTTTTTCATCTTTTCACTAGTGGAAATTGAGCCGTCATTTGTGCGTCCACATACTACATCGCCATGTTGATTTGGAAAGCGTGATCTCCTCTGACACGTCTCTACCGCTGCGTACGCAGCGTAAAAAAGTATTTTTGTTTAAAATAGCGACGTTAAAGGTTAAAAAAGGTATTTTTGTTTAAAATAGCGACGTTAAAGGTTTTGAAGGTTTGTTTTATTAGTAAAACACAACGGAAAAAACAGTGACAGCACAATTTCTAAAAATACCTTTTTTAACCTTAACGTCGCTATTTTAAACAAAAATACCTTTTTTAACCTTTAACGTCGCTATTTTAAACAAAAATACCTTTTTTAACCTTTAACGTCGCTATTTTAAACAAAAATACTCTCTTACGCTGCGTACGCAGCGGAAGAGACGTAGCGGAGGAGATAGCGCTTTCCAAACCAGTATGGCGGCCTACGTACAGTACGTACAGTGACAGCACAATTTACACAGGTAAAAAGACGAAAAACATTAGTAACAGTGAAAAGATCGTAATGCGGTAGCTGAAAATGAATTAGGGACTATCAATTACACATACTGTGAAAAGCTGGAACATTTTATGCATTTTTTCTCGGAAAACCGTGTTCGGCATAATTACCGCGCTATTCCTCCGCTACGTCTCTTCCGCTGCGTACGCAGCGTAAGAAAGTATTTTTGTTTAAAATAGCGACGTTAAAGGTTAAAAAAGGTATTTTTGTTTAAAATAGCGACGCACAAGATGACGACATAGGTAAAAGCACGCCGTGTTCACGTAAAAAATTATCAGTTTTTCACTATCCCGAGTTTGCAAAATCAAACCTTCAAAACCTTTAACGTCGCTATTTTAAACAAAAATACCTTTTTTAAACCTTTAACGTCGCGATTTGAAACAAAAATACTTTTTTACGCTGCGTACGCAGCGGTAGAGACGTGTCAGAGGAGATTACGCTTTCCAAATCAACATGGCGATGTAGCATGTGGACGCACAAATGACGGCTCAATTTCCACTAGTGAAAAGATGAAAAACATTGTTTACAAAATTAAAAACCATAATGCGGTACCTGAAAATGAATTAAGGAACATTAATTACACACACTGGAATATGGTAAGTAAATTTTTTCATCTTTTTCTCGGAAAACCGTAAACGGCATAATTACCGTAGCTAGGCCTAGTCCCTCAACTAGCCTAGTAGGGCCTAGACCATTTATTGTTGTTGCTCGCTGCGGGCTCCTTTCTAACAATATTAGAGTGAGAACTAGGACTACACAGTCACAATCCGTAGGGTTTTTCACACAGGTGGTGGCTAGTATAGCCTAGTCACTAGCCTAGGCCTTCTTAGCTAGAGTAGGGGCCTAGGCCTCAACTTAGAATCGATTGCAAACTTCAGGCCTCAGTCAGCTTGCAATGAAATAAATGGTAGGAACTTACTGTCCAGTAGAGCTTGTCGCACTAAATGTAACCCCTACCTTTTGCTTCCACTTCCTCCTAGGTCAACTAAAACATCGTAGGCCCCTACTCTTTCGGTTGGGACGGGACAATTTTTCAACTCAGTTTTTCTCGAATAAAAACTACGAAAAACCACTTGAAATGAGTACCTGTGAAATGAAGATCAACCAGGGCTCGAAAATTCCTATGCCCGAGTTGCCAGGGCAACTAATACTCCAGGCACGGGCAACCATAATTTATAGTTAGTTGCCCGTACGGGCAACCAACAATTTGGTTAAAAACTCGAATCGCGTAAGATTTCACTAAGTAGAAACCTACTTTATCGACAGGCGACAGATGCTTGATGTAGTTCCAAGACTTGCCACAGGCTGCACCACGCACCACTACAATCCCATTCCGATCGATATCGACCTATCGACTTTACCCATAATTCAGTAGGCCTACGCCTATTGAGATCTGAATGGAGATCTGAGACGTGTTTACCTTCTCCCGTTTCGTGAAATTCGATCCATTTTTTACACTTTAAAACCATTGCGTAATATTGAACCATTCTTAAATGGATTTACCGAACTTTTTTAATTGTAGGCCTAGTGGAGTAGCTTCAACGTCTCGGCCAACGGCTACTAAGCCATAACAATTAACGAAGATGAGATAGGCCTAGGACCATCATTGCCTAGGCTAGGCCTAGCTAATGAACCTGCCAAAAAAGTAAAATATGACCAAGAGTAGGCCTATGATAAAAAGCGGGTACGTAAAGTCGGTAAAGTTATTGACTCGTGGCTGTTGTTAAAATAAAGAAAGTTGTACATATGTAAAAATAAAGAAAATTATTGTGTCAACCTTGAATTGAGTCTGGGCAACTAAAATTTTGGGCCACTTGCCCAGCTGGGCAAGTAGATTTTTTAAAATTTGTCGAGCCCTGTCAACTCATTATTAACGATTTATTAACACTAAACACTCTGAAAAGATACCAATAATATGGAAAAATTAACACATATTGAACACAAACACTCACGTACATTTCACTGTCGTTCGTCGGCCATTTTGGATATCTTGATTCTTGATTTTACTTAGTACTAACCTTTTGCACTAAAATACTCCACCTACAAAACCTTTAATGTCGCTATTTTAAATATAAAAGACTTAAAATGCAAAAGGACTTTCGTTTAAAATAGCAATGTTAAAGGTTTTGAAGATTTTTTTGGTACTACAACACCAAAAACGTTATTATTCTATTTTGGATCTTTTTATTATGTAGGCTAATTGTAAGATTACTTGCAGTGCGTACAACAGTTCAGTACAGTAGGCCACTTCTCGCCACTTAGGTATAGCTTACAATTACAAATAGGTAAAACAGAATAAAATGAAACATGTCAAGTGTATTTTTTAATAATATAAATCTCAAATTATAAAATATAAATCATTACAAGTGGTTTTTCGTTGTTTTTAATGGAGAAAAACTGAGTTGAAAAATTGTCCCGTCCCAACCGAAAGAGTACCTACCCAAAACAGCTGAAAAAACATGTTAATTCTTCATCCCATGCAACTTAAGTGTAGGAAGTTTATGTGGATATGGCATCTGAATCATAGCCTAGTTCATTAGACTTATCGATCGCTGTTAATAAAAAACAATGTTTACAGGGTGACCAGCTCCATTGGTTGGGATGTGCCTTGTACGTGGCTTGCCGTAAATCATCAATCCCCACGGTCGGAAGATCTGGCGCAACCGTTGAGGGCAATTGTGTGAGCCTCACACGGCTGCTACGACTTTGCAAACTCAAGTAGGGCTAAGTGTTATTATGTTCATGGCTCGTCTGTTTCTTGTTAACTGGTAGGGTCAGCTTGGGTTTTGCAAAAGTTTCACTTCTTTCTTTCCCCCACAATTGTATTTCTTCCCCATCCTCCCTGCTCTCTTCTTTTGTCTGTAACCCCCTGCTACCTTCGGTCTCCGTCCATCTCTTCCTTGGCCTCCCCTGTCTTCTTCTTCCTTGTTCAATCCTTCTTTCATACATTCTCTCTTGCATTCTCTCTTCCGTCATTTGTTGCATGTGTCCAAATCATCTCAACCGTGTCCTTCTCATTCGGTCACCTAACTTCTCCCCGCCCAGCATTTCACTGTTGTCCTTGTTTCTCTTCTTGTCTTGCCCACTGTGCTCATCAAAAATCTCATATGATATCTGTCTTTCTTCTCTAGCCTATCTCCTATAGTCCTGGTTTCTCTGCATGAGAAAGGAACGGTATGAATTAGGTTCTAATCTAGGCATAGCATCATCCTGAACTGAACGGGTATTTGTATTTTCTTAGGCCTATCCCATTCCAGGGGGTCTATTTACAACGCGCTAACTCCAACATTGACAAATTTGTGAATACAATAGGCCTAAGTCAAGCTCAGCTCCAAAGTGTAGTAAATGTTAGTGCTGGGGTTCTATTTATTAAGTTGTTGCTGCCGATCAACTATTGTCGCACGAGTTATAGTAAATACCCCCAAGCCTTTCACGCACCTAAGTTAATTTGTCCATAATCTTCCCAATCCCACATGATAATAATTCACTAAGTTACCGAGGTAGCCAAAACTCTCCTCCACTTTCAAGGTTTCTTTTCCAATCTGTATCTCTGTCTGATAGTTCCCTTCTCCTGATGGGATCTTAATCACACTTATTTTACCGGTAGGCTATTAATATTGTTAATTATCTTTGTAGCTTGATCCAATTCTTTGACAAGAGTAAAAAGTGGCTGGGATGGCAAGTTTACCCCCCGAGTTTCGGAGCAAGATCGACAGACTGGAGCGGAACTTTGCCGTCTCGATGGTGATATTCAAGAAGTTTCAGCCCATCTTCGTCTACATTTTTCACGATCCGTCCGAGGACCATCCCAGAGTGCCTCGATCACGGAAACAAAGGTGGGATTCTATTGACAATTTAATAGGGCTGTCCAGTTTAGTTTTATAAATATTACCTACACTAAACTTCTGCATCGGTACCACCTACTTCAACAAGTGTAAACATTTAAAACGTTAATCCTTCTCCAAACGCCAACCAATTAGCCTAGGCATATCTATTGTTATTTGGTTCATAAATATTTTTGCCTTTTGAGTGGCTGGCCTTGAGATTAAACCCATTGAGCAATATATGAGGATGCATGCACACCGAAAGTGGCTGTAACACTGACAATATAGAGTTTATCTTTGTATTACAGTTGTATTTTGATCTCGAGGGTAGAAAGGTTGATTTGAAGGTAGCTTTTAGTAAATTATTAAATGTAAAAACATCCAAGGTCATCAACACGTAAAGGCCTAAAACTGTCAGCCCTAATTATAAATGGCATGTAATATGTTCCTGTAAAAGTATCTGAACATTGCTTTTCAGGACTGTGCTAGTGTTTGTCTAGAAATTTCGAGACGGTTTCGAGATGAAAGTCCTGCTTGAACTTTGCTCTTATTTATTTCAATAGCTGGTTCAAAGTCTGGTCTCAAATGACTCGATAATTCAACAAGTCCGTAGCAAATGCGAAATATTAACCTTGGATTCGGGCCTGATGCATAAAAGATTATTACCTATTTTTAATTTTAAAAATTAACTTTTTCAAAGAAGCCTAAATTATTGTGTTTCAAAATGACGGTTTCTAATCTACTTAGAAAATGCAATTGTATTACTGTCAAGTTGGCTTGCAGTTAAAATACTTTCACACTCATTTATTAAAATCACATTTTTTTAAAAGGAAAACTTCTTTAAAGACCTGACTTTTCATGTTTGTAGCGCAATGTAAAAGTGTACTTTCTGTATAGGACTTAGTGTAGGTAATGCAATGCAATTGTAATGAGAAATCCTTTTTAATTCATATCTTATTATCGGTAATGATTAAATAAAATTAACAATACTGAATTAATTAATACACATATGGTTTGTCAGGAACCTCAAGTTTGTGTGTTTTGTTCATAGGGGCACAGTCTGCACCCCTGCCAAACTGTTTGATCTCTGCTGGACACTCTTTGTGTGCGTGAAGGGAGAACTGCCGGACATCAGCGATGACCTGGTCAACTCTTTCCATCTCTTGCTCGCGTGCTGCGACTACGTGTTCGGAAACGCTCTCCTTGCCAATCGGCGAGATCTTCTTGTGCCAGACTTTCCTGGTTAGTTTTACTTCTATTATCTAGGTCTACGTCTATGTCCTCTGCTGCGGTGAATCAAGGTCTAACAATCTTAAAGGGTCTGAGTAAAATACTTCCTTCAAGGTGGGCCACTATCCCAACAATGATCTCACTAAAAAATCACAAATTTTGTAGTTTTTAACTTTTTATTAAGCTGTCCTATTCTTTAGCAAAATATCTGTTTGACTACCTAGCCTTAAGAAGTAGGCAGTAGGACCATCCAATACACTTGAGATCAACGCTGGGCATCATTGCAACTTTACTTGTGTAGCCATTATATCGGAAAAGTATAAATTCAAAATTAATTTTAAATATACTCATATTCGAAAGTCCTGTTTCCAAAATACGTAGGCCCTACATCAGGTTTCTTAGCCACCTGTTTTCTTGGACATGCAAGAGTTTATCACTGGCTTGCCAGGCCTTTCATGTTCTCTTCTTTCTTCCCACCAGTTCAAGCCATCTTCTGTCGTCACAGAATCTTTCTGTTTTTCTGATTCTACTTCTTCCCAACACCTCTCTTCTACATAATTTCTTATTTTGTGCCACAACTTCACTTTGTCTGACCATAAGCTGAGCCTGGTGTTTTGTGGGTTCAAAGAGCGCAGGCCGTGGTGGTCACATTGTAAACGTATCACAGTTTGACAGCTGAAGTGGACTCCGCAGAGCAGTAAAGTACAGTCACATCCAGTGCGACCTTGGCCATATATCCTCTATGGGGATGATATTGATGGAGCGAGTGTAATTGAAACGTTGATCTTGCGCAGTATTATAGTAGGCCTAATGTAGGCGCAGCAAGAAGAGTAAACCACTTAACCCAGGCCTACATTATTACAGAGAGGTCCATCCTTCCCGTCAAATTCGGACGGGTTTACAACCTTTCATAATAGTGCAGGCGACATCCTAGTTTCTTTGAACCCTAAAACGCCGGGCTCAGGTAATGATGAGACAATCAGTAGGTATTTATTCCTTGGTAACTAATGTGACATAAAATGTTTCCTCTGTTGTGTTTCCCTATGTTTCTCCCTCATCATTGATTGTCCGTCATAACTTGTCTTCAATGGCTAAGTGTTAAACGATGACATTTGTTTGATCGTCTCTGCCGGTTGCGCCCTGAACGTTGTCTTTACGTATCAATCCTCTCCAGGCTTACCGAGCGACTTCTCCAGCGAGAGCTATGAACCGCCCACCGAGCCCCCCTGCATCATTGACCTACTGTGCGCCAAACACGAGGGAATCCCACTTGAAGCCAAGGGCATCAAGGAGTATTGCTGGAAGGAACATATGCACAGACTCTTTGAGAAGAAGGTATGTCAATGTCTACCGTTATATATACACCAGTAGCCTTATGCCTGCACATAGGATGACTTTGCAACATCATTGTTCAGTCTGCAACTTTGTAAGCTTAGGCCTACCAAACTTTAGTAATACGTAAAAGACAGAAGAATTGGTACTAAAAAAAAATGCATTTACACGTTTAAATGTTCAACAATTTGTGACTAAACCTGTGTGATTACCCGTTTCACTCTCAAGATCAAAACACATTGTAATACAAAGAGAAACGTCTGTGTCTCAGTGTTATTTGTCACGTAATGTTTGGCCTCTTTATCTAGTCACCTTACTCTCTCTACACTCTCAAGATCAAAACACATGTGTAATACAAAGAGAAACGTCTGTGTCAGTGTTATTTGTCACGTAATGTTTGCACATGTGTAATACAAAGAGAAACGTCTGTGTCTCAGTGTTATTTGTCACGTAATGTTTGGCCTCTTTATCTTAGTCACCTTACTCTCTCTACACTCGCTGAGGAAGGTCACGCGGACCAAAAACGTTTTGATTAGGCCTAGGCCTATGTAGTTTATTTGTGTATTTGTGTTCATGTTATCTTTTGTGGCGCGCCTACTCCATTTAAGGTAAGCTGTTGGCACCCTATCTCTTTATGTCATTCACATTACTTTATCTCAAGTGAATGACATAGAGAGACTGGGCGCCAACAGCTTACCTTAAATGGAGTAGGCGCGCATTCACATGATCCAGCCTTTTGGCATTCCTTTCATACACTAACTTTATCTCAAGATTAACCACTCAAAGGGGGATAATATTTATGAGTGATTTGCAGTTGGTAGGTTGATATCTTAGGAAGAATTTAGGTTTGAACTGGTTAGTAGGGTTGGTAATTAAGTAGCCCTACTTCTCGATACAATATCGATGGTTTTGTTTCAAATGTGGATATATTTTGTTTTCAGGTACTGCGTGGAGATTCCAGCACCTTGAGTGGTATATTAGAACCTGTTGCGTTTGAGGCAAACTATAAAGCTGTAACGAAGGCGTACGAAGAGTACGTGCTGAGTGTGGGGGACTTTGACGAGAGAATCTTCTTGGGTAAGTTCAATAACCATTATTTAAATCCAGGCGCGTATGAAGGGGGGGGGGGGAGGGGGGAGTTTCCCCCCCACTTTTTACCGTGCCCCCCCCCCCCCACTTCAGAATCTTAGAAATTCAGTCTCGCCGTAAATACGCACGGAAACAAATTCTGAATAACGAATTTTCAATAAAAGTGATTTTTTTAATCCATTATACTTACTGATAATGACTTGTTTTGGCACGTCTGCAGTGTATTCTCCACTTCCCTTTCCCTTACCTTATACCTCCTTATAGTTATGACCAAAAATTTCGTCAATCCTATTATTGTTCGACGTGATCAATAAGCCTATGCATATTCAATGGTTGTAGCATGCGTGCATGGTCTATCTCTTAACTATTCCGATTTTATTTAAAATTTTATAGTTTTTACTGTACAAAAAATACATTTATTTGGTATTGCATACAGCCCACGATTTTTTTCTAGAACGCACCAAACACACTCTAAAAACCTCATTTTCAAAATTTTCGCCTGCGGCGCTGTAGTTGGGGGGCTCCGCCCCCCAAACCCCCCGTACTTGGCAGCAGATTTGTTGTTCCCCCCCCACTCGAAAAGGAGTTCCTACGCGCCTGTTTAAATCTTAACTCGTAGCCTACCTGTTATATGTGTAGGGATGTGCGGTTCCAGGTTTTGGTTTCAGTTCCGGATAGTTTAAAATAATAAATAAATAAATAAAATAAGTTTCTAAAACAGCAACCTACCCAATATCATCTTCCATCTCAGAAACACTATCATTTAAAATAAAGTTATGCACTTAGGCTCACTCATTTTATCGAAGAAATAAATGCCGCGATCGCAAGTCTTGAACGGAAGTTGGATTAAAATTTAAATACGAAACTCGTAGAGCGTCAAACAGACACGATCCAGGCAGAGAGAGATCCAGGCAGAGTACCCCACCCCCAGAGTTCAGGTACTAAATACCCAAACCGAAATTTCGGGTACCCGCACACCCCTACAGAAATGTGAAAGTGGTGCTGCTAAGGTACAATAGATACTATACTGTGATTTCCCAGTGTCAATAAAAGTACAGTACAATATCTTGAATGAAAGTCTATTTGGTGTCAACACTGAACCAGTTGTAGATTGCAACTGTAGTATGAAATCTGCTTGTAGGCATCTCTGCATGAGATTAAGACAAACCAACGGCTGCCACACAAAGAAGCCGTGTCCATCTGGCAAATATATGTAGGGGATTATTTTACTCCCCGAATGAAAGGCGTGCTCTGGCCGTCGACAAGAGAACTCTTACTCCCCTTGCCTGCGACTCGATCTATCCAGTACAGGTCTGTTCTAGAGTGGCATGTATGACTACTAGGAAAACGCTAAAGTCCCGCCGCATTGATGGATGAGCTTTTTAAAGGTTTTAGTTTGCGTGGGATATCTTTACTTTTGCAAGTGCTTTGTTTTGCTGCCTACGCATCGAAGGTGAATGTTGTCAAGTTTCTTTTGTTTCTTGTCAATTGGTATTATTTACCGTAAAAAACTTGTATTAAAAGCTTTATTTCTATGGATTCTGGCTAGTTTTTTCCACTTTTTCTTTCAAAAGGTACTACATAACCATAATCTTAATGTCCATGTATAATATGAACGTTGTAGCCCCACCCGTTTGGTCAGAATTGGCCCAAATGGCACGAAAATATCGCACAAAAAGTCAAAAAACGTATATTAAAAGCTTTATTTCTCTCGATTCTGGCTAACTTTTTCAACTTTTTCTTTTAGAAAGCAATACATCACCATTACCTTAATGTCCATGTGAAATATGAACGTTGTAGCCCCACCCGTTTGGTCAGAATTGGTCCAAATGGCACGAAAATATCGCACTAAAAATCGAAAAAAATTGTAAAAGTACGATATTCATGAGAAATATTTCTTCGATTGTACCCAAAAATGTAGCAAGTCTAAGTTCAGAGAAAACGAAGGTCGTGTCAAATTTTCATCAAGATCGCATATGCCGTTTGCCCGGTAGAGAGCGAACAAACAGACGGAAAAACAAACAAAAAAAAAAAAAAAAAAAAACCCGAGCTAAATTTTTTGGGGGGTCGGTGAAATTGAAGTGTTCGCTTCGCTCATCCAATGAATGGTGCTCTGCTCTCTTAGACCAAATAAACCAACTAACTTTTAATCAGGTGTACAGAAAACACACCCCAAAAATGTGATTTTAATTTAATGTTAACCAAAAGCACATGACTGCTGAAATAAGCCTACCGGTAAGCCAAATGCTATTTATTTTCTTTTGTGGCGATACATAGATTTTAAACATGAAATTATGACATGAAAGGCCACGCTGTGATGCTGTCGTAGCGTGCTTGTGAGTCGTGACCTTGTCAAAGTTAGCAAAAGTAGTTAGTACTAGGAAAACGCTAAAGTCCCGCCGCGTTGATGGATGAGCTTTTTAAAGGTTTTAGTTTGCGTGGGATATCTTTACTTTTGCAAGTGCTTTGTTTTGCTGCCTACGCATTGTAGGTGAATGTTGTCAAGTTTCTTTTGTTTCTTGTCAATTGGTATTATTTACCGTAAAAAACTTGTGTTAAAAGCTTTATTTCTATGGATTCTGGCTAAATTTTTCCACTTTTTCTTTCAAAAGGTACTACATAACCATAACCTTAATGTCCATGTATAATATGAACGTTGTAGCCCCACCCGTTTGGTCAGAATTGGCCCAAATGGCACGAAAATATCGCACAAAAAGTCAAAAAACGTATATTAAAAGCTTTATTTCTCTCGATTCTGGCTAACTTTTTCAATTTTTTCTTTCAGAAAGCAACACATCACCATTACCTTAATGTCCATGTGAAATATGAACGTTGTAGCCCCACCCGTTTGGTCAGAATTGGCCCAAATGGCACGAAAATATCGCACTAAAAATCGAAAAAAATCGTAAAAGTACGATATTCATGAGAAATATTTCTTCGATTGTACCCAAAAACGTGGCAAGTCTAAGTTCAGAGAAAACGAAGGTCGTGTCAAATTTTCATCAAGATCGCATATGCCGTTTGCCCGGTAGAGAGCGAACAAACAGACGGAAAAACAAAAAAAAAACAAACAAACAAACAAACAAACAAAACAAAAAAAAAAAAACAACGGAGCTAAATTTTTTGGGGGGTCGGTGAAATTGAAGTCTTCGCTTCGCTCATCCAAAAAGGTGAGGGAATGAGGACGGCTGCTCTACCAACAGAATGAACTTTCTAAAAGTGAAAAGTTTGTTCTCGAAAATAACTTTTAAGTTTTTTTTAACAGTTCAAGTTTATTCATTTTAATCAGTAGGGCAATGTTCATTGAGAAGTTTTTTAAAAAGTTACTTTTTAGAGTTCTTTCCCAGTGTGACCAGGTCGCTATGATGGGATAAATGACGATTTTGCGATATTCTTTGCAAAGCAACTTGTTTAGTAGCGGGGTTCTGCTGATTTTTTCTTATTGTACCTATCTTGGAATAATAAAAATCCGGATTAAACCAATAAAGTGGTTTTATAGCGGTGTATCGGTGTAATAATTAAAACATGTTGAAGGTCGCCTTTTGTTACCAGTCGAGAAATGAAAGATAAGATAAACTTGAAAACAAAAAACCGGTATGTGCACAAGTTTTCTTACGTGGAGAAGTAAAGAAACATTGAAAAGTAATTGCATAAGTGAATTGATTGATAGCGCAAGTCTGCTTAGGACTGATAATTTAATGCAGTTATGCTACATGGTTATTAAACTTATCCGTGTTCACCGCTCCACAAGTGTGAGCCTACGATGTATGGGTAATCTTCTTTTTGCAAGAAACTTGATAATGTTGTTGCAGCATGACTTTATCAAGAGTACTTAGATCTGCATTGACGAAGCTTGTTGGTCCATGTCATGATTTGAGTCTCAACAACGGTCGCTGCTTGTTGGTAACAATAATGGTGCACAATTCAATTTTTCAAATAGACTCGAGAAAACGATTTCAGAAAATCCAAGGCTTAAAGTTTGATTCTGTGAGTAAATTTTCTCACATTGCGACTTATGAGTCGCAAAACACTTCAAATCCAACTTTTGAGAATCGAGACGGGTTCCTCCCACTCATAAACATCTCTCAAGAAAACAGTTTTCCTCTGTCTTGGGTTATTGCTACCGATAATAAGTTAATGACCAATATGATTAATATTTAAAATCCACTAAGGGCGCTCTTTTCATGGCGCTCGCTCACTTGTAACTAGGGAAGACGACGGGTACCTTGTAACTAGGGAAGACGACGGGTACGTGTTTCCACTGCCCGTTTACCCGTCAATCCCGGTTCCTGAATTGAGGTGTCACATTGTAGGCGGAAGGCTAATGTAAACATGCACTTTCTCATATCTTTTGTGCTTGGCGGCGTTTTCCTTTTGAATTATAATGTCCTTTGTTCATGCCGCCGACTTGTTTCAGTGTGCTGAGTATGCCCCCACCCCACCCCCCTCCTACCTAACCACTTGTGCGATCTTCCAGAGATTATACCGCGTAAATAATTGCCACAACATCACTTATGTTTTCAATCTGCTAGAAGTCAAAACTTAAAAGCTATCACCCATGGTGATAAATCTTTCCTTATCTTGTTTACTCTCATTCGGCCTCCAGTCCCCCCCTTCCCGCGCCCCGCGCCAACGCATCCATGAGTCGTGACCTTGACTTGACTGTGACAAGATATAAAGCAGATGCAACGCGAACAGTGAGTGTTATCTTAATGGCCCGCTGCTGTTCCTCTTTCGTGATTATGAAATACTACTTCATCGGCACGTCATTGTTTATAGAACAGCATTACGTCCGAGATATTACGATAATTGATGAGCGCGTTTCTTCACAGTTCATTAGACACCCCACACGATTTTTTTTGTGTTACTACCCGGGTAACCCGCGGGTAATGTGGACGGGTACCCGGGTCGTAAAAAAGTCGGGTTTCGTCATCCCTACTTGTAACCAACCACGTTGTGTAAGCTTCCAAAATAAAATAAAGTAAATACATAGTAGTACTCATTTTTTTTAAGCATGCACACTAAATTATCGAATTAAAATTTAAAAGTCGTTCATGGGCTGCATTGACTCTTAAGATTTATGGTTATGGTTACGATTTTTTAATTAAATAGTTGCTTTGTGTGCGTCTATGCAATTTTTTATGATAACTTCCACCTAGTATTACGTTAGAGGCAGTTTAAGGAGCGGCGTAACCTATTTTACAACATTTACCGGCCTATTCTAAAATTGTGAGAGAGCTACCAAGGCCGGTCTCGCATGCAATTTTAAATGTGAGAGTGGATGGGTGATTTCACTGACAAAACATGCCAAATTGAGAATCTAGAATAGGCTCGTTGGTCTTGTGGTTAGCGTCTCTGCTTCCAATGCACAAGGTCTAGGGTTTGATTCCCGCTATAGGCAGAAGTTTTTAAACTTCTGATTTGTACTTAAGACCATCAGTTTTTGGGTTAACAATTTGTAAACGCCGAAATGGTGACTTTGGAGCCGTCCTAGCAACGTGGCACATAATAAATTCAAAGTTCTTCTGAATCGGCCTTGTTGATTCTGTTGTTGATCCGCGGGTGTTTGCGCTGTCCATACCACTGATTGCTCTATTTCCTCTTCAAAATATTGATCTTTGATTGGTTATCGATCGCTCACTAGTCGATTGCGTCGGGGCGTACAGGGTTGGATTGGTCGCTTTGGTTTAATGTCCCCCACTGAAAATCAGATATGATTAAGTGGGTAGACTCCAAAAATGATTATTTTTTAAATTTATTTAAAACGACTGCAACTAAGTGAGATGACACTCCCTTGAAACATATAGTGAGGAAACTCGCATGACTCTCGAGAATAGGGTTCCACTTCAGTCTGTGTGCACGAGCACATTTTTTTAAAGTACTGTAGGCCTACGTGGTTTTGGCTGTTAATCATCACAAAAAACTTAAGTCACATGGGTGGATCTAAATCATTCACATTTACAGTTCTTAATTTCTAGTTGATTTTTATTCTACCTACACGCGTCTATATACGCTCTCGTCGAATGAGCAAAGCCCTTTCGACGTTTTCATATATTATGTTTATATTTATTATTTGTCTCTTTTTTCTACAAGATCCCTGCAGTCACCGAACAGGTAAGCTGTTGGGCTCCCTATTCACACCCCCACTAAACATCAGTCCAATTTTCAGTGGGGGACATTAAATTTAAAGCCGACCAAGTCAATCCTGTAGACGCCGACACCATCAACAAGCAAGCAATGACCAACTAGAGCAGTGGTTTCCAACCTTTTTCAACTCAAGGCACCACATTGCTACATTTAACAATTTTGCAGCACCCCCTTCAGCCAAGTAGTAATTTAGCAGGTCTGGTAAACAAAATATTAAAAAATTCAGCAATTTGATGTCAATTGTTGACTATGTTTAGTGAAAATAAAGTACATTTTTGTAACCTTAGCTTACGCGATTTGCTAACTTTTCACCACAGACAATGCACTCAGGGCTCGGCCTTTTTTCACCATTGCACCATGTGGATCCCATGACTAAGTAGCTGTACTCATACAACCGTGTTTTCACAGATTCTTAATAGTATCACTGCTCGCGCATTTAACTTATTTATGCAATAGTTTTATTAGTTTTTACACATCACTTCAGTCCATTCACTGTCGCCCAATTTGGGGGGTGGCAACTAGTTTAGGAATCGAGATCAGCATTGCTGCTGCGTGATAACTCAATATCCATTTTTCAACTGTGACCATTTTGAATAAAAACTGTTGTAATGTAATGAGTTGATTAGTAGCGTATATTTATTTTTCTAGGTGTAAAATTCATTATTTACTGTATTTTTTATATTTCAAATACTGCTCCTTTTTACTTATATGTACAAGGATTTTGCAGCACCCCTACATAAGGTCCGCGGGCGGCGGCACACCCTGGTTGCGAACCACTGAACTAGAGACTGGCATATTTATCTAAGTGTAGCCTAAAAATGTAAAATATGCAATACCAATATCACTGGATTTGTAGATGTTTTCTAACAATGTACTTAGATAATGCGAATGGGACATAAAGGGATTGGGTGTCAACAGCTTACCTTAAATGGAGTAGGCACACCGCAAAAGATAACAAACAAATAAACTATATAATCAAAACGTTTTCGGTCCACGTGACCTTCCTCAGTGAGTGGAGAGAGAGAGTGTGGATTGGGTGAGAGGGAGGGGGTGGGGGAAGAGGGAGGTTTAAATTCGGCTTATGGCGTGATTTGTAGATCCACTGGTAGGCCAGTTCCCACCAGCTTGTATGGTGGTTTGTATTGGAGAAGAGTTAACAGGTTGGGAAAGCATAGAAAACATAAGGCACAGACTGCAGGGCTGGTGGCAACAACACTTTTCACCTACTGTTGATAACTGCAGCTAATTTAAAATTGTCAACAAATAATGTACAGGATTTTTTAATGGTAGGATGTAGGAACATAATTATTTTAAGTTGTGGCTGGCCTATATTGTTATGGTAGGGCTGATGGGTGAATTACCCATAAAGTGGGCTGTGAACAATTTATGTATGGTGGTCAAGGTTTTGTTTGCTTGTCAACATAGAAAATAGTTGAGCTCTCAATAAATGTGATTGTTACGAAGAGAAGTTGATGTTGATTTTGCAGACTAGAATAAACTTCAAGTTTGTAGCAATTTTATATATTGAGTTGAGGCTTGGAGGATCTCTTCCTGAAGCATGTGATAAAAGGTGCTTGGTATGTAAATTTTGTGCCTGTCTAGACATACACCAGGCAAATTAAAATTACAAAACCTATCCGTACGCTTGTTGTAACAAAGCTTAGCAACGAAGCACAGTTGCAGTAACGAGAATGTGTTGTGACGTTTAACTCCACTAAGCCCACTCGACTGAGGTACACCTGACCTTACTGCCCCGCGTTCTGGGCTGCCAATTGTGACGTTTACTGTCTCCGCGCTCATCCACTAACGTTAAGTCTTTCAGATTACACGTCTTTACCTTAGTTATTAGATATCTCTCCTTCCTATCTAGATTGTTGGGCGCCAGTAATAACTCTAGGTTATTACGAGTTGTTCTACTCATTAGGGCTAGGAATGTTGAAGACCAAGGGAAATATCCCGACACAAATAAACACTGACCTACAATGCAATGACATGCACTTACTACCTCGTGCACACTGTAAGACAAAACCTTGTACTTCAGTGTACACTCGGCTCACCGGACTCCAAGCTTCCACAGGGGTGGGCGCGGCTGGTTGCTCCCTCCGTAGTCCTGGATGCTGGCACACCTGCTTAATCTAGTGCTTATATTCTAGGGTTTTCTGGGTTCATAGGTTGGCTGAGGGCCTGAGATATGTAAAAGGAAGTTAATGGTGTTGTGTAGGACATTCCGGGCAATGCACTCGTACACTGTAAAGATGGGAATTCCGTAGTATAATGAAGCTTAGATAACATGTGATACAGTATTAAACAATGACTCGATTTTAACTTCCAATGCATTGGTGAACAAGAAAAACCCCCATTTAGAATACATTCATTATTGATACATGATAAGATAAGACCTGGTATGATTAAATAAATTTAGTACTCAACACTGTCCTTCTGCATGCTGACCGCATGGTTGTTTGTCGACGATGCGTAGTTCACACGTGTACGATGCGTAGTTATAAGGAGGGAAAAGTTGAATTTGAGGCGGAAACCTGGCGTCGGCGTCCCCTGATTTGGAAGGCGGACCGGTTGCGCGTCGGCGTCGAAATCCCAAGTAGGCGGATTGACCCGAACTGCTCGTCGGATAGTGGACTATCCGGCACTTCCCTCTCCTCACGCACTGGCTCGCGTGGGCGATCCAACGGTGTCGGTTACAGTAGGGTGGACATAGGGAGGATCAACAGGACTCAACCAATGGAGAACTCCAACAGGAGTGTGAACCTAGTAGGTGCAAATGATGTGGGTCCTGAGGTCTCCGTGTGTTACCACGTGGTCAGATTTAGATGGAAATTCGAACATTATCGAAATGAAAGGATGGATTGATGTATATTTCTATTGATATTGCAATAGAAATTAATTTAGATAGGTTTGATAAGGCCTGATGGGTGTAGAGTGGACCATAGGAATAGCGTGGTCGTCATGGTGTGCGGGCTTGGGCTAGTACCACATGGCGTGGCTATCTTCTTCCCCACAAACTCCGCTAATTTCCGAAGAATTTGATAATAAACACACTAAAATACACTCACGTGTTCCCTAGGCCTCTTTCTGGCTCGTACAAACACTGCCATTGCGGCTATTTTACGCGATAATTCACACGTACTGATTCGCAACGCGCACGTAGGTAAGCACCTGTATACTCAACTCGATACAAAACACTAGTGAACGAACCTCTCGTTCGCTTCCGAGGTCGGCTGGCTTCCCTGGCTGGCAAAACGACAGCTTGCGCCGCATGACCGGACTATACGCAGCCCCTATTGGTCAGCGCTCGGCGTGCTCTCGTCTGCCCCACTCACAAGCTAGCATCTTTTCTTCCAGATTCAGCCGCTCGTGGCACACAGCTCAAAACTAACGGTACAGGTGCACAGCGTTGCAAACTCTGCAAGCCACATTTGCCACACCGTCGTCGAATACACCCCTCCCATTGGTGCATTCGTAATTCCCGCTAGGAATCGACTTCACTCTCTCTCGATTCTCAGAACTGAGTTGACAAGGCTTCACCAGAAGCATCGCCAACTAGCCCTCTTACCGGCCAAGGTCACATGAAATTTAACACAGTGGAAATTATGCCCCTGTTTAGGACACAATCCCTGGCTCCTAGACTTATTATCTCACATGAAAATATATTATAATAAAAATAAATTATCATTGAAGATGATGATTTATTTTGGATGGCTAATTAATTTACATATTTATGGAAATTAATTGCGAAAAATTTAATTAGGACAGAGGGGGCAAGGCGACCCGTTACAGTGTTGGCTGTGTATCGCCTAGCAATAAGACCTATCTTTTACACCAGAATGGGCAATGGCTTGGTTACGGTTGGCTTATAATATTTAAGTTAGGTTTGTGCAGGACAATAGGGGAAAGCTAAAGCACAGCAAGGGCCTATGTAATAAGTAATTTAACTAATAAGTAATGGGCATTTAAAATGTTTTGATTGCGTTTATGTGATAAGTTTTATTTACTTGTCCGTCTTTGTTAATCAGTTTTTATTTTTATTTTTTATAGCTGAATAGGATTGACATTGACGACCATTAATTAGTTACGGGTGAGACAAATCATATGGTTCAAAACCTTGTAGGCCTAGAAACTGATAATGAAACCTTACATCAATACAATTTTTTGTGTGAGTTTGTCTATAGGCCTATATGCTGTGTTACCATGTGCCACAACGTAATTTTCTCTGTCTGGGTCCGGGGTAGAATTGGCCCAGAACATGGCTCTGCTAATCGTAAAAGGTGATTAAAGAGAAAAAGTCCACCTCTCAAACATCAGCTAGTAAGAGTGGAGTATATTATACTCCCCGAAACTAGAGGCGAGCTCTGACAATCGTCGTCGGGGGCCTCTCCCCTTTCCCTTGAAGACCTCCCCGACGACGATGACAATGGCACAACGAACAATTACTAAGCCAATGACGATCGTGTCGTGAGAAACCCTCCTTCCTCCCCTTACCCGTGGCTGGTTCTGACCAGCATGGGCCCTCCTCCCCATATCCTTAAGGCTATAGTTGGTGTATTATGAACTAACGGTTGACATCCTTAATCCAAATAAACCAACAAAAAAAAACTCTGATACTTTAGGAAATTTGAATTAAAATGGAGGTATTACGGGTGTGACATAATTTTGGTCTGTTTACACATAGGCCTAATAGTAGGCCTACTATGTTTAAAGTGAAAAAGTCTGTGAGTTCTGAAACCTAGGAACCTGATACCGGTAACACTTTTTTTCTTAAACATTTAGGTTTGATCTAAGATAGCCTACTATCTGCTCCAACTGTAATTTGATGACCGTTTTAGCTCTAGAACTTTTTTATGTGTTACAGGTGTGACGTAGTACACAATTAACATCATTATATTGATCAATTGTATTATAATTTGGCACATTATCTTGTTTACATAATAATTGTAATTAGATATAATCGTTGATTAAGCAAGTAATACAATACCGTACTTAAAGGGGCTATTATTTCCCCCCCCCCCTATAATACTACACTCAAAATGACAGTTTAAAAGATTATATCTTGTATATGTGTGATTTTACAACAATTATTTTTTTGGATCAAGATCCTCCCAAGGTCACGGGGCATAAAGATCGTCGATTTATTATGTGAGATTTTTGCCGATGGGACCTAGCTCAAAAATACCAAGTTCAACATTTTTTTGGGGTCAAGGTCGACCCAATAATTTTTCTGTTGATTAATAAATTAATAACAAGTTAGCCTGAATGAAATATATTTTTTGAGTTTAGCGGGTGATTACCCCTTTAAGTAATAATATGTCATTATCTTTGAATATAAGCTTTTACTGTTGTTTTGGTTTCATCACAAATGGTTCTGAAGATCTTTTTGTTCTGTAAAGAACATACCAAATTCTGGATTTAGGTTCATGACAAGTTTGGCAGCAATTTCCTATTCCTTTGATGAGCTCTTTGGCAGATTACAACTCGCCCGTGCCCTGGCTTTGCCGTAGGAATGAGGACGTTTTACGATCCTATGGTAGACTGTATGACAGAAGCGCTGCGAGCGGTGCTGTTCAACGAATTCACTGTCTGCCTCTTCATTCATGCATTAAATTATTTTGTTGTGCAAATAAATAAGGCTGTGAGATGGCTAAATCACAACATCATGCACAAGGCGAGCGCTAGAGATGGCAAGCCGGTCAATTATTCTCAATTGACCAAGTAATATTTGGCCGATCAAATAATTGGTCAAAGTAAAAAATAAAGTAGGCCTAAAATAAATAAGTACAAATTTTGTACTTATTTATTCACAAATCAAAAAATAAATCATAAATCACAAATTTAAGCTATTAAAGGGGAAGAAAGGTTTTTGGAGATTTTTTTGCCTTCTTGGTGTTGTATAGACCTATGGGCCCCCAGAATGTCTTAAAATGGGTGTGTTCAAGGGGTTTAAATAAATAAATAATTTTTATTTCTTATCCCAGGTGAAGACGCAGACGCGGAAATAGGCACCCCAACAAAGATGTCTGACGAGTTTGAACAGAAAATGCAAGCAAAGAAGAACTTAGTTTTGCAGTTTACTGGGGTGAGTAAGAAAGTTAATTCTAATAGTTTTCATTTTTGTGTGTGAACGTCAACCAGTATATATTGAACCACCAGTCAACATATTCTATATCGTGCACAAATCATTATGGGTTAAATTTAAAGGGACACTGGCTGCCATACACCCGAGCATATAGGTCTAGTAGACGGCATGTTACACCCTCTTTCTGCCTATGTTTGTATGCGATGTAGATGTTGATGGTGATTCTTGTTTCTGGAAATCATTAATTATTTTCTTGAACTATTTTCTTGTTAATGCTAATTCCCAACCACAAAGTGTTCACATTAAAAATTTTTGTAACGTTCAACAAAATTGTATTTGCTTACCAAATTCACTGAAAGACGAATTGTTCCACTAGTACCTTTAAAATATGTATTGTAGTACTGATGGAGTGTTGATAAAGACGACAATAGACGATTTCGTAAAGTCTCTGCGCATGCCCGAACTCCGCAAGGAATTCTGGGTAGTGTGTTGCAAGCACAGCCAACTAAATCTTAAATTTTCAACAAAAGCCGGCAATCATTGTTTACATTAATAACACAGCCTTCTGTTCAGAGGTTTTAATAAAGTTCAGAGCAACACGATTCCCATTTCCCAGCATGCAATGCGCGACACAGAGTGCCCTGATGGTTTATGAAATCGTCTATACTCATGGCTAAATCAAGTCTTCTTTCCAAATGCCCACAATTTTGACATTATTCATGTCACTACGTGTTTTCTAGTTATATTTAGTAGATATGCCTATAGGACTCCTCCATGCCATTTGGCATTTTCCATTCTAGGCAGACTGGCACTATTCTGTAATTGGCTAATTTAAGAAAAATGTACGGATAGTTGAGATTCAGTCAACTTCTTGGTACCGTACCTACGTTACCTTGGCCTACCTATTAAATAAATTTTAACTTCACCATTGCAACCAAGTGTTTCAACTTTGTTTGTTTTCAACATTTTCTTGAGTGGGGCTGTGAAGGTCCTTATATTTAATTTGGCCTGACATCTTTTTTTAAAAAGAAAAGTAAGTTTAATAAAAGAATGTTTTTGTGATTAATAAATATTGGTAATTTTGTAATTTTAGGTAAAAACCCTTTGGCTATTAGTCTTACTTTTAGGCGTTGCTTTAAAATTTTAAAAAATCACTCTATTTTTTACTATCATTTTTCAACATGTGTTTTTTGGCAATTGGTTTGGACTATGTCAATTATTACGGTAATTAAAAAGTGGATACCTGTCCGTTCCCAAAAAAAACAAAACGTTGGGGTTTACGATCAAACCACCTCGCTCCTTCCACTCCGCTGAGGGGGGAGAAAGTAACCTGCCGACCAAAAAAAACTTCACCACGCAAAGTACCCCTGTGTCGGGGCCACGCAGAGCGCAGCCCCCTTTAAAAACCTTTTCCTGCCCCCGGTCCCAGAATGCCCAGGAAAAACGCTTCGGAGATCTTAAGTACGTTCCCCTTTCTTTGTCAAGTGGCCAAGGGTTTTGCACTGTTGCGGCATCATTGTCTTTTTATTTGTGTATTTTTGCCACCCTTGAAATTTTGCTGGTGTAATATTTTTTGTAATATTCCTCTCTATACTATAATGAGCCCTATGAAGATCTTGCAGCTGTCATACATCAACATCAACAACGCATCTCCATACTTCCATAATTTGGCCTTCTAACCCCTTTGCACAGGCAAATTAATTCCTCCCTTCGATGAAACCTAAATTCTCTTTAGACGTTTTTCAAGTGTGTTAATATGAAACAAAGAAAACACCCAAAAATATAAAATAAAACTACTTTCCAAAAAGGTTTTTTGTTCACATGATTTCGGTATTGATAGAGAGAGAGAGGGGGGCACGGTGTAACTTAAATTTGGTGGGTGTTGTCGAGTAGGGTGGTGGTAATGAAATTAGGCCTAATAAAATATTAAAAACGCTTTTGAAGTGATTACTAGATTGATCACATTTTATTTTTTTTACGTTGGTCTTATTTCAATGTCCCAACTTGATAAAAAAACTGTGAAGTCAAGGCCTCAAAGTTGTGTTGTCCACGGGTTTTCCCAGCCTCGCCCCTTACGAGCGATCGGCAGACGGGTAAAAAGAGCTGGGCCTTTATTCTGACCCCCCTTCACTCAACCCACCGACGAACCCCTCGGCCCCCGTAGATTTTCCCCGGGAAGGTCTCACCTCGCAGAGGCTTTATTACAAATTTTTAAAAATTTTATCATCAGGATGAAAAAAAGAAGATGCATCAGGAGACTTCATCAACGTAAGTTCCAAATCTTTTTTTTGATGATATCAATTCACCAGCATAGTTTAATTGGGCCCCGGGAAAAAAGGTTTAGCAGATAATATTTCTTCCCAATACAGTGCCCCATAACTACCCATAGTAGGGTTTGGATTTGACCGGTAAAAATTAAAATTTTGGTCAATTAAAAAAAAAATTTTCATAAATTAAATTTTATTAGATGTTACTAAATTTATTTTAAAATGTTTGTACAAAAAACCTTTTTTCTTTTAAATGTGTTTTAAGTGGCAAATATCATCGATCATCTCGCCGATGCGTATCATCCCTTCATCCTTTTCAGCTTCAGTTTCCCCCAGAAGCTATATATTTTATTGTCTATTATAATTAATTACAAGTTACTAATAAAGGTAATTAAAATAAAACATACCAAATTTAAAAAAACATTTTTAAATGAGAAAGAAGAAAAAATGTTTTTGTTTTTCTTTAAAAATTAAAAAATTTAAAAATAAAAATAAAATTAATTTAAAGTTTAAAAGCAATGTTTTAACATGTTTTTTTTTTTAAAGTCAATGACTGAAAGTATTTGACCCCGGGCAATTTACATTGTGCAAACCCTATCCATACGTATGCATTGTTTTTTAAAACATACAAAGAAAATGGGGGTGTTAGAGAGTTCTTATGTAGCTTTCTCTAGGGTTTTTAAGAACAGGCATTGTAACTTAAGACTTGTATGTTGTCGCAGCCCCTTCTCGCGCAAAGCATA
This sequence comes from Sweltsa coloradensis, assembly GCA_024449915.1. Taxonomy (NCBI): domain Eukaryota; kingdom Metazoa; phylum Arthropoda; class Insecta; order Plecoptera; family Chloroperlidae; genus Sweltsa; species Sweltsa coloradensis. The sequence continues at coordinate 141,216 of JAMZAV010000900.1, read as the reverse complement.
TTCCACCCCACTTTTCGCCGCTTCTCAAGGTGTGTATGAGAACATGCATTGAATTAGGATAGTATGTTTGTCGCAGCCCCTTCTCGGGGCAAGAAAATATTCACCCGCATTTTTGCCTGCTTTTAAGGCGTGATGAAAAGGGTTGTAACTTACAGATATGTTGTTTGTCTGCAGCCCCCTTCTCGCGCAAGGGGCATATTCCACCAGACGTTGTTGGCCTGCTTCCAATTCTGTATGAGAACAGTTGCTTGTAATTTTCGAGGGCTATGTATTTTTTTTGCAGCCCCTTCTCGCGCAAAAAACATATTTACCCAGACGTTTTCGCCGCTTTTTCAAGGGCGGTTGAGAAAAAGTGCATTTTAACTTAGAAACTATGTTTGGGTTTTTCTGCGCCCCTTCTCGGCAAGACATATTTCCCCGACGTTGTTCGCCTGCTTCTCAAGGTCGGTATGAGAACAGTGCATTGTAATTTAGAGACTATGTATGGTCTCCAGCCCCTTTCTCGCCCCGACATTTCCACCCAAATTTTTTGCCTGCTTCTCAAGGGCGTGTATGAAACAGTGCATTGACTTACGAGATATGTATGTTTTTTCTGCAGCCCCTTCTCGCGGGAAGACATATTTTCCCCCAGACGTTGTGCCTGCTTTTTTCAAGGCGTGTAGGAAAACAGTGCATTTTAACTTTGGACTATGTAGTTTGTCTGCAGCCCCTTCTCGCCCCCAAAACATTTCCCCCCAGACTTTTTCGCCGCTCCTGGAATCGTGATCTACCGACAACTCGCAGGGGGTATTCCGTGGGGTTTGCGGCGTCAAAAATCGAGCCCCTACTACTTCTACAAGGGGATCGAGGATCATCGTCCGAGTCGAGGACCCGTCTCGAGGGGGGCATGGTGAAGCATCTCAACCTGGTGAGTCCACCAGTCCCCACCTTTCAATTTAAGGGGGGTTTGGCTCCAGTATGAGAAACGTAGTTCTTTTTTATATAAGGGCTGCAATATGTCTCTTATTTTACTTTTAAGACCTGTCTAGAGCCATTTTTAATCAATTGTAATGAAAAATCCCGTGGGTTCTCAGCATATTTAAAATTTTGTGGGCTAGAAATTTTAAGTTTGTAAGGTGCTGGTAGTGGTAATCACACTGCACAAAAGTATATAGTATTTAGTAACACTACCGGAAATAACCAATGCACAGAAGCAAGAGAACGGAAGTAAATGACTCGATAAGTACATAACATGCTTCATCATTAAACTATGTATCTTATCAGTCACCGTTCTTCAACATGATGTAGTAAGATAACTTGGTTGACTCTTGAGTAACTGTTGGCCATGTCTCTCCCGATAGATTGAAGAGCAGATCCTGGAAGCGATGGCGTGGCGCGCTGACAGTCCGCTGTGGGAGAACATCAAGGTCTCTGGTCTAGGAGTGCCCTCGTGCGAGGACGTCTGCTTACCTAATCAGCTAGACGACCACATGGCCAAGGTGCCTAATCCGGCCATTCGGAGACTCATGGGGCCCACAGGTTGGACATTTTACATAATTTACATTGTTAATAAAAAAAAATGATATCATATTTCGGTAATATCTTACATTCTGTTCTATATTATACATTTTAACATTAATAGTACGTCTAATTTACACGGACATATATTATCAACTTTGCTTTTGCAACGGAATCAGGGAGATTTTGTTGTTAACATTTAGAGACACCACAGCCGTCTAGAGAGGCTGCATAGAAGGTACAGCCGCCAGGACATTCACCATCCATTCAGCTGTGGAGGCAACACAAAAACCAACATACAATGCACAAAATCGTCTAATAATGCTTTTGAATGGAAGTTAATGCTTATTTCACAGGGTTCAAACTGTGACTATATGATAATGTTCACCTACTATATTAGAATGTTTGGAAGGCCACTCGTAATAACGCTGCTGTGCCCTCTTGCAGGAAGCCTCCCCCAGTCACCGGTGTCGACGGCGTCCGAACGCTTCCAGTCCCCGGTGACCACCGGCCTAGCGAAGAAGAGGCTGTTCAGCGACGGCCTGGTGCGCACCGTTGTCAGACCTGGACAGTCGCTGCTCAACAACAGCCCGAAAACACTCAACATCAACATCCAGTGTAAGTGGAACATCAACGCACACTTTAACACTGGATTTCAGGTTAATTTTTACTAACTTGACCACTTGCCTTTGGACGCCCATAACTAAGGCCTGTATGTTTTTATAACAAGCAAGTCCTTTGCGAGATACCAGGCCTACATTTTACAATATTTGGGAAACGTAATTTTGAATTTTTTAATACCAATTCATTAATTTTGGAGCTAACTTTGACTAAAATTTAGTAAAATTTGATTTGATTTTCATCATTGATACATGCCTCTGCGGTTACTTCTCCTAACGTGTACGACATCAAGTTATCAGGCGTTTTCTGTTTGCTTACAGCTCTGAAATCTGAAAACGGAGGCCAGTACATCCCTGTGAAGTACGTCTCGGGCTCCGTGATCCTACAAGCGCAGGCAACCCAGAAACTTGTGCAACCCTCTCAGGACAGAGAGAAGGATGCCAAGGCAAAGCCAAAGAGGGGAGGCTCACTAGCACTCTTCTTTAGAAAGGTGGGTACTACTAGGAGGGTGCGAATTGTGTTCATTAGTTCAAATACGATATGCAAAAGTCGAATATTGTAAGTTCAAAGTATGGAAAAATCAATAATAATAATTATCATCATAACTCAGTTCCAACTATGTCGGGTTGAGTGGTGGTTTTCCACCATTATCAAGGGCATGAAACTGTAGATACTAAGCTTGCCAGACTCGGTGTTTCTTCCACATCATCTAACTCCTTCCTCTCCACCAATTTACTCCACTCTCTTCTGTCCTCCCACAGCTTTACTTTTGCCACATGCTCCCACACTTCATTCCGTTTTCCAACGTCTTCTTGAATTAATCTTTCCCATTTTTCTCTGGTCTTCCTACTCTTCTTTTCCCCTCCTCTGCCGCTTCAAATTCTCTTCTTGGAATCCTCTCCCTGTCCATCCTTTTCATATGTCCAAACCATCTTAGACGTTCTCTTCCTAGCTTAAACTTCAATCTCTCCAATCCCAGTTCTTTCCTTATTTCATTACTTCTTATCTTGTCCATCTTTGTAACTCCCTTTATACTTCTTAAAAACTTCATTTCTGCTGCTTCCAGCTGACTCTCTTCTTTTGTTCCCACTGCCCATGTTACTGCCTCATATGTAGGGACCCTTGATTTTCGCGAGCACTTTATTCGCGAATTTTCGCAATTTTGTTGATAAATGAAATTTGACAACAGATGTCGACCTTTGGTGACCTTGGCATTCAAATGGCGTCCGCGAGTTTTCGCGATTTTCGGCGTTTTTTAGGTTTTATGCGATTTTATTCATTTTATTACAAATTCACGAATTTTTTCCGCGATTTCACAACTTTTTGCGATGTTTTTCCGATTTTTAGTGTTCACATGACAAAAAGTGCAGAATTATTTGAAAGTGGTGCTAGATTTCGAGTTTCGATCATATTCAAGATGGCTGACTGTGAAATCGATTATTTCGCCAAAAGTTCGACTAATCGATTTTTCGGTCGATAGTCGACCATACCAGCAGATTGTGATGCTTTGTGGCCTAAGTTGCAGCTGTCTTGTATTCTGTGATCGCAAACTGCCGATAAAATGACGAAAATAATCCCGCGCGAGTGTAAATAAAGATAAAGACATGTTATTTGTTTGATTTCAATAGACCTACACCTTGTTTCTTGCATCAGATGTGTTTCCAGGACAACAAAAGAGTTGACAGGCTGTTTGGGCCTACCTAACCTCAAATTCGCGATGTCTGAGGCACTGAGTTAAAGCTGTTTAATGTTATTTTTTTTAATGTTAATCGTTGATTTGTCAAAATTTTGAGAATAAGTGCCCTAAACATATCCCTAAGCAATTCAAATGACACTGGACCCAAGGCCTAGGCCTAGGCCATCTTCAGGAAACAACACAGCATTGGACCTTTTGGATACTACGGTTGTATCTAGGCCTAGTCGAGTTATGTCTGCAAAAAAATGCACAGAAGAAATTTAACACCGAGATAATTTTAAAGAACCTTGGCCTTGACCCCAACCTACACATCTCAAGCCCCTAGCCTAGGCCTAGGTCTATGTACACTTCATTTTTGTATGACATTCATTGGTATGTAGTAGCTAGTTCATTTCCTAGGCCTATACCTACCACGATATCAGGCTCTAGTCTCGATTTTTTAAATGGGAACAGTAGCCTAGGCCAGGGCTGCCGTTTTAACGGATTTTATCCGTTTTTACGGATATTTAGGGTGCAAAACGGATAAACGGATTTTTAGTCTTATTTACGGATATTTCGTTAATTACGTTTTCTATGCTTATTTTCGTATATTTGAATCTGCGCGGGCTAATTTCGATTGTAAACATTGAAGGCGGGGCGATAATCGATTCGACTTTCGATAGGGGGCGGAGCAAGGGCGGAGCCAAGTCCTAGACTCCTAGACATTGTAGGAACTGCTTCTGCTTGCTTTTGGGAGTGGGAGGAGCCATGAACAAACAATGAAGATTGGAGCCTACAAAATTGTTTTCTTTCGTTTTTGTTTATAAAGTTTGGATTATGTGATCATAAACGTGAAAAATAGAATTGGTATATGATTAAAATGTTATTAACAAGTTCTTCAAGACTGCATGTTATTAATAAACACAACACATGGGCCTAGGTCAAAATTGTGATGCAACATTCCTAGGGCCTAGCCTAGGCGGCTAGGGCTAGGGGCTAGGCCTAGGCCTAAGAATTTTTTAACCAGGTCAGATTTAAAACAGATTTTCTGTAAATAAGTAACATTTTACATTTTTATGCAATCTTAATTAAAGCAACCACGGGCGTTTCTGGCTCATTTATTCTCGTCTGTGCATAGGCCTAGGCCCTGGCAACTTTTAGGTTATGATGGTAACAAATATAAACATAACATTTAGGCATTTTCATAGTTTGATCAAAGAAATTAACGTTTTTAGACTTTTCACGGATTTTTGCGGATTTTTAACGTCCTCCAACAGGATTTTTTTTTAAATGTCAGTGGCAGCCCTGCCCTAGGCCAAGTAAAGCAGTTCTTTTAGGCCTAGGCCCTAGCTGCTATTTTGGCATAGGCCTGGGTCTAGATTAGTGTCTTCCATTACATTCTTGTTATATATAAATGATAACATTACAATATGCATGAATGACACACAGTCACATGCAAATTAACTAATTTATTCACCGCTTTTATTCACCGCTTTTTGTCGAGTTTTGATTTTAACACCGACTTTTTTGCACCGCTTTTTAATATTTTTTGTACTGCTTTGTGGCGGTTTTATTTACCATAAATTAGGGTCCTACTCATATGTTAATATAGGTACAAAATATGCCTTATACAGCAAAATTTTACATTTTTGTGGGAACAACTCATTCCATAGTAACTTTCTCACCAATTGGTAAAACCCTTCTGCTTTTTGCACTCTAGATGACACTTCCCTACACACTTTTGCATCTTTTGTCAATATACTTCCCAAATATTTAAATTCTTCTTTTTCTTCTAAGACTTCTCCACGTAGTACAATATTTTCCATGTCTCTAGTCCTGCCCTTTGTCTTCTTTTGCATACGCAAACATTCACTCTTTTTCTGATTGATTTTTAGACCAAACTCTGTAGTAACTTCGTTCCATCTGTCCACCTTCTCCTGCACTTCTCTGGCACTCTCACCCCAAATCAACACATCGTCCGCAAACACTAATGTTCTTGTGTCCCTCTGTATTTGGTTCCACTCTTCTTATAATTTCATCCATTACAACAGTAAAGAGTGTTTGAGATAACACACTACCTTGTCGCAAGCCCTCATTTACTTGAAACCATTCTGACCTACCCATATCTGTCTGTACGCAACTTTCACTCCTTTGATATGTACTTTGTATCCTGTCTATTAAACCTCTTCCCACTCCTTTTATCTCTAGACACTCCCATACTTTCTCTCTAGGCAGGCGATCGTATGCCTTCTCCAGATCCAAAAACACAATGTGCATTTCTTTCCCATTTTGCCATCTTCCCTCCATTGTCTGTCTTATAGCAAATATGGGATCAATAGTAGCCGTCCACTTCTGAACCCATATTGTTCTTCTCTTAGATCTGTGTCATATACCTCCTTCAGTCTTAGTTCTATAACTTTCTCATAAATTTTTGCACACTGACACATTAATGTCACCCCTCTATAATTTTCACATTTCTTACGGTCACCTTTCTTAAACAGCGGTACAATTATACCTCTTCTCCAATCTTCTGGTACCTTCTTTTGTTTCCACGCAGCACTTATTACTCGAAATAACCATCTTCTTCCTTCTGCACCTGATGCTTTGATCATTTCCACAGAAATGTCATCCACTCCCGGAGCTCTACCATTCTTCATGGCTCCTAACGCCCTTGCCACCTCTTGTTCTGTTACCTCGTCTTCTTCATCTTCTCCACTTGCCTCTTCCTCTTTCTCTGCATTTAAATTTTCACTAACCTGTACATTTAGCAGATTTTCGAAATATTTCCTCCACATTTCTTGTCTTTTTTGTCTTTACTAGTCCGTACATAATTTTCTTATTTCCTTGGAAGTCATCTTCTAATTTACCAGCAAATTCTTCCATTGCTTTGTCTTTCTCCTCCTTCACAATTTGTTTCACATCGGTTTTTCGCCTACGGTACTCGTACTCATTTTCTGTAGATTTGCACTTTTCATTCTTTTTCCAAGCTAGTTTCTTCTCCCGAACTGCATCTCGTACCCTCTCGTTCCACCATCGCGTTTCTTTCTCTTTCCTCCTTCCACTGACTCTTCCACACAACTCTTCTGCACTTGACACAAAAACCTTCTTAAAGTTTTGCCATTCTTCTTCTATTTCTCCCACTTCATTTGTAGGTGTTTGGTCACTAATTCTTGTCATAAACTCTTCTTGCACTATCGGAGATTGCAGTTTCCACACTTTTAGTCTTTTGTGCCGGTTCTTTATTCTCTTTTGGGTCTGTACCTTAGTTCATGGTGGTATATATCTTTAGGTGACTTGCGTATCCAGCAATGCTATTTTTGTGGTCGCTTAATGCACGCAGTTCAGACGGAATCCGCCAGGATCGCGACGTGTCAGGTGGTAGTCACGTGACGAGAAAGTCGATAAAGAAGTTTGGAAAAACTTCTTTATCGACTCTAATACCTCGAGAGATGGCGGTGTGTATGCACTGTATTGAAGGCCGTGCATTCAGATCCGTAGGCGGAACATTCGAATTTCCGAATTCGAGCCGTCTGATTGGTCCCCAAGGCCGCCATCTTGTAAGTTCTACGTCACGTGACTACCACCTGACACGTCGCGCATTCTGTCGGCGACTGTCTGCACTGCGTGCATTAAGCGACCACAGAATTCTGGCAGTGAAATCACCTAAAGATATATACCACCATGGTCTGTACCATCATTCTAAACTTCCCCAACACCAGCCTGTGGTCTCCATCCAATGATATTGATGGCATTACCCTCACATCCTCAAGATTTCTCATTACTTCTTTTCCTATACATAGATATCAATTACTGTCTCTGATCTGTCTTCACCATATCCATATCTCGTTATTTGTTGGGTTCTACGTTTCTTGAACCAACTATTTCCTATAACTAACGAGTTTCTGGCACACATTTCTAACAATTTCTCTCCATCTCTGTTTCTTGCATCTATCCCATGTCTGCCCATAACCTCTTCAAATCCTTTTCTATCTTTTCCTATTCTTGCATTAAAATCCCCCATTACTACAATAGTATTCGATGTCATAATTGCTTCTAATTTTGCCACAAACTCATCCTTCTCAACCACTGGTCTTCCTGTTTGAGGCGCATACACCTGAATGAATTCGATTGTCATGCTATCATCGCACAAGATGTACATCTGTATCATTCTATCACTATGGCTTTTCACATTTACAATACTGTCTTTCCATTCAGGGCTTACCACAAATGCTACAAAAATTTAAAAAAAAATCGGTATGCATGTAGATTAGGGTCTAATCTAGTTGTTTGATGCCAATTTTGTTGTCATTTTTACCCAAGAAAACTAACTTATTTTCATTATTTTAATTGACACTGTTAATTAGCCAATTGATCGCTTAATAAGTTATAAATAGAAGTCGCAGAATTTCACTACATTTATGATGTCTTGGGTAATTTTAAATTCATCTTTAAAATCCATACCTTTTTACCTAAATTTCTTGTGGGAATAACTCTTAGTTCAGGTTATATTTTTTCAGTTTCTATATTCTGTAGTTAGATTCGTTTACATGACTTGAACCAAGTTCCGTTACTAACAAACGTTGCCCGTTTTGTTCCAGTTCTACCACCTGGCGTCGGTGCGTATGCAAGAGCTGTGCAGCCACCTCAACGTGATCGACATGGAGCTGAAGCGCAAGATATGGACCTGCTTCGAGCACTCGATCATCCAGCACACGGACCTCATGCAGAACAGACACCTTGACCAACTGCTCATGTGCGCAGTCTACGTCATCTGCAAGGTTGGTCACATGGGACGGGTCAGTTTGCACTTTTACACCTTTACTACAACTAGAAGCCTCAGAGGCCACATTAGTTTTATCTATCTTATCTGACAAATACCACAGTGGGAATTTTATTTTTAATGCATGTGTAGGCTCATGATTAAATAGAGGCTAACAATCAAGTTCAGACTGTACTGAGTAATACAGTCAAATGTCATTACAACATAGGCCTACTCTAGGGTACCTCGCATTTTGTTGTTGTTGAAATTATCAGTACTTTCTTTTGTTATAATAATCTCAGTCTCTCTATTGTTCAGCCTGTTTCACCACGAGATGGCAAAAGATATGGTATTAATTATCATCTTGATGTGGGTATTGGTTATGTAGAAAGAATGCCAATCGGCTGGAGTATATTGGTGTGAGAAAAGTGAGATAGGATCCAACAGCTTACCTTCGAAAAGTGATGGTGGCTGCTGAGTTTCTTGAAGAATAGTAACATAAATATATACAAAACACAGAAAAACACGAGACGTTTCGACACGAGGTCTTGTTCACTCAAGAGAGAAAGAAAAATGGCCACTGACTGCAAAAAACGAAATGGCGGCTAAAACTTAACTAAGTCAGAGAATATGTACAAATTAATTTACAAGGCGCTGTTGGTGGGTGTGGCTGTGACAGGTAGGGGAGGAGGCCTAGCGGATGTTCAGGTTAGAAAAAAAAAATTGTATGCAACTTGCTACTACTAGGCTACGTTTCAGTGCACACTGAGTGGCGGGACCACCAAAAACGTTTGGTGTAATAAATAATAATAATTTTGTTGTAATGACTTTTGACTGTATTTTCTCTTTTTTGTGCACCCATTCTAAAGCCTGAATAATCGGTTCAATATTTCTTTCAAAATTTCTTGAATTCAATGACAAAATATGAACAATGTGAGAGGTATTGTTATATTATATTTTATTATCTTTACACGTTTTGTCTTGTGTTTTGTCCTTGAATTCATGAATATTGTAAAAAACATTGAAGTTGAACCAATATATTCTATTTGACTTAATAAAATAAGGTAGGCCTACATAAGAATTTAACCTGCTAGGGTTGCTGTTTGACCATGGATTTACAAGGTACCAGTTACTATTCTAAGTCCATAGTTTGACAATCATTAGGCCCGATATGAAATGAATCGATACAATTATTTCCCTACACACATGATTGATAATCAATTTGGACTTCTTGGGTCATTAATCAAATTTCTCTCCTCACCCAAAATGTCAAACTAGACGCTCGTTCTGCAGAATTTTATAAAATATTTCCAGTCAATTCAAGCACCAGTGGACTTCGCTTATTCTAAAATTCTAAAAAAATCTATGGCAACTTGAACTTAACAATGCATTGACCTGTCGGAGAAAAAGCTGAATTAAAACTTGACAATCACAGAGCCAAGACACTTGGGTAGCGACTGTACAGTTATAATGCGACCGACTTAGTGCTACTACTACAAGCACAAGTAAATTTTCGGCCGGCCGGCGAGGTAATGCACCGTGGGGTACTGTATATAAATAATTAGGGGTGTCAACGATTATGATTAAATCGATTCGATTAATCGATTTATTATTGAAAACGATTAATCGATTTTAAAAAAAATAATCGATTTTTAAATTTTTGCGGTTTTTTAAATTTAGTTTTCAAGATCCGCCGCCTATTACCCGCGAGAAACGTTCCCGTACGTTACGTTTTCCCGACAAATACGCCGTGATAACCGCCGATTTAATGTCTTGCTCGCCCGTGAGATACGTTTCCATCAATTTCTAGCACGCGAGATTGTTCCCGATCCACATTTGATTGAAGCGACATCGCAAAATACATCGTTCGTACCAGCCTTGCCTTGTCATCATGTGCGCATGCGCTGGCCGTGCAAGGTCGGAAGGAGTGGGCGGAGTTCAAGCTGCATTCTGTTTAAGCGTTCCACGCGGCGTAGTTGGCGTGGCAGTCAATAAAACCAGTAAACGCACTCAACGCGCCTGAAACGCCGAGCAGTAGTTGCACCTTTACATAACATGGCGTCTTGAGTGTGACAAAGTGATTGCTCTGGTGTTGTGTTTCGGCCTAGGCCAAGAGTTTTCGACAACATGGCATCAACAATTGAATTTGATCACAGCATTGATGCCAATTTCATCTAGTATGCTTTATCTACCCCGCCACTTCCTCTTGATTATGCTCCCGACTGTCTTCTTCGAGATTGTTGTGAGTGCTTAAGTCCCCGCCACGGCGCCGATGCGAGCTCATGCCTTGCGCGGGCGATTCAAACACCGAAACCAGACCGAAGTTTGAAAAAAAATGGCTACTATACCGACATTGTACAAAACGATTAAATCGATTAATAATCGATTATGGAGGTGAAAGTGAATTCGATTATTGTTTAAATAATAATTTTAATCGTTGACATCCCTAATAATAATTAATAATAATAGCGGTAAAACCCGTTCTGAGCGATGGAATATTATTAAAGGTATATAGGCCTAGAGGAACATAATGATACACTTTAAATAAATAAATTTTTATTTAGAGGTCTACCCACTCAGTTATATAACTGATTTTTAAAAGTTTCAACCTTGTAGGGCGAGAAAGTATCATCATTATTGATTGATCAATGTTTAGAAAAAACTATTTAATCAATTGCATATGCACGTTATCGATATTAAAATTCACATTGAACGGAAACCCCTAGTAGGCCTACATACTCTGGTTAGTCATGTCTCCTTTAAAGTTTTTGTGATGAGCATAGCGAGCGAAGCGAAGACTTCAATTTCACTGACCCCAAAAAATTTAGCTCGGGTGTTTTTTTTTTGTTGTTTTTCTGTCTTTTGTTAAACTCTCTACCAGGCAAACGGCATATCCGATCTTGATGAAAATTGGGGGGGAAACCCTTCGAAATCTCTGAACTTAAAGGTGTATTGTTTTTGGGTACAATCGACGAAATATTTCTCGTGAATATCGTACTTTCACGATTTTTTCGATTTTTTGTGCGATATTTTTGTGTAAATTTGGGCCGATTCCTGACCAAACGGGTGGGGCTACAACGTTCATTTTTTTTACATGTACATTAAGGTAATGGTTATATGTATTGCTTTTTGAAAGAAAAAGTTAGCCAGAATCCATAGAATAAAGGTTTTAAATATGAGTTTTTTTTAGGTTTATAATAACAATTAACAAAATAATAGAAACTGACAACAATCACCTACAATCACCTACAATGCATTCACAAAGCACTTGCAAAGGAAAAGTGGTCCCACGCAAACTAAAAACTTACAAAAAAGCTCATCCATCAACGCGACGGGATTTAAGAGTTTTCCTAGAAACAAACTTGACAGAAGCTGCTAATTAGTACTTTGTTAAAAGAGAACCAATTTCTCCCCACTACCCTACTGTAACACCATCCATTGGTCCATTAGGGATGCACAACAGTATAAAATACAAATGATTGATAATTGAAAAAGTGACTTCATTATTGATCGATAATATCCAAATGTTCTAGGCCTACATTGAATTACTCTAAAATAAAACACAAGATTTTTTCCATCAGAAAATGTGTGAAATCTTTTAGTCTTGGGTGATTGTGAAATGTCATAGAGTATGCGCATACGTGCAAATATGATATGATGTTTTTTGGACAAGTTTTTTCACAAAACCTGCAATTAAATAATTGGATGAGCGAAGCAAAGACTTCAATTTCACTGACCCCCAAAAAATTTAGCTCGGGTGTTTTTTGTTTGTTTTTCTGTCTGTTTGTTAACTCTCTACCAGGCAAACGGCACATCCAATCTTGATGAAAATTGGAGGGGACCTTCAAAATCTCTGAACTTAGAGGTGTATTGTTTTCTGGTACAATCGAAGAAATATTTCTCATGAATATCATACTTTAACGATTTTTTTTATTTATTTTTAGTGCGATATTTTCGTGACATTTGGGCCAATTCTGACCAATCGGGTGGGGCTACAACGTTCAGATTATACATGGACACCTTTTGAAAGAAAAAGTTGAAAAAGTTAGCCAGAATCCATAGAAATAAGCTTTAATATAAGTTTTTGATTTTTTGTGCAATATTTTCGTGCCATTTGGGAGAATTCTGACCAAACGGGTGGGGCTACAACGTTCATATTATACAAGGACATTAAGGTTATGGTGATCTTTTGAAAAAAATAGTTGAAAAAGTTAGCCAGAATCCATAAAAATAAAGCTTTTAATATAAGTTTTTTACAGTAAATAATAACAATTGACAATAACAATATAAACTTGACAACAATCACCTACAATCCGTAGGCAGTAAAACAAAGCACTTGCAAAAGTAAAGATATCCCACGCAAACTAAAAACTTAAAAAAAAGCTCATCCATCAACGCGATTAAAAAAAGCGTTTGTGAAGCTTCCTAGTATTTTCATTCTATCATCATAATTGGATGAGCGAAGCAAAGACCTCAATTTCACTGACCCCCAAAAATTTAGCTTGGAGTTTTTTTTTTTTTTTTTTCTGTTGTTAACTCTCTACCAGGCAAACAGCATATCTGATCTTGATAAAAATTGGAGGGAACCTTCGAAATCTCTGAACTTAGAGGTGTATTGTTTTTGGGTACAATCGAAGAAATATTTCTCATGAATATCGTACTTAACGTTTTTTTTTATTTTTAGTGCGATATTTTCGGACATTTGGGCCGATTCTGACCAAACGGGTGGGGCTACAACGTTCATATTTTACATGGACATTAAGGTTATAGTGATGTATTGCTTTTTGAAGAAAAGTTTGCCAGAATCCATAGAATAAAGGTTTTAATATGAGTTTTATTTTTAGGTTTATAATAACAATTTACAATTAACAATAGAACTTGACAACAATCACCAACAATGCGTTCAAAACGCACTTGATAAGTTGGCCTAAATAGATCCCATGCAAACTAAAAACTTACAAAAAAACTCATCCATCAACGCGACGGGACTTTAGCGTTTTCCTAGTATTATTTAATATTGATAGTGTGCTGCCCACTTTGTATGGGTGGCGCACTACAGCGTCAATGTGGGGACGTGACTCCAAGGTTGTTTGTTTGGTCCCAGGTATCCGGACAAGAGCTGACCTTCACGGAGATAATGCGCTGCTACCGCATGCAGCCGCAGTACGCTTCGCATGTCTACCGGAGTGTGTTTGCTGTGCACAAGGACGCGTACCGGCTCGGGAACCTCGTCCAACGCCAGCCCCACGCCCAGTGATAACGACAACAAGGGTGAGTTGACCAGCAGGATGTAAATGTGTGCATGGTTGCCAGTGTTGTTGAAATTAACTACATTCTTGGTAGAATACAAGCCGTCACTCGTCAGTAGCAAAATTAACAACAATTCACAACAGTCGAAATAATTATGGATGAAAATTATATAATGTACTACCTACGATGGCTACTTATGATTTTTGGGCACCATTTGTATTGATTTTAATTTTGTGTGACATGTGTAAAAAACATAATAAAACATTAGAACAGAAAGTTAAGTTTAAAAACACTAAAAGCTTTTCTACCCCTTTCCACGGCCGGTGGGGAAAAAGGGATGCCGGTGAAAAAGTTACTAAACCCCCGAACAACCGAAACCCCCAAAAAAAAAAAAATTTTAACACAAAAGTCGGGGGTTCACAAAACGGTTGTTTAAATTTTGGTTCACTTTTCTCAAAACTAAAGTTTTTTCTTTCCCCCGGAAAGACCCCCCCTTTTCGTTCGTCGGAAAACCCTCCCACCCAAAAAGCGCGTGGACACGGTTTTGGGGGGAAACCCTCCCCCACCTTTGGTTTTTCGGGGACCGGCACAAAAAATCAGTTTACAACAGTTTTGTAGGTAGTTTTTGCCTATTCTTTTCAAAGAACAACGGGGGCCGGGTATTCCTGTTCAACAAACGAGTAAATTTTTTTATTTTATTATAAATTGGTTTTTAGGGATTTGTGTCCCCCCCCCGGCAATTTTCCCCCCCAGAAAGGGCAATCCCCTTATTTATATCATAATTTACAAACATTCCGTCGGGGGTAGTGTTTGGTAAAGCTTAAAACCCAAAGGTTGGTCCTGATTTGATTCCCATCCCCTGGGGGTTTAAAATATTTTTACTGTTTGTTCTTTGTTTTGGTTTTTTGATTACTGCGTTCCAGGGGAAGAATTTAGCCCCTTTTTCTAAATTTGAAAAATCAAATTCCCGGTGTAATTTGGGGAATTTAATTTAACCTTTTTAAAAATTTTGTTTTTTAGCTACTGCTTTAAGCCCAAATCCTGAAGGTTTTTAAGAAAAATGGTTTTTTATTTTTAAATAAAGAGCGCCCCCTTCCACTGGGGAAGAATCACCCCTGTCCCCAAACGTCGCATCGCGAACTTTTTTCCCCGGTGTAATTGCTGTTGGAACCTAGGATACTCCCCTACAAACAATGTGAACCCTCTAGCTACTGCTTGCCGCAGCCCCTCCCAAGGTGGAAGGAATGGGCTTTATTTTCAATTTTTAAGAGCGATAAATTCCACTGGGGAAAAACGCCCCTGCCCCCTAAACCGATCGCAAACATTTCCCGGGTACATTCGGTGGGAACCTAGGAATCTGCCTACAAAAAAGTACCCTCTAAGCTACTGCTTTCCCGCGTCCTGCCAAGGAAGGGAAGGTTTTAACCAATTCAAGGGAAAAATTCCTGGGGGAACCGCCCTTCCCTAAACGGCCCCCCAGAACTTTCCCATTTTTCCGCCGGGAAACCGGTTTTTCCCCAAAAAATTCCCTCAACCTTCTTTAGAAAAAAAAAACCCCCGCCTGCCTAAAGGGCTGAAAATTTTCCCTGTAATTCGCTGTTGGAACCTAGGTACTCTCCCTACAAAAAATGTGAACCCTCTAAGCAAATGCTTAGCCGCAGTCCCCCCGGGTAAGGAAGGAATGGGCTTTATTTCCACTTTTTAAGAGCGATCAATTCCCGGGGGAAAAACCACCCCCTGCCCCCTAAGGGCGCACCCAAATTTTCCCCCCCCACCCTTTCCTAATTCCCCTAAAACATTAATTTTTGCTCTTTTTTAACCCACCCCCCAAATAAAAAACTTTTTTTATTTTAAACATAATTCCCAAAAAATTTAAATCCATGCAAAACTTTCCCCCGTGTACATTCGCTCTTTGGGAAACCCCAGGATCTCTCCCCTACAAAAAATGTGAACCCTCTAATACTGTTTTTGGCCGCAGCCCTCCCAAAGGTAAGGAAGGGCTTTATTTTAAACTTTTTAAAGGGCGATAAATTCCCTGGGGAAGAACCAGCCCCTGTCCCCAAAAACGTCGCATCGCAGAACATTTCCCGGTTACATTTGCCGTGGAAAACCTAGATACTCTCCCCTACAAACAATTGAACCTCTAAGCTAGTTTTGGCCCAGTTGAAAAGGTAGGCTTAGGTGTCTGCAAATGGGTCGAAGCTCTACATAAATTGCCTGGGGACCTGAAGCCATCCGGAGAACGGGCCCTTCAAGATTAGCCTAAAACTTTTTTCTCCAGGAAAAGTTATATACTCGGTAGAAGACCCCCTGGCAGAGAAGTGGAAAGTGTTTTAAATTTTTTTAATTATGACACCTGTGTCTTTTAATTTTTTATTCTTATTCCCCCTTTTAATTGTTATTGTTGAAAAAATTTTTGGGCTTGTAAATTTTTATGTTTTTTGTTATACAGATTTTCCCATTACAAATACTTACTGATATACTCAGATTAGAGCAAAACTGTATGCTTATTAAATAAATAAAAAAATAAATGGAATGGCTAAAACTTTTTCCCCGGTGTAATTCGCTCGTTGGAACCTAGGTACTCTCGCCTACAAAAAAGGCCCCTCTAAGCTACTGCTTTACCGCAGTCCTGCCAAGGAAGGAAGGGCGAAATTTCCCGGTGTACATTCGCTTTTGGGAAACCCCTGGATACTCTCCCCTAAAAACAATGTGAACCCTCTAAGCTACGCTTTACCGCAGCCCGCCAAGGTAAGGAATGGGTTTTTATTTTCAACTTCTTAGGCGATCAATTAAGGGGGAAGAACCAGCCCCGTCCCCTAAACTCGCATCGCAAAAAAATTTCCCCCGGTGTCATTCGCTCGTTGGAACCTAGGATACTCCGCCTACAAACAATGTGAACCCTCAAAGCCAGGGTTGCCTTTTTTTAGGATTTTACCTTTTTTAACGGATTTTGAGGGTCCCCAAAAGGTTTACACGATTTTTAGCCCAAATTTTCGGTTTAAAAAAAAAAAAAAAAAAAAAAAAAAAATTTTTTTTTTTTTACGTTTTGCCTTTTTTAAACAGGGCTGGTAAAAAATTCTTATTTCAATCCGTTTTTTTATAAGGGGGAATCTTTTCGATGTTAAATATCAAAATTTACACCAAAAATGAAAATTTTTGGGAATTTTTGGTGGGGTGGGGGGTAGGTAGTCAAAATTTAAAAATTAACCTGGTGGTGCATAGGGTGGAGGTGGGTCATAACCCGGGGGTTTTGTGAATCGTAAAATGGGCTTTTATGGGGAACCTTATCATTCTATCAACCCTTTTTGGGGTTTTAATCATTTTTTTTCCCCGATTGTTTCGTGGCCCAAAAGGTTGGCTTGGTCGTTTTGTTTTACTTTTTTCCCCACTAAAAATCAGTTATATAACTGAGTGGGTAATCTTTATACTTTAAAAAAAAATTATTTATTAAAAATAGGTACCTACTTATAAAAAAATTATATATTAATTTTTTTTCAACAATTACATTATATATATCGAATTGTATTTAAAATTGGGAATTTGGCTTTTAAGGATTTTAAGATTTGGGGTTTTTTAAATTTAAAGGGTTTCTAAGGATTTTGATCTGCTAAACAGGTTTTTTTTTTCTTGGGGCAACCCTGCTTAACTCTGCTTTAGCCGCAGTCCTGCCAAAGGAAAGGGAAGGAAAAGGGGTTTTTTTCCCCACTCTTTAAGAGCATCAATTCCCCGGGGGGAAAAACCCGCCCCGTCCCTAAACGTCGCATCGCAGAACTTTCCCCGGGTTTCATTCGCTCGTTGGAAACCCAGGTACTCTGCCCACAAAAAATGTGAACCCCCTAAGCTACTGCTTTAGCCGCTCCTGCCAAGGGAAGGAAGGGCTTTATTTTTTTAAATTCTTTAAAAGGACAATTCACTGGGGAAAAACCGCCCCGTCCCCCAAAAGTCGCATCGCAGAAAATTTCCGGTGTACATTCGCTCGTTGGAAACCCAGTACTCTCGCCTACAAAAAAATGTGAACCCTTAAGTACGCTTTAGCCGCGTCCTGCCAAGGTAAGGGAATGGACTTTATTTTTCAACTTCTTAAGACGATCAAATTTCCCCTGGGAAAAACCAGCCCCTGTCCCCTAAACGGCGCATCGCAGAACATTTCCCAGTTACATTTGCTCGTTGGGAAACCTAGGATACTCTCCCTAAAAACAATGGAAAACCCCCTAAATATGCTTTAAACCGCAGTCCTGCCAAGGTAAGGAAGGGCTTTATTTCTCAAAAATTTTTAAGAGCGACAATTCCACTGGGGGGAAAAACCAGCCCCCGTCCCCCAAAAGGGCATCGCAAAAATTTTCCCCTGTACATTCGCTGTTGGGAAACCCGGGTTTCCTCGCCTACAAAAAATGTGAACCCCCAAGCTACGCTTTAGCCGCCCCCTGCCAAGGTAAGGGAAAGGGGTGAACATTTCCCGGGTACATTCGTGTTGGAACCAGGATTCCCCCCCTACAAACAATGGAACCCCTAAGCTACTGCTTTGCCCAGCCTGCCCAAGGTAAGGAAGGGCTTTATTTCCAACTTTTTAAGACGATCAATTCCCCCGGGGAAAACCAGCCCTGTCCCCTAAACGTCGCATCGCAGAACATTTTTCCCGGGACATTCCTCGTTGGAACCCGGGTACTCTCGCCCCAAACAAAAGTGAACCCTCTAAGCTACTGTTTGCCCCAGTCCTGCCCAAGGGAAGGAAAGGGCTTTATTTCTAACTTCTTAAGAGGATCAAATTTCCCCTGGGGGAAAAACCCGCCCCGTCCCCTAAACGTTGCATCGCAGAAATTTTCCCCGTGTAATTCCTCGTTTGGGAACCAGGAACCCGCCTACAAACAAGTGAACCCCCTTTAAACTTGCTTTAGCCGCATCCTGCCCAAAGGAAGGAATGGGTTTTTTTTCTCAACTTCTAAGACGTCAAAATTTCCCCTGGGGAAGAACCAGCCCCTGTCCCTAAACTCGCATCGCAGAAAATTTCCCGGTGTACATTCCTCGTTGGAACCCAGGAACTCCGCCTACAAACAATGGAACCCTCTAAACTACGCTTTAGCCGCAGTCCGCCAAAGGAAGGAAAGGGGTTTTTTTCTCAACTTCTTAAGACGATCAATTCCACTGGGGAAAACCAGCCCCTGTCCCCCAAACGTCGCATCGCAGAACATTTCCGGTGTACATTCGTCGTGGAACCTAGGATACTCCCGCCCACAAACAATGTGAACCTCTAAGTACTGCTTTAGCCGCAGTCCTGCCCAAGGTAAGGAAGGAATTGGGTTTATTTTTCAACTCCTTAAAAGCGATCAAATTTCCACTGGGGAAGAACCAGCCCCTGTCCCTAAACGTCGCACGCAGAGCATTTCCCAGTTACATTCCTTTTTTTTTGGAACCAGGAACTCCGCCTACAAACAATGTGAACCCTCTAAACTATGCTTTGTCGCAGTCCTGCCAAGGTAAGGAATGGCTTTTTTTTCTCAATTCTTAAGAGCGTCAATTCCCCGGGGGAAAAAAACCCGCCCCTGTCCCCTAAAAAGCCATCGCAGAAAATTCCGGTTACATTCGCTGTTTAACCCAGGATCTCTCGCCCACAAACAATGTGAAAACCCCCTAAGCTACTGCTTTAGCCCCCAGTCCGCCAAGGTAAGGAAGGAATGGGGTTTTTTTCTCAAATTTTTAAGAGCGACAATTCCCCGGGAAGAACCCGCCCCTGTCCCCCAAACGTGCTCGCAGAACATTTTCCCGGTTTCATTCGCCGTTGGAACCTAGGATACTCTCGGGTCAAACAATGTAACCCTCTAAGTACTGTTTAGCCGCATCCGCCAAGGTAAGGAAGGAATGGGCTTTATTTCTCAACTCCCTTAAAAGCGATCAATTCCACTGGGGAAGAACCAGCCCCCTTCCCCCAAAGTCGCATCGCAGAGCATTTCCGGACATTCGTCGTTGGAACCCAGGATACTCTCGCCTACAAACAATGTGACCCCCTTAAGCTACTGCTTTAGCCGCAGTCCTGCCAAGGGAAGGAATGGGTTTATTTTCAACTTTTTAAGAGCGATCAATTCCCTGGGGGAAAAAACCAGCCCCTGTCCCCCCAAAGTCGCCCCGCAGAGCATTTCCCTGTAAATTTGCTCTTGGAACCCAGGATACTCTCGCCCACAAACAAAGTTTAAAACCCCCTAAGCTAGCTTTGGCCCCAGTCCCGCCAAGGAAGGAATGGGTTTATTTCTCAACTTCTTAAAGCAAACAATTCCCCTGGGAAGAACCAGCCCTGTCCCCCAAAAGTCGCATCGCAGAAATTTTCCCCGGTGTACATTCGCCGTTGGAAACCCAGGATACTCTCGCCTAAACAATGTGAACCCTCTAAATACGCTTTAGCCGGCCGTCCTGCCAAGGTAAGGGGAAAGGGCTTTATTTCTCAAATTTTAAGAGCGATCAATTCCACTGGGGGAAAAACCCGCCCCCGTCCCCCAAAACGTCCATCGCAGAACATTTTTCCCCGGGGTACATTCGCTCGTTTGGGAACCCCAGGGTACTCTCGCCTACAAACAATGTGAACCCTCTAAGCTACTGCTTTAGCCGCAGTCCTGCCAAGGTAAGGAAAGGGCTTTATTCCAACTTCTTAAAAAGCGATCAATTCCATGGGGAAGAACCCGCCCCTTTCCCCTAAAAAAGTCGCTCGCAGAACATTTCCAGGTTTAAATTCGCTTTTTGGAACCTAGGTACTCTCGCCTCAAAAAATGTGAACCCTTAATACGCTTTTGCCGCAGTCCTGCCCAAAGGGAAGGAAGGGCTTTATTTCTCAACTTCTGAAGAGGTCAATTCCCGGGGAAGAACCACCACGTCCCCTAAATCGCATGCGAACATTTCCCCGGTGTACATTCGCCGTTGGAACCTAGGGTTCTTCGCCTAAAAACAATGTGAACCTCTAACTCTGCTTTAGCCCCAGTCTGCCAAGGTAAGGAATGGGCTTTTTCTCAACTTTTTAAGAGGATCAAATTTCCCCTGGGGAAGAACCAGCCCCCGTCCCCCCAACGTCGCATGCGAACATTTCCCGGTGTACATTCGCTCGTGGAACCTAGAATACTCTCCTACAAAAAAGTGAACCCTCTAAGCTCTGCTTTAGCCGCGTCCTGCCAAGGTAAGGAATGGGGTTTTATTTTCAAATTTTAAGACGATCAAATTTCCCTGGGGAAGAACCCCCCCTTTTCCCCCAAACGCGCATCGCAGAACATTTCCCCGGGTACATTCCTCGTTGGAACCCAGGGTACTCTCGCTACAACACATGTGCCCCCTTAAGCTCTGCTTAGCCCCAGTCCTGCCAAGGGAAGGAATGGGCTTTTTTTTTCAACTTCTAAGAGCGATCAATTTCCCCTGGGGAAGAACCCCCCCCCTGTCCCCTAAACGTCGCATCGCAGAAAATTCCCCGGTTTAAATTGTCGTGGAACCTAGGATACTCTCGCCCACAAACAATGTGAAACCCCAAAACTGTTTGCCGCAGTCCGCCAAGGTAAGGGAAAGGGCTTTTTTTTTCAACTTCTTAAAAGCAATCAATTTTCCACGGGGGAAAAAACCAGCCCCGCCCCTAAACGTCGAGCAAAAAATTTTCCCCGGTTACAGCCGGGGGTCATATTAAACAAGGGGGTCAAAAGATACCCTTTCCCGACTCTCGTGGTCAACTTTTGGGTGCCCTTTTATTTAAATTCGCCCTGTAACTGTTTTTCGACATAAATAAGAAACTGGCGCTAATGAAAAGGAAAATCTCTATTAAACCGAGAAACTACAACCTAGAAAAAATAAATTGGAAGGTAAAGGAGCATTATATATCGAAACCTTGGCCTAGGCTAGCTTAAGACTATCCCTAGATCTTATTTTGCCTTAGTTTCAAATTAATTTCGAAATTCTATTTTGGGCTGTCAAGTCTTTTTTCCCAAACCCAAAATTTTTGTTTTGCTTTTGTTTTGTTTAAATTGTATTTCACTTCGATCCTTCTAGATATTGATATTTTTTGCCCAAGAGCTTTAAAAAGCCTCCAAAAAAAATTTTAATAACATCAAATTTAGGGGGTTTCCATCGTCGATAATGCAGTTCACAGGGCATTAAAAAATGGCACCAAGAATGCCACGAGATGGGTTTGAAAAGGTATCTTTCAGCCTCTTGATTTTAATCCCCGGGGTGTCATTGCTCGTTGGAACCAGGATACTCTCGCCTACAAACAATGTGAACCCTCAACTATGTTTTAACCCGCAGTCCTCCCAAGGGTAAGGAATGGGCAAAAAAATTTTCCCAGTGAAATTTTGTCTTTGGGAAACCCTAGGATACTCCGCCTAAAAAACAATGTGAACCCTCTAAGCTACTGCTTTAGCCGCGCCCTCCCAAGGTAAGAAGGGCGACATTTCCCGGTGTACTTTTCGCTCGTTGGAACCTAGGATACTCTCCCCTACAAACAATGTGAACCCTTTAAAGCTACTGTTTTTAGCCGCAGTCCTCCCAAGGAAAGGAAGGAAGGGGCTTTTTTCTCAACTTTTTAAAGAGCGATCAATTCCAGGGGGGAAAACCAGCCCTGTCCCCTAAAGGCCTCGCAAAAACATTTCCCAGTGTACATTCGCCGTTAAACCCAGGATACTCTGCCTACAAAAAAATGTAAAACCCTCAAAGCTATGCTTTGCCCAGTCCTCCCAAGGAAAGGGAAAGGGGTAAACATTTCCCGGTGTACATTCGCTCTTTTGGAACCCTAGGTACTTCGCCTACAAACAATGTAAACCCCCTCTAAGCTACTGCTTTAGCCGCAGTCCTGCCAAGGAAAGAAGGGGGCTTTATTTCTCAACTTCTTAAGAGCGATAATTTCCCACGGGGGAAGAACCAGCCCCTGTCCCTAAAGTCGCATGCAGAACTTTCCCGGTTACATTCGCTCGTTGGAACCTAAATTCTTCGCCTACAAAAACAATGGAACCCTCTAAGCTACTGCTTAAGCCGCAGTCCGCCAAGGTAAGGAAGGGCTTTATTTCTCAACTTTTTAAGACGATAAATTCCCACGGGGGAAAAAACCAGCCCTGCCCCTAAAGTCGCATCGAAAAACTTTTCCCCGGTGTACATTCGCTCTTTGGAACCTAGGATACTCCCCCTACAAACAGTAAAACCCTCAAGCTACTGCTTTGCCCGCAGCCCTGCCAAGGAAAGGGAAAGGGGTTTTTTTTCCCAACTTTTAAAGACGATAAAATTCCACGGGGAAAAACCCACCCCCTGTCCCCTAAAGGGCGCTTTCCAGAACTTTTTCCCCGGTGTACTTTCGTGTTGGAACCGGGATACTCTCGCCACAAAACAAGGAAAACCCTCTAAGCACTGTTTAGCCGCGGGTCTCCCAAAGGTAAGGGAAAGGGAAATGGGCTTTTTTTCTCAACTTTTAAAGAGCGATCAATTCCACGGGGAAGAACCAGCCCCTGTCCCCTAACGGCGCCCTCGCAGAACATTTCCCGTGTACATTCGCTTTTTTAAACCTGGGATTTTTTTCCCTACAAACAAGGGAAACCCTTTAAGCTAGCTTTAGCCGCAGTCCTGCCAAGGAAAGGGAAATGGGTGAACATTTCCCGGTGTACTTTCGCTCTTTGGAACCTGGGATACTCTGCCAAAAACATGTGAACCCCTAACTACTGCTTTAGCCGCAGTCTGCCGGGGTAAGGAAGGGTTTTATTTCTAAACTTTTTAAGAGCGATCAACCCACGGGGAAGAACCAGCCCGTCCCCAAAAAGGGCGCTCGCAGAACTTTTTCCCAGTGTACATTCGCTCGTTGGAACCTAGGATACTCCGCCTACAAAAAGGGAAACCCCTCAAGCTACTCTTTAGCCCCCGTCCTGCCAAGGAAAGGGAATGGGCTTATTTCTCAACTTTTAAGGCGATAAATTCCACGGGGGAAAAAACACCCCCTGCCCCCCAAAACGTCGCATCGCAAAAATTTTTCCCCCGTGTACATTCGCTCTTTGGGGAACCCTAGGATACTCTCGCCTAAAAACAATGTGAACCCTCTAAGCTACTGTTTAGCCGCATCCTCCCAAGGGAAAGGGAAGGTGGGCTTTTTTTCTCAACTTCTTAAGAGCATCAATTGGGAAATTAAAAAATCTATCCCGGCCGGGGTTCGAACCCCGGGTTTCCCCCTCGTTCCAGGTGATCTATGTATTCAGCATTATCTTATTCATTTATATTATGTTATATATCATTATAAAATCCTGTTTGTTCCAGCAATTTAAAAAGGCCTAATTTAGCGAGCGAAGGGAGCGTTTCCATTTGACACTGCCGGAAAAAATTAGTCACTGGTTTTGTTTTTTTGTTTTTTTTTTTTGTTTGTTTTTTTGGTTTTTTTTTTTTTTTTTGTTTGATTCTTGCCATAAAGTTCGAACGGAGGATCGGGCGATTTGAAATTTTGCCATCCGCAGCTTTTTTCTCGTGAATGCCATTGTTTTTTGGGAAAAACGTTTAAAAAATTACATTAAAGTAAATTTAAAAAAAAATTTCAAAATAAACGGCGACAAAAACTGGGGGGGCCAAGCATTTAGAATGTCCGTCGGGGCACGAATTTGTTAATTTATTTTTATCCAAAAAAAAGTAGTTCAAATGGAAAATTTCATTTATAACAAAAGTAACGATGCCATGGGAAAGAAAAAACGGCGAACTTTAAAGCATGCCACCCAGAAGTAATCAAAATACTTTTGAGGAAGCGTCTATTATTTGTCACCAAAGTTTTAAATAGTGTTTCCCAAAGGGGTCAAGGTCCCTAGATGGGGTGGATTTTAACCACAAAGTAAAGGGTTTTCAACGGTTTACCCAAAAAACCTTGGCAATAAAAATAATTTGGAAAAATGGGCCCCGTGGACAGCGAAACGTGCGAATTTTAAAATTTTAAAAAAGTGCAATGTGGGTTAGTATAGCCGTGCTCGCTTATCAACGCGTCCAACGAGCGTTTTAGTTACAAAAAAATTTTTCACAGCAAAAATATCAGAAAAAATATTTTGACATTTTTGCTAAAAAAATTAACTTTTTTTTTTTTTTTTGACTGGTTTTGCCGTGTAATGAAATATATTGATTTCATTGCATTTCATTGCTGTTACTGTTAAAAAATTTAATTTTACAATTTTTGGCAAACCCCCAATGAGCCTAGCGGTCGCTATAGGGGGGTTTCGCAATGGAAAAACAAAAGGGTGAGAGGTGAAGCAAGCCAAGATACATGAATTATGAAATTTAAGGATTTGCAACATTTTTTAAGACACTGTAAAGTATGAACTAAATTGAGCTACTCTAATATATGTTATAAAATTAAATTAAAGTACAAAAGTCAGTAGAAATCTGAAATGAGTATATGTGAATTGAGGAATTCGTGGTAAACACTACAAACCTACCTACCTATCTAGCCATCATAAAGAAAATAATGATAGTGATTAAAGAGAAAAGTGTGCCAACAGCTTACCTACCTTAATATATTATATATATATATATATTAATAGAACAGCCAAATATTCCATGTTGTGTTTGTTCAGGATCTCAGAGCGATCAACACCATGATCCAAGTCGACTCACGCAAGGTGAGCAAGCGCCTTCTAGTGGACGACGCTGACTCGGACGCACCGCCTGTGAAAGTCGTGACGAGAAAACTCCAAGACATTATCGGCGATCGTCTGGGACATGTGTATGACTGAACACGCAGTCATTGGTGAGTTTGGCAAACTTTTAGACCTCGTACGGAAAACCAACACCATTTGAGTAACATAATTAATAAAACCATCATTGCGTATGGTAAAACTACATGGTTTGAAGTTGGATGCATGTGGAAGAGAAATACTATTATAATTTTTTTTGCAAACTGGGTCTAGCCTATTTTTTTGTTGGTGGATAGTTGATTCTACTATTGCAGGTTTCAGGTGCTGTAGTCGTGTCTATTCCCCAAGAACTAAAACCCACTCAGATGGACCAAACAACTCGGATGATGAGCCTTATTATACTGCTGAACACCTTAAACCGGCAAGAATTTGCATTTCCCAAAGCTGGCATCGTTTTTCGTTGTTCTCTTCCATCACAAAACTAAATTCCCAAGTACTACAACCTACGCATTGCTCTTAATTGCCCACGTCAGTCATGGTGTCACTACTAGAATCACCCTCTCTAACCTATTTAATATGTTTTAGGGGGTGAAAAATTAAATAGGTACTGCTAATTGTTGACAATTTCAATTTTAATGTTGCTTTGAAAATGTCTGTGAATGAGTTTGACCTCATTGACTAATGAAAATTACTAAGAGTGTCTTCTTGTCTGTATGGTTCCCTAAAGTTGTTATCAATGTGACCATGCAAATGTTTCCGTTCTCCGAGCCTACAATATCTTCCCATTATGCACAGTTTCATGCATAACTCATTCCACCCTCTTCTTGGGGAATGTCCAAGTGCCTATTGTCAAGTCTGTACCCATGTATGGGTAATGCAATTACAGTTGCTGTATGTGAATCTTTTTGTCAATATGTATATGTTAATGCAATTGTATTCTTGTACATGTGTACATGGATGCATGAGTAATCTTGTTCCGGTTGTATATAGTAATATATATTTTAATTGGAAGCGTATACATTTCACAAATTGTGATTAGGGGTGGGCAGATTGATCGAAATTGATGGTGGTGGATATTTCGATATTCAACCTGATATTATTCAAGACATAATTTTGAACTTTTCCTCCTACTTAAAAGACCCTTTACATGAGCAATGCATTGCCGCAATTAATTGACTCTATGTTGGATACACACATTACCTATAATGCATTTACACGCCTTCTGAATTGCCATTGCTAGCAATAATTGCCAAAAGTAGGGCTCTGATCTACTTTCCAGCATTATTGCTAGCAGTCAACCAATGGGTGAGCTGTAAAATGTCACGTGAACATTTCTTTGACTATTGAATTTCTACGAAAACAACATGCAATGTTGTAGAGTTTGAATAAAAATAGACTGTTGACTGTCATATTAAATCGACGTAACTTTTTGCTGGCCGATATTTCCAATTATGTTTGTGTCAACAGCTACAGTCAATGTTGTTGTTTACCTTTGATATTGGCGATGTCCTACCTAAAATAAATCAAGAGGATGAAAAAGCGTTACCTAGTAATTATCGCAGCTGCCACAATTTTGCCATCTCAAATTACCTCTACGATTTACAGGTTAGGTCTTGTGTTGTGGAACTAGGAAGGTCGAAGATCGCAAATAAGTCGAAATTAGTTCAACAATATTTCCATAGGTGACGCCACTGCAGTAGCAACTACTGTAGTTGCTTGCTCATTTACATGATGGCAATACATTGCTAGGCAAACATTGCTTGCTGTTGCAGCAATCATTGCTTGCAATTACCGGTAATTGCTCGTGTAAAGGGCCCTTTAGAATTTAGATACTTGCTTAGCTATACAGTCCCATGTAGTATAAATGTTTTTACTTTTTATTTTGAAAATAGTAAGCTGTATTATTATTATGCAAAAATTACCCTCAGTGTTTATTTAAGTTAGGTATTCATTCATTGTTTTGGGATGACTAGTTTCGTGGTTTGAAGTCTTATTCGTGAGCAAACTATTGAAAAGTATACACAACCTTCAAAAAGTTTGCAAACTGTGTTAGTGTTAATTTCCAAACACATCTCATAGTTGCCGGTTACGATAGTGGTCTATGACTCTATGTGTTAGCCGTTTCGAAGTAGGGCCTACTTGAAAACAGCTTGAAGCTGACTATTTCGATAAATAACAAAAATATTCAGTATTTGCCAATAATCGAGAGGCATTTCCAATACTTTTTATTTTTTTATTTTTTATCAATGTTTTGCCCACCCCTAATGTGGCATTGTTGGTTAATTATTGCATTGAAAAAGAACTGCATTTTACTTGTCATATTGCATATCAACCCGTTTCTTACGTCGTTGTGCTCTTGGGTATTTATTTTTATTCACCAACAATTTTTTACTCGAGTACTTTTGATAATTACCAATGCTGATTGGTTTAATTAAAAAATAATAGTACGTACATAAATGTACTATTTTATTTAATGTTTGAATAAGACATTTAGGTTTTAGGTTAACCTAAACAATACAAATGACAAAATGTTAAGAGATTACAAGAAAATCACATCAGTATGAAAATTTGAGGAAAGAAATTTAAAAGACAAGCTACAAAATCAAATTCTTTTAAGATTGATGTAAAAATGTTTTGACTTGCACAACCATACAAAAAAATGTATTACTACAAAAGAAAACATCGGTTAGTATCATACGGGTTCGGTTCCAGCCTCCTCTGGGACTCTGGTTACCAGGAAACATTAAAGTTTTAAGTGGCGGCATTTTGTATCGACTACTAGAAAGTAGAAACACTATAGCTGTGAAACAAATTATAGTTGAATAAGTATCTAAGTTATAGGTTGAGGTTCCTTTAGGACACCAACAAACTAAACATAATGTACCTAGTATGTATAGGCCTATTGTGATTAAATTGAGAAATCTCGTAAGCTGATACTGATACTGATGGACAAAGAATATTGGCTTAAGCCTTATTAAGGTGGTGTGATTCGGGCCTTGCACTCGTGTGCCTAGACACAAAATATTATTGCGGGGACGGCTGCCTCGTACTTATAACTGCATCAATGTTGCCAAATATGCTATTCTATTACTATTATATACTGAATGGTTTGTTTTATCCTGATCCCTTTACTTTTATATTGCTTTCCATTTGACATCATAACTCATAAGTAATAAATAATAATACATTTAATTTGTATTACCTATTTTTGTTGAAGCCATTATACTAAAAGTTAACAATAACATATATCCTAATGGCGCCAATCACTGTTTATTTTCCAATGGAGACCTTGGCTCAAAGCATAGGTTGGTTTTTAACTTAAACCTTCCACTTTTATTATGGAATTAACCTGGGCGACGCACACAATCGACTTGTCTCCTACACTTAAGATGTACTATGCGTATTGCTAAAGTATATATGCTGGAGTGTTACACAACACGATGTGTACGGAAATGTTGCAACCGACATATTTATTGTGGTTCACCGCTAGACCACATGTAGACCTTTTAATCATTGGACATACGTACTGAGTTATACTATTTAAGCTTATATTCAGAAAAATTCTAGTGTACATAATATATACTACATTATATTATTATAGCTCACCACGTAATATGTATAATAGGCTATTCCGCAATTGTGATGTCAATTTTAGTATTGACTTTGATCTATCTAGTTTTAGTTGTTTGCTTCCACACCAATTAAAATATATCCTAGATAGAGTGTTGTGCTTTAATATTGTATTTATATTGAATTAGTATGTAAATAAAATATCTCTATATGTTTGGTTTTAGTTAACATTGTTTATATTTCTAGACAAAACTCCCATGTGGCTATTGTAATATAATAATATAATAGTAGGCCTATCTATCTACCCTATATTGACACAAATAGGTAACATCATAGTTGTAAAAGTATTTTCACTTGTTAATATTATTGAGTTCTTAAATCATTGGCAGAGATTTGTGGTGGTAAGCTTGCTGAAATATGGTTTTTACTGTGAAAGGTGCTGACCTAGTGTTGGTGGTTTTTGTAAAAGTGTGTTTATGGTTTTTGATTGGAAAAAATGCTAATCCCTAGAATAGGTAGGAATGATATTTGTGTGATTTACATTTGTCAAGCACAGCATGCAACTGCTTCATTTTCTTTGTTGTATTAGTACTTTCAAAAATAAAACTATGGTGGTAATACCAGAATTCTTTATTTTAACCTACCTAATCCCTCGGTATGTCTTCTATGTGACAAAAGAAACAACATGGTATTTGTCGATTATTATTTCATTGGTACCGTTTACATGGGGACAAGGATTCTAGTATTGTTTGCAATTTGCATTGGGAAGGCCCAAACATGCAAAAACAAAAATCCTACAAATTGGGTTGTCTCTCAAAAAAAAATATGAAATAGTACTCTACCAACAAGAACAACTATAGATTACCAACTTGGGGGCAACTTGAATCCCAGTGATGGAACGTTCTTCTCTTGGAATGCTAAGAGTTTCATTCTAGAAGTTTTATTTTTTATTATTTAACGTCTATATGCAGTTTTTACCTTTAACCCGAGAGTAGTCGCGTGTGGTCTTTTAGACCGACTTTTTTTTCAACATGTGGTATTTGTACAGCGCGCATGTCTGGCTTGTCTAGTTCCGCCTACCTTCCCAAAATAGATTTGTGAAGCCAGTGTGCAATACGGGATTCAGTGTTCTGCAGAACTTCATCTAAGATAAGAGGTCCTGTTCGGTTGCTTGGTCTTTTCGACCGCTGCGCGACTACTAAGGGAGGTAAAAATATGCATACTCAATTACTATTATTTATGAGACATGTATTTTGTTATTGTAGGTTGATTATTCTTCAACATACAGTGCTGGCATAATATTACTGTCTTGGTTTACTAATAATTCGAACTACAGGGTGTTTCAAAACATATTTTTGTACCTTTTTGTAGGTTTGCAAAATTCTGTGTTTGATTGATTATTAATTGATTATTTATTGATTATTGATTAATATAACCATGTATGCTGTCACATATATGATAAATTACCTTATATTAATAATCAAAACGTCGTCCTTACGTTATTAGCCCATAATAAATAATGCGGTCTAAAGGACCGCGCGCGACTACTAACGTTACAAACAGGGGCGCGACTACTCTCGGGTTAAGAGTCTTCACTAGACAATTGTGACCTTGGCACGCCCGTAAGCACTCAAATTCAAATGTACAATGCTCTAGAGAAAAATTGAAACAACATACGAGAATTCTAAAATGCACAAGACACAGATATTTTTATGTAGAAGAACATACAACAAACAGAATTGCTTTATGTAATAAACCCTACTATACACCATGGTTAAGCGTAAAGTCAACACGGCGGGAGCAACCTCTTCTTGTTCCCGTTGCGTCGACTTCATGCGTAACCATGGTGAATAGTAGGGTTTACTACATACATCGATTCTGTTTATTGTATGTTCTTCTGCATAAAAATATCTGTCTTGTGCATTTTAGAATTCTCGTATGTCATTTCAATTTTTCTCCAGAGCGTTGTACATCTGAATTTGAGTGCTTTCGAGCGTGCCGTGTACTCGTCTGTCTCGTGAACACTCTTAAGAGGCACATGCTAGAAAACAAAACGCCAAGCTCTTGGTCGCATGTGCAGAGCTTTATGTGCAATGCATTGCGTAAGGCTACATCGGGAAAAATAATATCTGCGGGTCCATCTTGCAAACATCGTCTAGTAAGTAGGGTATTAGGCCTATATTACTCCATAAAACTGGAGGCGAGCTCTGGCGGCAGTGGCGGGACCTCCCCCTTCTCTTGAAGACCTCCCCAACAGCGACAACCATGACAACACTTACGATGACAACCACACCACTATGAGAACCCCCATTCCAGACTGGTTCTGACTGACCAGCATGGGATTTTCCTTCCCATATCCCCTAGATTAGAGTGGTGCATTATGAGTTATGATCTAATAGTTGAAAGGCCCTTTATGTAAACAAATAAAAATTTTTTAACTGATAAGTAACTGAGTAAAAATACTTGTAAAATGATTTAATAAGACCTTATTATGAATGTGAAACAAAGTATGAAATTTGGTTGAAAGAAAACAAATTAAGTTTAAGTTTAAATGGGCCATCATATTTTGTTGAGGCGTACTACTTGCAATTTATACGACAACAATTTTACATAAATCAATTGAACTAAAGACAACAAACAGAGCCACAGGTTCGGGCTGTCTCTATAGGACATTAACAAACTAAAACATTGGTTTAGATTTATAATTGTATTTATTTTACTTCTGTTGACAGGTACAAAGTACATTTGGATATATATATGGAGAAGGGTTGACAGTTGGGAAGCATAGAGAACATTAAGCCCAGCCTGAAGGGCTGGGGGCAACAAAACTTTTCACCTGCTGATGACAACTGCAGCTTTTTTTAAGTTGTTTGTTACCTTAATCCGCAACTTGTTTTGGCCTTCTGGACAGATTGGAAATTTATAGAATGAAAAAGTCGTCGGCCATGATAATGATACCTACTACTAAAATGAAACAAAACCGTACCGACAAGCAAGAACTTTGTGTTTCTTAGAAATGATAACTGTGGCCATGGAAATTGGAAAGTATCCAACAGTTCAAATGCAGTTTGTAATGTAAGATTCTTCACATTCCTCTTAAATGTACTCTGGTGACATTACATCACAGTATGGGTACAATCCAAGCACATCAACAACTGTTTGTCAAATGCAATAGATGGCATTATACACCAATTATGAACAGAACACATACCTAATCAAAATCATTATTCACAAATCTAATGTTGATCTAAAAAGCACTGACCAAACAAAACGTTCACAGTTATTTATAGTAGGGCCTAAGCCTACACAGCCTATTGGAGATTGTAACTGTTTATGTCGTCGTGTTGCGGAGCTTGTCTGTGGTTGGTTGAATCCTACTTTTGTTGACGTAGAAGTTTGGGAGTTTTCAAACATCCACGACAACGATAGAAACGATGCACACATTGTGAATGGTGCACAGAATTCCCATAAATAAAGCATAGGGCCTACTGGTACCTACTCGTTTTCCGGCAACGCTACGGACTTTCATGCAGCACTACACCTTACATGTGTATCAACACTCTCTTCTCCATCTACCCTGCATTTAATCCAAACATCTATGTTCTCGTTAAGCGCAATTTCCAAGCTGCTGCCGTACGGCCGGGCAACCTTCAACTCTGTTGTAACCGATTCAAACTCCAAGTTGAGTTTGTTACCAACGATTGTAAGTTCATACAACATCTTCATCCCCTCAACGTTCAACGAGGGATTCCATTTGATGTTCAACGATGCAGGGCTCAACTCGCATGTCGCGTTGCTTATAGAGGCTGGGTACCACCAACGAGATAGTACATATTTGTCGGGTAACCAGATGTTTCTTGAATGTTTTTGCCTATTCAATGCATTTTGAAACGATGATTTAAAGCTGGGCGGTATTATCGTATCTTGAAACATTCTGTACAAGTATGCCGGGTTATGACAGCATTCCATGGCAGAGATGGGATTTAAGCTTCTAACTTGATGTTGTTCTTCTTCCGTCAAGTGAGCGATTCCTCCAAATATCGGCAACGCTTCGGGATGGGGACGCGAATTATTTTCATCCGTATTTTGCCACGATTCGTAGAGGAAATCAACTCCATGTATATTTGAAAGAACTTTCAACGGCGAGACATATTCCGGTACAATACCGAAAGGAAATAGTTCGACAACTACAGATCCAGGAGGTAGAAATATACTTAAAATCATGATCGCACCATGCATTCCCACCAAAACCTTAGACTGCAACAGTGTTTCTAATATTGATCTAGTGCTGTTTACTGACAAATCCATTACACGTATCTTAAGTTCTTGACATCTGGGAAATATTGAATAGTAGCTATCATTAATAACATTAACTAAGAAATTTTCATTTAATATTTTTCGATTGATTCTTCTGCTAAATAAAACAGCAGTAGGATTAGTCGATTCAATGTTGTGTAACGGGCGTAAGCGAAATTTACTCGTGATAAAATTTGCAAATTGTCTTATCGTAGTGTCGGTAACTTGTGAGCTAACAAGAGGACCTTGCGGAACTCCATACCCATATTGAAACCAAGTGGTCGATCTTACTAATCCAGTACCAACCTCATCGAAACACAATATTGTGTCCAGGCTCTGTTTTCTTAGAAGAAGTGGCTCTAAATTTGAAAACAGTTTATACCATTCAATTAGGGAGCCACTATTATCACCACTGTCTAAAAAGGCTAATTGGTACTTTGAAATACACCTTTCAATGTCACCAGAGCAAATATGAGAATATGTCGCATACAGAGGAAGTAAGTCGTCGTGTATGACGTGCATTATGTTGTCGCGCTTGAACCGCCACAATAAATACACTGGTCGGCTGCTGATTAACTTCCTCTTGAGTATATTGTGTCTAGGGGATACAATTGCTATATTCATTGTAAATTTATTATGATTTGATAACGAGGATAACTCCAGCGATTTAAGTTCAGTTTTTGTATTGATGCCAGACAAAACTGAATCACCTGTCAACACGAAAATAAATTGTCTCTCACGTGGCACATAGCACAAATTTTTGAAAGTACATATCTTATGTCCATCAACATCTGCGAGACACCACACAGATGAATGCAAAGTTTTCGGTTCTGAAGTGTTCTTTGGTATAACAAAACTAAACCACATTACGTCTAGGCCTAGCAACGAACACAGTTTCGACAAGGTGCCTTGAAGGGTTATTTCGATTGACACGTCTTCACCGTCGTGTAATAAATTAATTAGTAAACAAATCAATACACCAATAAGAGCCCAACAATAAATATTTATGAAAGACATACTTCTACAGCTACGAAATTCAAGCACAACTGTCAAAACGCCATCATGTGTAGAGTTTGTTGTTGCCGATCAATACTCAAAAGCTGATTTTTACAGTGTTGCCACTACCCTTCATCAGTATAGCCAACGTAATATTTCAAAACTTTCTAGATTTCAAAAGAGCGCCAGTTCGCCGCCCAAGTTTGATGAGAGTGGAGGTATTTTCGACGAAGTCTCTCAAAGGTATCTTTACACTTTTATCGATGGCGTATTTTTTCCTGAAAAGTTCGACACTATTACAACGAGTGAAAAATATAATCGCTTCAATTCCGTGAATGTTCGAATGCTTTATTTCCATTTAAATGTAGGCCTAGTTTGTAGGTTATGTTTTCATATTTTACAATGTTTAAAGCTTACGTTAACTTATCTTTTGATATTCACATTTTAGGTCTACTTTTACAATATTATACATTGGTCTATCATATTTTAGTTATTGTGTTCAAGTTTTAACTTAGCCTACTATCGCCTGGGCTGTCCCAAATAAAATATAATATAGGGCCTACTGCTCAGTATAGCCTCTGCCTACCTACCTACCTACCTACCTACCTACCTACCTACCTACCTACAGGCGCGTAACAACAGGGGGGGAAGGGGGGAATTGACCTCCCCACTCGCCAGTCTGACCCCCCACTCAACGGTCTGACCCCCCCCCCCCCCTTAGGTTATCCACAACTTTCATGTGGCATTGTTGACAATTTTTTTGTCTAGCCTTGTAGTCGCACTGTTCAACCGTCGCCAGAAATGGTCCGGGCCCCAGGGGGTGGAGGGGTTGTTAAAGAGTTTTGTCATCACTCTCAAGTTTATGTATGACGGAATCAATGGGTGAATAGTTTAAAATGGTAGAAACACTTGACCTACGCTCCAGTCTATCGTAGCCGGACTTTACCAGACCAAAATTGCTCTTTCTTCTTTCCCTGGTGACTGGGAACAGACGTGTGGACAAGTAAAGTGCGAAGTTGTGTTTTGCAGTTGCGTAACAAGGGGGGGGAACGGGGGAATTGACCCCCCCCCCCACTGTAATGTCTGACCCCCTCTCATATTATCCTCAACTTTCATGTGACATTTGTGTGCACTCACTTAGGGTACAACCACCATGAGCGCATTTTTTAAAGCAATTTTTGACAGTTTTTTGTCTATAAATCATCCCAAAGAAAGGCCACTTTATGTTTGACGGATTCAATGGGAAACAAGAGCTTTTTGTAAATGGTAGAAACGTCAACGAGAGTCCACCACGATCCTGTCAATCATAAACTGGTATTCACCCAAGACCAACTCTCATTTTGTGTGTGACTATAATGTATGCACCGCCGTAACCAGGGGTTGGTCATCCGGGTAAAAATCTGGAGATGAACTATTTTGAATTGCTAATAGTCCAGTCACCACTAACAAATTTTATTAAAAAAACATGCCTAAAACTCGATAAAATACGCCATTCACACTCTAAGAATCGAAAAAAAATTCCGGGGCTGTGCGTCCCGGACCCTCATTAGCTGGGGGGCATCCCCCCAGATCCCCCATAGTTGGATGTGACCAGTGACCCCCCCACCTGAAACTAAGTTGTTACGCGCCTGCCTACCTACCTATCTATCTACCTACCTACCTACCTACCTACCTACCTAAAATATCTAGAGAATACACCTTATGGTACAAATGAAGAAATCCAATGTCAAGTAGATGAATATAATATTTTGCAATCACGACAGTCATGACCAGTCACCACTAGCACAAATCTTATCTTAGAATCGAAAAAAATTCCGGGGCTATGCGCCCCGGATCCACATGGGCTGCGGGGCCTACCCCCAGACCCCCCTTTGTACAACATCATAAAAATAATACAGTACTTTTTTCCGAGAAAGAGTGTAGGCCCTACCTATAAACAATTTTTGAACGACACCAATGGGGCCCCACATATTTGTTTGTCCGAGGGCCCCTGATTTTAAGTGACGCCACTTATGAGTATATTGCTTTATATAGGTGCCCGTAGGGCGCCGCAGCCAAGCCGCGGTGAGCTACACACTCGGCACCTTATACAGCAAGCAGAGTTGGGGTGATTTCGAGGTGTCACCCAGCCGTCATAAAAACGTGATGTGAACTTGAAAACTATCAAAATACGAGGGGATTTAGGTGTCCGACAACACATGCCAAATTGGTTGGGGTACGAGCATTCCTTCTTGGTGAAAAAATGACTTGAAACATGCTCAAAATCACTTTAAGGATGTTAGTTACTACTGGCTACTACTACTACTATCTAATTCGTCAGTTTCAATTGCCCAGCGATTCTGACCAAACGGGTGGGGCTACAACGTTCATATTTTACATGGACATTAAGGTAATAGTGATGTAATTTCCCCTTTGAAAGAAAAAGTTAAAAAAAAAATTGCTGGAAGGCTTCCAAATAAAGGTTTTAAAATAAGCCTTATACAGGCATACAATCAACAAGTAAACTATAGTACGTGACAATAATCGCCTACATTGTTTACAAAAAGCAAGTCTTTGGCCACTATATTTTTTCATTCTATTGTTAATGGTAATACCATAGCAATTAAATCGACTGATAAAATATTATATTTTAACAAATAATTTTTCAATGAAACTTGAAAAAGTAATGAGAATGAGATCCCACACATAACTAAAATTGTAAAAAATACAGCCAAACCTTACACACTCAAAAAAAATGAGATCTAAAAAAGGGCCAAGCTCATCTACCCTTCCACATTTGCGCATTCTTAATTCATAAACGCACGTGTCCCGTAACAACATCCTTTAAAAGCTTTGGCAAAATAGAATTTGCATGATCATTACATTAAAATTAATTAGAAAAAAAGAATTTGGATTAACTATTTCGTTTAAATTTATAGTTGAAAATTCTATTTGCCAAGCTTTTCAATGATGTTGTTACGGGACACTACGTTTATGAATTAAGAATGCGCAAATGTGGAAGGGTAGATGAGCTTGGCCCTTTTTTTACATCTCATTTCTTTGAGTGTGTAAGGTTTGGCTGTATTTTTACAAGTTTTTTTTATGTGTGGTTTGGTTACTGCAGGCGTCAAATTTGTTTGGAGTCGATTTTCTTTGTTGCTAAGGGTAACCAGTTGCGTGACGTCACCACTAACGTGTCTATACTTGATAGTAAAGGCAAAACGCACCTTGTAAAAACAAAAATATATAATATAGTAATAATTCGTATGAAAACCAACATAGCCACATAAGGTCATGACTGATTTTCAGTGAGGGACAAAGAATAAAAGCTGACCTAGCCGACCCTGTCGACGCCGACGACATCGATGCGCAAAATAATGTCGACAAACTGGTTGGGCAGGATTCACATCCGGACGAGCCAGAATCAACCCCGAAACCAGAGGCGAGTTCTGGCGGTCGTCGTCGGGGATGTTTCCCCCTTCGCTTGACGACCTCCCCCCAACGACGACGACGACGACTACGACAAGTACAACGACGTGAGAACCCCCCTTTTCTGCGTATATCCCCAAAGCTAGAGTGGCGAATTATAAAAGCTTATACTTTGAAATTTCAACACACTCCAAAATGATAATTTTTAGAAACAAATTGCTAAAAAGTTACCATACACAGCATTAAATTTTTAGAAACAAATTGCTAAAAAGTTACCATACACAACATTAATAATTTTTACTTCTATTGCGGTAGTGCATCGTGGTCAGCTATCAGCTTCCTATAGCCCCCCCCGCACCCCTATAGGAAGTCTTTTTAGAGATAACCAAACCAACAGATTTGGCGACTACATGAACACCCTCTATAGCTCATTCTAACTCAACTAAGGGGCCGCAGTTATATTATTAACATTGAGTTTAGAATTTTTTCATTCATTCATTGTTAAAAAGACGTGATATTTCAGTTATTTTATTGATGGTTTTCATTGAAAATGAAGTCGTGACAGCGCCCAATTTTTTGTGATTGTGCGAATTTGACGCTTGTTGTTGATGTTTAATATGCCATGTTAATCTTTTTCACAAAAATCTACATTTTTCATTAGAATAACAGACTATAATATACACAATTTTACGTTAAATGCATTGTAAAATTGTAAGCTCGACATGACAACAAAACAAATTACATTGTAATTGATGATTTAAACATTGTTTGAACAACAAACTACATTGTTTCGGGATTGCATTCAGACCACCACTTTTATCTAAAACGCATCAAATTCACTCTAAAAACAGTTTTCAAAATTTTTCGCCTGCGGCGCTAAAAGCGGGGTACTCTGCCCCCCGTGCTTCGTCCCTTTCCCACGGATGTACATGCACGCGCAAATCGCCCCCCCCATGATTATGTCCTAGATCCGCACCTGTTAGAATAGTAATATTGTTTATTGGTTATATTATGGCGCTGGACAACTATTTTTATCGAAATTATAATTCCTTTGGGCCTTCAAATTCCAACTCGACACCTTCTCGCGGTTTGGCCCGTGAATAGGGGAGTTTCACTCCCTGAAACTAATGGCGAGCTCTCAGCTCTGGGTCGTCGTCGGGGAACCCCTTCCCTTTGACTTCCTCCCCGACGGAGACGACCACGACGTGGGGGAACCCCTGCCCTCCCCATACGCTTGTGGCTGGTTCTGACCAGCACAGGCCTGTCCACCCCTTGTCCCCCCGCGTCATCCCTTACGTCCTTCCCTTCGTCTCGATTAGCCAAGTTGCACAAATATGAGACGTAAAACAATATCCAATCAATATAATTCCTTTATCAATGACGTAAAAACTTTACAAAGTCGTAATGTTACCCCTCAGGGGGTACAATACAACAAAACAATAACATGCAATTTTTGACAAATTTTATCCACCACCCACTG
This sequence comes from Sweltsa coloradensis, assembly GCA_024449915.1. Lineage (NCBI taxonomy): Eukaryota > Metazoa > Arthropoda > Insecta > Plecoptera > Chloroperlidae > Sweltsa > Sweltsa coloradensis. Next base: position 102,058 of record JAMZAV010000900.1, on the reverse strand, counting down.
TGAAGTTAAAAAGTAGCGGATGTGTAGATGTCTCACTTTCTACGTCATCTTCCTTCCCATTCAATTGATGCGTCATCAATTCTAACCACAATGTAGTACACTGTTCTGAGGGAAGATGAGATGCTCAAGTGGTTTGCCTAGTATTTCCAGTAAATGAGACCGAGAGAGGTCACAGCTGGTGATCGGCACAGTTTGGCCCCCGGCCAGGACTGCCAAACATCTCCTGCGGGGTCACGGATTACAGATGATATGTTTTGAGAAGTGACCTGTTGCTTCCAGGCTGGCAAAGAACGGAATTTTCTTTTTCTTTGCGGGGGAGGGGGGATGTTTTTGTGGACAATGTAAAGCACGCCCGGTCCAGAAGACGTTTTACGACGATCTTTGGCCAATCACAGGTCAGGACGTCGACGTTCTAGGACGTGATTAGGCATTGATATACGTACAAACGTTGTCGTTGGACCATGCGAACCGGGTGATACGCGCGGAACTCTGATTATCGGGAGGTCGTTGCTCGCGAGCTTGGTTCTTTTACTCCCGTCTGGGACCGAGATAGAATATGGCTCAGAACATGGCTCTGCTATTCGTAAAAGGCGAGGAAAGAGACAAAGTCCATCTCGCAAACATCAGAAGTAGAGGAGTTACTCCCCGAAACTAGAGGCGAGCTCTGGCGGTCGTCGTTGTCCCCCTTCCCTTGACGATCTCCCCGACGACGACGACGACAACACGAACGACGACAAAAACGACGACGACGACGACGACGACAACACGAACGATGACAAAAACGATGACGATCACGACGTGAGAATCTCCCCCTTTCCTCCCCCTACCCGTGGCCAGGAGCGTCACTAGAGTTTGGACATTGTTGGGGAGGGGCGCAAATCCCGCAGTGACACATCCAAAAATTCGCAGGGGGGAGGGGGCTTTAATGCCAGTGGCGTATCCAGGAATTCCATATTCCATCCATAGGCACGGGGAGGAAAGGGAATGTTACCGGGTACTTAGCACATGGCTCGCTCACTCGTCTAACAACGCCGAAACTAGGACGCTTCGCTAACACTTTTTCCAGTCGCGTTGATGGATGAGCTTTTATGGTTGATTACCGTTGCCCTAAAAGTAAGATTTCTATGAGAAATATTTCTTCGATTGTCGATTGTCGAAATCTAAGTTCCGTTATTTCAAACGTTCCCATAAAGTTTCATCAAGATCGGAGTAGCCGTTTGCCCGGTCGCAGGCCAAATATCACGTAAATATCGCATTAAAAATCGAAAAATATCGTAAAAGTACGATATTCATGAGAAATATTCCCTCGGTTGTACGGTTGTACCAAAAAACTTGGCAGATCTAAGTTCAGAGATTTAGAAAGTCCCCTCCAATTTTCATCAAGATCGCACATGCCGTTTGCCCGGTAGAGAGCGAACAGACAAAAAACGAGCTATTTTTAGGGTAAGTGAAGTTGAAGTATTCGCTTCGCTCATCCAATAAAGATGTGGTTCTTTAGAGTCAAAGCTTGACTCTGATTCAGGAGGTCCCGGGTTCGAAACCCGTCGTGACTTACATCCGCAACATATCTAGTTCAATTCCCAATTCCCCCCCGCCAAATATCTTATACTCAAGAGATAGAGCCAGCAGAGTGTGTCAACAGGATGAGAACAATTATTCTTATCTTTCGATCAAACTGTTTCACTTCATCCAGAAGAGAACTATAACATTTCCGGAAAATTGGGAAACCCAGTAAAGTTTCGGGTTTTCCGTTACGGCCCCCGGCACACACACGGGTCTCGAATGCGCTGGAAATGTCTGGCGTCGGTAAAGTCTGACACTCATAAAACTTCAATGATTTTACTTTCTGATGAAACACCCTCCCCAACCCTGACTCATCGCGATCCATCCGCCACGCTCACAATATGTCAATGTCAGTTTCAGAAACTTTCGTTTACCTGTCGATATAATTCTTTATCGAATGTTTTTCGAACGTAATTAAATAACTAATATTTTAAAATTGTTTTGTGAAGTAATAACTTGTGCAAAGGTGGATTGAAATGAAAACATGGGGAACTATTTTCTTGCGCGTAGTGATCGGGGATGATGCCGTTGTGGGGCACCTGTTAGACCCGAACGCATGCCTCAGTTATTCAGCCGTCCTGTAGCAGCGAGCGCGAGTATTCGTCACAGTATTGCACACGCATCCAAGGTAGACGCATCGTTCACGTACGTCAAGTGTATTGTATCAACTAGTGTCAGTGTCACTCAATCGCGATGTCCGAAACTGAAGTGAAGCCGGCAGAAGAGAAAGAAGCGACGACGACTGAAGAAAAGCAAGATGCGACCGCTGAAGCAGAGGATAAGACGCCAGAACAGCCGCCCAAAGAAATGAGGGCCGTCGTTTTGACGGGGTTCGGCGGTTTGAAATCTGTCAAGGTGCTGAAGAAAGCCGAGCCTACTTTGGGGGAAGGGGAGGTCTTGATCCGCGTCAAAGCCTGGTATGTACACTCACATTCTTCATTCATGTTGTCCACATTCTCGTATGTCTTGACTCTATCACAGTTCACAGGTTGTAGTTTGGACGTATTACAGTAAGCATACGGCATGGCAGAACACAATAATTTGAGGTTGATAATGATTTTTTTTGCTTAACGTCTCTATTAATGCTCTAAGCTATTGAGACGGCGAGTGGTGATAAATGAAGGAATTGAAAGGTTACAAACTGTGCATTATGTGGGATTCGAACCCACGTCCTCTTAGTACCATACGCTTGGGACTGCGCCCTAATCGTGTGTGTCACCGCGGACGGCTATATAATTCTTGAATATTATTCTAGAAGTGAAAAAAAAATACTAAATTAAATTGACACTTGATTCAGATGTCATTGAATTAAACATTTGTTCAATCAGTTCAATGTGGGACTGTAGATTATTATGATTAATAATCTCACTCTCGTCTTCATAATTTACTTCCCTTGATCTCGAGTGTGACCCTAATCAAATTACATCGAGGCTTTCCTCCCTCCCCTCCCTACATTGGCTCCAGACTACGTTGTCCCATCTTGCCTTATGTTATGTTTGTGTTTAGGAATGTGAGCAAAACAGGTATAATAATGTGTTATCTTGTCTCACGTTGTCGAAAGATATCTACGGAATGGTCCACTAACAGGTTCTTCTAGTGGCTAATGCGGGTTCGCCCCTCGAAGTTGTTGATTCTCTTGAAACTATTAAAAGAGGCGTGTGATGTCTGCTGTGTGCACCAACCAGTAGCATATGGACATGTAGCCTTGAAGCTTCTGTGAGGGGTGCTACATGTCTATGGTTTCTTTCTCCCATGAATGAACAAGGGTTTGTTGTCAGTTCAGCTACTCGTCTAGGAGTGGCCCTAGAGTGGTTTTGAAAGATGAAGATGCCACCCTACCCACTTAGGGGCTGACATCACAACACCAACACATACCACAACAACCCACCACCCTCTTTTTAACCACACCCCAACTGATTCATTGAATTCTTCGTGTCTGCATTCTTTCGGATTGCGAATACTTTCTGTAGGCAGTACAGTGTTACATTTTTTGCAACTTTGCACAAAGATAAATACCGGGATAAATACTACGAAAAAAAGTAAGTCTGCAATATTTTCGCTGATGAGTATTTCCCTGAAAGTTAATTACGAAAGGAGCGTTTGGCAAGTATAGTATAGTCGTATTGTTTATTTCATAGTTTCAGGTTTAGGTAGGTTTATTTTATTTGGCCGGTAGGCCTACGTGTTTTTCCTTGTTGTTCATCGACCGGCGTTTCGCAATAGTATGTGACTCACTCATGGCTTACACGTTCGAGAAGACGCTATTGCTAAATTCATAATGATCTCTAAATTACGATGTCCAGCCAGCCAACCAGCCCCGCCCCGACTGCTAAGTAGGGAAGACATCTCCTTCTACTTCTACCCGAGCTAAACTTAGGCTTCCTCCCTAGCTAAACCAAGGAGGGCTGTCTGTAGCAACCCTTCGGTAATAAAAGGTGTCTAGACGTTACAAAACCTGCCTTATATAAATTTATTAGGAGATTTGCCGCGTGTGTCAGAATACTAGAGCGTAACGACCGTAGCAAATACTTGAATTACTCCAAGAAAAACATCGTTTTCTTTACGTTTTTTGTTCTCCATCTACAATGGCGTGATGAAATTTTCATGATACCTTCGAAATCTCTAAATGCCCTACTAAGATATTCCGTTTTTGTTTTTGGATTAATCGGCAATCGCGCTAATTAGCCATGTAGTGATGCAGAGAGTTTGCGAAATTCGCTCATCCGTCAACGTGAAACATTCGCGAAGTGGAATCCCAATTTCAATTAGTCTGCTACACAATGGGCGGGTGGTAGGTGACTCATGCTACCGGTATACATGCACCGTGGCACGAGGTACATGGAGGTGACGTCAGTCTCCGGTGACCTCGACATGTATTCTATGACGTATGAAGACCTTGTCGGCTCCGAGCGATGACCGCTCGTTCAGTTCCCGATAGCGATCCCGAACGAGACGACAACAGTGGCGTATTCAGGAATGTACCATGGGGGATGGGGGGGGAGGGGGTTGATATGCCAAACAGGGAAGGGGTCTGGGGCAAAGCCTAGCCGCCGGAGGCCTTTACGCCGAATGAGAATTTTTCCCTCGTATTAGACGTTTGAACGCCTGTAAACACGTTTTAGAACCATACAATAGCTCGAAAATGTTTGCATTTTTCTCATTTGTCGATTTTTACCGGAGACAACACGGTGCTTTTTTCTTTTTCTTTATTTCGCACATCATGACTTAATCTGCGTCTCCCAGTTTCGACTTGTAACGTAACAGTGCGTCGAACAATCCAAGTTTGGGCAAAATTGGTAAAAATATTTACATAGGGCCTAATCTACTTTTTGACTCTCGACATGAAATTCAGATTTGTCAATTTAGCATTAATTTGTCTCGTCAGAATGAAATGGCTTTAAGTTTTTGATTTTGCTTGTATAAAAATCGAATTAGGTTGTGCAAAATTTGTGCAACCCCCAAAATTAAAATTTGTAATTTGAGCTGTAGGCAGTCAGTAGTTTTTGGAAGTAGGCCCTAATTAAAAAAAAGTAAAAAAAAACTGTGGGCTTGCCCCGCCCTCAATTATTGGTGATTGCCAAGCATGTTTATGTTTATTTATTTTAGGTTATACCATCCGTGGCGCGCACCTCTACCACTACCAGTACCTAAAACTAAAAGTAGTGTCTGAAAGTAGTGTCATATTGCTCTACCGGTAACATCAATAATATTGTATCATCATTGTTTTCTTGCGAAAAAGATAGCTCATTTTTAATCACACATATATTCGATCGATTAGCACTTCCGAGTCCTATGCGTCACCGTATGAAGTGCATCCAGCAGATAACACGTGACTATATGACGTCATCTCTCGTGTTGCAGTTCGTACAGGAAGCGAAATCGTTCCCAAGAACATGAATGAATAGTTAGTACATCGACCCAGCCAGATGTAGACCAACCAACCAACCAGCCCCAGTTTGTTATTATCGATCATCCCCTGTTTATTTCTGAATTGGAACGCGACAAGTTTCGCAGAATCTGGTCGTGTTCCGTGACCCCGACCTGCGTGCGTGTCCTGAACTCCTGGTAGTTCCCAGACTGGCTATACTTCCTGGCGCCCGCGATGCAACCCTTCCCTTCCGTGATCCCGCCGTAATAGTGTCACTCAGACTTGCGACATACTTCGAGCGATTGCGGGGAGGAACTTAAGTTATGCATTTATAAACGTCGGCGTCGAATCGCAAAAAAACAACACGACCCAATTTTTATATTTAAATGACTATTTAGAATTAGAAAGATGCGGAAGTAGGCTATTATTAATGTTTCGACTTGAGATTAGCTTATGGTTTAAGTTGTACTTGGGGTACATGGAGAACTTGGTTCGAGACCGGGTGAGGTAAACCAGGATGTATAAGCAGAGTCAACTATTAGAAGACTAGGAGCATCGCCACTGAAAATCAGTTCTGTGACTGAATGCAGGGTAGACTAAATATGAATTTATTTATTAATTTACGTTTCAGTTAGTAGCAATCATCTCGAACCATGCAGGATTCTTCTAACCATTGATTTTAAAACTATTGGTCCCAATAATGTTTTTTATGTTTTCAAAATTGTTTTCGTCATAGTTTAATTCAAATTTTGAATATAAATTGGGGCCTCGGAACAATGACAATTGCACGTCAAATTCGTTGTAGAACTGCCTATATTATTGTAATTTAAACAGATGTACAAGGACCATCTATGTTCTTTCAACCTCAAAAAACGAAACGTCAGTAAAAAGAGCGTTCAACTCAACTTCATTCAGCGTAGGAACGAATGCATGTGGTTCTAGCTGGGGGGGGGGGGGGGTCAATTTTGAATATGTTAATAACCGGTGAAATTAACTTCCCCGTGCATTGATTGAATGGGTTTATCAGGTCCTCGGCCCCGGAATTACCCAAACTTGGAATGGTATGTGGATACCTTTCACTCAGAATCCGACTGACATGTGGTGAGTGACAGGTGGTGACTAATAATATAAATAGATTAAATACATCGCTTCATTTTGCCATTGCCATTTCCAAGTGATCTAGGGCCTTCAAAGTCCAACTCGCTACCTTCCCGTGGTTTGGCCTGTGAGTAGGGGAGTAGTGTATTCCCCAAAACTAAGGGCGAGCTCTGGCCGGTTGGAGTGCGTGTTGCAGAGAGAGCTCTCGCGCAACTTTTTATCACACCTTTCTTCATTCTAATAGCCTTACTCATATTTATTTTCTTCTTTCACTTTTTTCGTCTCCATACTTGCCGGCTCTCTCTGCAACGAGCACTCCTCCGTTCCCACCCAGTTTAACCCATCCTATCCAACATCCTCACTCCTTCCCATTAACCCTCCTCGTCTTCCCTTACGTTCCATCCATTGGAAAGAAAAACACATGGTGGTAATCCACAATATGGAAAAAGAAAATTTGGAAGATTCCAATACAATTGACATGGGCACTGATAACTCCTTCTGCTGAGTGCCCTAAAACCACATTAACTAACTAACTAACTAACTCCAAGTGATCTAATCTAATTGGACAGTGTGTTACTGTTGGCCTTATGTACCCCTATGTGTATAGAATTTACTTTTAAAATGCGTTTAAAATGTCGATTCTCTTATTTGCCTACACAATCCAGCCACATGGGTGTTACCAGTACACCCGTATGGAAGGAATGTATTGGCTAGAGTCCCGCATGAGATGTGTGTTTGTGACGCACGAGACCTCGTCCCCAAGTTTAGAGTAATCTGATTACAAGACAACTGTTCTTGTTAGGGGGCAGCAGGTGGACAAAGTAACGACCCTAACTCACAGAGTGAAACCAGAGGATTTGTCTCCAGGGATGCACAAGAGTTCTCATGTATTTGTCCGAACAGTAATGTTGTCGTTCGCCTACCCGACTCATGTGTCCCAGGAATCGACTCGGGTGTCCCGACTCAAACGGGCAAGTGTCCCGACTCAAGAGTCCCGACTCCAACAGGCAAGAGTCCCGACTCAAGTGTCCCGACTCCAACAGGCAAGAGTCCCGACTCAAGTGTCCCGACTCCAACAGGCAGGTCCCGACTCAAGTGTCCCGACTCCACAGGTGACGGGCGAGTGAGTGATGCGGGCGGCGGAGCAGATTGCCATATGGTAGACGAGGAGGAGAGAAAGGTCAAGGGTCGCTCGCGGGTGCTCGGGGTGTGGCGTACTACGATCAATAGTATTATCAACCGCTGTGTCCCATGCCTTGGCTTAACCGCGTCGTGTCGAGTGTGTTATTACTGTCTTCACATGTCATTCTGACTGGACTGAGAGGCAGATGATGCAACTCGTCTTACTCACAGCAAGACACTAGGCGAAGTTGAAGTTCATTCGGTTCGGTGGTGTCGTATTTATCAATCGAACTGTAGTACCTTGTGGTGTTCATTACGATCATTTACAAACAGATCAACGAGCCACTTTTGTGAAGAGTACTTGACAGGAATAGTAGAAATGAAAAGAAATAAAAGATTTATGGACTTTTCACTAATCGACAAAACTACCCATGTTACGCTCCAACCCCTGCAGTGCACATAACGCATCCCACAGCCATATGTTAGCCACAACAATCCCCACCAATAAGTACGATCCTCTAGCACATATCATGCATACGACGATCCTCAGCACATATAGCACTAACGACGTATCTCACACTAAGTTACACCCTACAACATCATGCCAATAACGACGATACAAGCCAAATTAACGCCCTAAGCCATATTATGCCACTAACACGATCTCACACATATGTACGACGTCTCACACCATGACATTTACGCGTCCTACACATATGTTACCCTAACACATCCTCAGCACAATAACGTACGATCCTCACAGCCATATGTTCACAATACCTACCCATATCATGCACAATAACACGATCCTCACACCATATGTTAACGCATCCTCAACTATTTACACTGCACAATAACGACGATCTCACAGCCAATGTTACGCCCTAGCACATATCATGCACAATAACGACGATCCTCACAGCCATATGTTACGCCCCAACCCCTAATGTTGACATTAAAGCCCACACACTCATCCATATGTTACGCCCTAGCCCCTAATGTTGACATTAAAGCCCACACACTCATCCATATGTTTCACCCCAACCCCTAATGTTGACATTAAAGCCCACACACTCATCCATCCATATGTTACGCCCCAACCCCTAATGTTGACATTAAAGCCCACACCCTCATCCATATGTTCCGCCCCAACCCCTAATGTTGACATTAAAGCCCAATCCATATGTTACGCCCCAACCCCTAATGTTGACATTTAAACCCACACACCTCATCCATATGTTACGCTCCAACCCCTAATGTTGACATTTAAACCCCCCACACACTCATCCATATGTTTCACCCCACACCCTAATGTTGACATTTAAGCCCACACACTCATCCATATGTTACGCCCCAACCCCTAATGTTGACATTTAAACCCCACACTCATCCAATGTTACGCCCCACCCCTAATGTTGACATTTAAGCCCACCACACTCATCCATATGTTACGCCCCAACCCCTAATGTTGACATTAAAGCCCACACACTCATCCATATGTTACGCCCCAACCCTACTGTTGACATTTAAGCCCCACACTCATCCATATGTTACGCCCCACCCCCTAATGTTGACATTTAAGCCCACACACTCATCCATATGTTACGCCCCAACCCCTAATGTTGACATTTAAACCCACACACTCATCCATATGTTACGCCCCAACCCCTAATGTTGACATTTAAGCCCACACACTCATCCATATGTTACGCCCTAGTCCCTAATGTTGACATTAAAACCCACACACTCATCCATATGTTACGCCCCAACCCCTAATGTTGACATTAAAGCCCACACACTCATCCATATGTTACGCCCCAACCCCTAATGTTGACATTAAAGCCCACCACACTCATCCATATGTTACGCCCCAACCCCTAATGTTGACATTAAAGCCCCACACATCATCCATATGTTCCGCCCCACCCCTAATGTTGACATTAAAGCCCACACACTCATCCATATGTTACGCCCCAACCCCTAATGTTGACATTATCGACAACACACTCATCCATATGTTACGCCCCAACCCCTAATGTTGACATTATCGACAACACACTCCCTTTATCCATATGTTAGCATGCTTTCGTTACACACCCTCGTTGCAGTAAGCCTATAGTATGCATTTAACTCTTCAATTCGTAATTTACACATTTATATGCACGCAGACGTCCTTGTAATTTCATTTGCATAAGTCAAATTGGCGTTGCTGCGTTTTTTATTACTTACTGGATGTTGCCCTAACTTGTATTCTCGACTTGTGGTTGTGGATATTGAATAACAGACTTGTTTTGGTGTTATATAAGGAAAAAAGTTTCCTGGGCAAGTTTTCTTGTGCGAAGAGATGGCAACAAGTGTGTGTATGTGCGCTGCCCTCGGGTCAGACGCGGTGATATTATCTGCCCGACCTGGCGTCGAACCAAGGGGACGGTGACGATCCTTCAGTTCCCGCGTGATTCACAATGACGTCATCGATCGACGTCCGGCTAGACCTCTCGGCGTCGCCCGCAGTTACCTCTGAGCCTGGACTGGACTGGACTGTGAACAACGCCCTCCCTTGCCTGCCATATGGTCGGCACTAAGGGGTCACTTCCTGCAAACCTGGATAGGCTGGGAAATGCGTACTTTTTTATCCAAAATATCTGGAGAAGTAAGAGAATCTCAATACAATGACACATCAAAATTATGTTATTCCAGGCGCAAAGAAAGAAGATCCCCCCTCCCCACCCATCCTACCTACCTACAACTGCAAAACATAGTTGCAGTCGCGGTGTGTGTTGACTTCTGGCTGGTTGTGGCAGAAGCAAAAATAGTTCATCATGACCCCCCCCCCCATATTTGATAAACAATTCCTACGCTCTCTAGATATTCAAGGTGTTCTCAAGCAAACATTCAAACTCGCGAAGGGTGGAAAATTCATTAGACTCAGCAGCCGGAGAATTCAAGTGTTCTTTACATTTGCGTAAATTCTGGTGTGAGTTGTGTAATGTTGATTGTTGATTGAATTGATGTAATTTGACAGTTTCAAGTTCTACTCAACAATCAATCTTGAACAGGAAAGTCTTTTATTCCCGATGAAAAATTAAACAATGCTAAACTTTCTTTGTTGTACCTACCATTTCAAAATGTATCGTAGTCTCATCGGGAATGGGAATAGAGAAAGAAAATGAAAAAAATTCGTCGATAATTTTCTTGTGGTCTTGTGGTGCACATGGAAAATCAGATAAATGCATCAAAAGGTGTTTATTAGACTAAGGAGTTGGACGAGATTCGGATTCCTTGAACTTGTAGGCTTAAATCCGACATGGTCACCTGAAAGTGTGACTGTGATGACAGTCAAAGGCAGGTGATGTATCATGTATCGCCTCGGGTTGACGCAAGGGTGTTGACTTGGGGTTACAAGTTCCTTCCCCTCCATCAAAAGCACGACTTCGACTAGGGGTGGGTGGGTGGTTCGTTTCTCGTAGGTGTAGGCCCTACGTGCCAAAATGGGCATTCGTGCATTGTTTATTTCAGTTCTTAAAATTTTCTTAAAGGTCTTGTATAATTCATTTCAAGAAGCTATGATGCAATGCCATGCCGTGCCGTCGACTCTGTTTATTTTGCCTGGTAAGAAACGTTTTTAGACAATTTAGTTGTACGATATGTTCTACGGCGTACCCTAGCGAAAATGCCGAGTTGTAATTAGCAAATGTTGCAATGAAGGCGAGTCAAGGCGAGTGAAATGTACCGGAACCTATGGGAGAGACAGGCTGATGACGAACAAGTAGACGCACCGCCGACCTCCCTGCTAATACTCGTTTAATTACAGCCTGGCACATATTTATTTTGGACGGGAAATTGCCCGAGAAGCGAACACGAGAGCAGGCATGCGTGAAATTACTTGATGCCGGTTTACAATTTCGTGTTTAATGGTTTGTATGGCTGATTCTGATAAGTTTTCTGGCGTTGTTTAGACAGTAATGTGCAAGAAATTCTGGGGTCCACACTTGAGTTCCTTACAGTTACCTGTAACTTAGTGGATGGCCGATGGACAAGGACAATACATTTAGATTTATTTAAAAATTATTGTTCATTCTATTTGTATTAACGAGTTCCCGTCTTCAAAAACTATGTGATTTGAGGGTAGTTGAGTTTTCATAACACCGATAGAGAATTAAATTCGTCCACAACAAGGAGTGACAAAACATTGTTTAAGTTATGGAAAAACTCCGTTTTCATATGAAAAGGGGGTAAAAAAGTAGCCTAAAATCAAAACACAAATTTCGTTCATTTGTGGCAAAGTTCCTCTTGCCTAGCCCGTGAGAGCTGGCCAACGAAGCGTCATAACGTCATGCGAGGGTTATGGCGTGGGTGGGTGGGTGCAAGTCTAGGTGTTCATCAAACTTGACACTCACAGGCCAGGTGCTCGTACACACACACGGGGAAGCCAGACCAACCAACCTAACATGCAGTGAATCCGACTGGAATTACTGTTCGTCGGCCACATCCGGAGTCGCCGAGTCTGTGATCGGACACGTGCGAGGGGATCGCGTGACGCGTCGGGTTTCCTGGAGCGTTGCCTGTCTGGTCGGGGGGGGGGGGGGGGGCGCCCACCTCGAGTCTCGTTGCAACATCTCGTGTTCGGTTGCAACTTGCAATCAACTTCCGATTGGTTGAACGAGAGTTTAATATGTTGCTAATCGTAAAAGGCGAGGAATGAGGAAAAGTCCATTTCGCAAACATCAGCTAGTAGGGGAGTATAACTCCCCGAAACTAGAGGCGAGCTTTGGCGAACGTCGCGTCGTCGGGGACCTCTCACCGTCTCACCGTTCCCTTGACGACCTTCCTAACGACGACGACCATGACAACAAGAACCAACCCCTTTCCTCCCCCTACCCGTGGCTGGTTCTGACCTGCATGGATTTTCTCTCCATATCCCCTATCTCTAGGCTAGAGTGGCGCGTTGTGACCTTACGATTTACGCACCCTTTATTATTATCGTTGACTAATCCTTGATGTAATCTTGTGGTGAAGGGAAGGACATAATCATCGCCGGTCCGACTACAGTCTATCAACCGGCGCTTGGTGGTTAGTGTGGCGTCGCGACGCTGCTCGGCTGCTGGTTACAGTATGATCTACGATGTGATTAAGTAGATTACCCCCCCCCTGCCCCTCCCTCTGGACCTTCCACCAGTGCTGCGTAATAATAATGGCTAATCACTTGCGTGGAAAAGGGACGTAAAGGGACGGAATTCCCTTTGGTGCGACGCCGTGTATACCTTGTTCCGACTTTTAGGCCACGGTGTGTTCAAACTTCCTGCATACAATCAACTAATAGGCAGTGGTGGCATAACTTGGGAGGGGGGGGCAAGAGTTTTTCAACTGACAATCTTCATAATTTTATAAATATAGACGAAACTACGCTTAAACCTAGAAAAAACATTATTTGCAATGTTGCTCCCCCTCTCCCCCCACCTCTATTGTACCACGTTTAAATACTTTTCCTGAAACAATAATTGATTCATGGTCAGATCTATGCCCTGCTGTACGAGATTATACCCACATATGCACCCCTTTCACTAGTAATGCTGACCATTGATCGCGTTTATACTCGCACAAATGTTCGCCCCCCCTAAAAAAAAAAGACAAAGGCTAGTTACGTCACTGCTATGGGCGATATATTGTAAGAGATGATGATGGTAAGACTTACTCTGTCTGTGGAAGAATGTTTCGTTAGTGGGTGTTTGTCCACAAAATCATGACGACGCGACAAGACGGGTTTTTGACGGGTTTTGTGGCGAAATGTACTATTAGGTGGCATTTTCGGCGACATTTGTTTTGATCTGTTTCTCAGTGTATATTGCAATTTACATATTATTTAGTTTTTTAATTCAATTTCCAAAATTACGTTCCAACAGTATCTTTATTTTTGTCTGTGCCGCTGTTTTAGGGTGGGGGTGGTGGATACTGATATATGTAGGCCTATGCAGATGCACTATTTTCTGTTTTTCTTTATTTTTTTTTAAAACACAGTAGTTAAAATACTAGCGTCGTCTCGTCCAAGCCAAGGTGTATTACTGGCTCACGATGCCCAGGCGCGTTGACCCGATCCAACGGTCCGTGGGTTCGATCCCCGCTTGATAGACATACAGTTTAATACAAGTCTTGTCAGTCAGCCTAATCCACTTAGTTGTTTGTTTATATCCCGTTTAATACTGGAATTAATATTATTAGCCGGGTCGGATTACGATCGACTTTGTGGCTCATGATTTCGAGTACTTTGCGCCGCTTCGCAGAGCATAGGCCATACACTGAATTCAACTTTAGGTAATAAGGATGTGTAGTTGTGTACCTGTCGTGCCTTATTAAGTTTTAGCCCGGCCGATCAATGAGAAATTGAAGGCAAAATCGTAAGAGACGTACGGCTCAAACCAAAGTATATCATTCTTCAACAGTGAAATGGGCCTAGCCGATCCATTCTCTAAATTTGCTTTAACCATTATCTTACATGTATGTTTATTCTTTTCCCTCAATGTTAAAAAAATGATTGCGAATAGCTACATCATTTTAATATTCCATATTATTAGTGAGGGAGCAAAGCTCCTATATAAGAATCACTTTTCCGTGCATTCCCCCTGCGTGTATCAAAGGATATTAAAGTAGGACAATAAATGCAACTCACATGCACAGAAAATAGCAAACAGTAATTACTGTAATTGAACAATTTTTAAGTTAATAATTAACAATGCTCATTAGTCATTAAGGCAACATGTATAACATTCGTCAAATTATTTTAAACATAACATTTTTTAATATTTTAAAAAGTTATGAAATTAAATCAATCAAACTAAAAGTATATATACAAATAAATATTAAATGGAAATCAATAAAGAAAACCAAGCAAAAATAGTTGATTTAAGATGGTCATGATGCGAAGCGAATGGAATAGAATGTTCGGGGTGAAGTTATTAATGGTTTGTCATGTCCCCGGGGAAGGCCCGGCATGCAGCAGTGCAGTCGCTATTATCTTGACGAGGCTAATTAATGCCGTAATTATCTTCTCACTTTCTCCCCCTATCGCTGCTGATATAGGTTATCCCGCCAGCCAGGGTTTTCCATATCTCTCTCTGCACGCTCGGCTCGCATGCTCGGACTCTATTGAACCGAGACTCATCGCTCGCACACCCAACGCACGTAGTTTATTACCAGGGTAGAGCGAGGAATTTCTCAACTTTTACTTTTTTGAGAAACTATATGCGAATTTTTATACCTTACAAAATAAAATTAAAACTATTTGAAAATAAAATGGAATTCAATTCAGAAATTTTTAAAAAAACTCAGCCGCGGCGGGGTATCGAACCCCGGTCTCCCGGTTGCCGGACGGGTGCTTTACCCCTAAGCTACTGAGACCTTATCCTTCTTCATAATACCTTCTTCGTAATAGATCACTTTAAAATATTTCGTGTCGACACTTACAGTCCTCCAAAAAGATTTTAATTGAGGGACTTTAGAAGTTTGAAGCGGTCCGAACCAACCCTGCCGGCGCCGAAGTCATCGACGCGCGAATAATGCCAAACTATGAGAGATCGGTAATTTAAATCTAATTTCGCTGGTTGGCCAAGATTTCCCCCCCCCCCCTGGGCGACACCAAGGCTGAAATCGGAACAACTTGATGCGATTTAGTAGGTTTCCAAAGTCACCTTTTACATTGGCTTACCCAGACCCTCGATCTAATGTTTGAACAAAAGTTCATATTATCTGAAGTATTTATTTATTTATTTTTATTAGTTTCCTCCTACATAGGTAGACCTAATACATTTGTGATATAAAACATACATAAACGATTCTGGACAGTAAAAAAAAATCATTAGTAGGTAGCTAAAACCTCATATTATATTCAGAGCGGGAATCGAACTCTGGACCTTCCGCCTTGGAAACCGTGACTCTAACCACTAGGCCGACGATGAACGTAGGCCTAGTTATTTAGAAAGTTATTTTGAATCCTTTCATTCAACTTAATTTCTTCTTTGATTAGGAACTTAGTTGATTACAAAGTTGTGTTGCATAAGGTAGTTATTGCAGCAAAGCAAAGTTAGCAAAGCTAACGAACTTATGGGATTATTGGGAACTCGTACTAAAACGATGTAATTTGAAAGCATTGACCTACCGAACTCTAATTCTGTTCATATGGTTTCTCAAGGTTTTCTTTTTACCTCTATGATGAAAAAGTTCATAAAATCAAAAGGAGAACATATTTTCTGCTGACATTTTCATCATCTGCAGCTACAGAGTCCGATTTGACACACAGATAACTTTCTTGTTCGCTTTCTAAAACTACACGAAAAAGCGGCAGCGGCATGAACCTAAAAGTTCTGATCGCACATTATAAAAATTGAAAAATCATAAAAAAATATCGTATTCGCTAAATACAGCTCAGATTATGCACTCTTTTAATTCTGGAACATTTGAGGTTTAATTTTCACCCTAAAGATTTTGGATTTTTGTATGTCGTTCAAGATGGATAATATGCAAAAGTCAATTTTAAGAATTTTGCTTAGTTTTTCAGTTTTAACTGACTTTAAATGTGCAATAATAAAGACAATTTTTAGTTATTTTGGAAATTTATGTTTGGGTAAGGTTTTTTAAATGTTGAAATGTTTGACAAAGACATGTGTAAATCCTTTCTTCAAATTATTTGGGTGGAAATTAGAGGTCGAAAGATGGCCCAGAATGATGTGAAATACTTGGGATTTATTTGGCGTACAATTTTTAATGTTACAAAAACGTTTGCCCCTCCTCTCACTAGATTTTTCTCATGACTGTTCTCATCAGTGTCTGTTTCCTCTTTGCAGCGGACTGAACTTCCAGGACCTGATGATCCGTCAGGGTGCGATCGACTCCCCCCCCAAGACCCCGTTCATCCTGGGTCTGGAGTGCGCCGGGGAGGTTGAGGAGGTGGGCGAGGGGGTGGAGAACGTCAAGGTCGGGGACACGGTGGTCGCCCTGCCGAGTACCGCGCCTGGGCGGAGCTCGTTGTCGTGCCCTCGCGGTTCGTCTTCAAGCTGCCGGAGAACATGACGCCGCTGGACGCTGCCGCGCTCACCATGAACTATCTGGTCGCCTACATCCTGCTGTTCGAGCTGGGGGGGCTGGCCCCCGGGAAGAGCGTGCTCGTGCACTCGGCGGGGGGCGGAGTCGTAAGTACACGAGGTCCACCTAGGATTATCATTTATATTATTCAGAGAATTCAAGTTCAAAAAAACTAAAAGGCTTTAAACCATATCCAAAACAAAAGTTTCTAAAAATATATTACTTGCATTGGTGAATTGTAGGGAACATCCCTCCTACCTCCCATTGCATGGTGTGTTGGCCAGCTTCACATCTTTATATCTCCAAATTTCTATGACAGCGAAATAATATATTACTGGATACGTTTCTAGCGCAAAGACATGTTCGAGAAACAGTTTGCATAAAAAAGTGATAACATAATATTGAGGTAAAGGACAACAATTACAGTGGCTATAGAAAAAATGTGTTCAAGGTTGGACATACATTGATAGATTGTCAATCCTTGTAAGATATTTCAATGAGACAGGTACTACCTGTATTGAATTGCAAAAAATTTTACCAATTAGTACTATTGATAAGAAACAGGAGAGCATCTATATCCAATGTGTTAGTTCTCTGTGTGCGCTGGTGAACTAAAGTGCTCCGTGTGTTCCAGGGTCAAGCCGTGGCTCAGCTGTGTCGCACGGTGGCGGACGTCAAGATCTTCGGCGTCGCCTCTAAGAGCAAGCACGAGGCGCTGGAGTCGACCATCGACCACTTGCTGGAGCGCGGCAGCGACTACGCCAGCGAGGTCCGCAAGTGAGTGCCACTCTGTCCTTATGTGCAGACCTCCCTCCCTAAAAAACATTGCTGACAAGAATGGCGAGACTTGTACTTATTAATCAGACCCTAACTGTACTTATATTTACTGACTGTTTTGTAAATTATACTTTTTTCCACAATAGAATATGATTGGAGTGCAGGTCTAAAGCGTAAAACACTAGGAAGGCACGGGTTTGAATCCTGCATAAAGCTTTCACCACTCATGTCTCGAATAGTAATATTGCAATAACAGAGACGTTCAGCAGTAATCAATCAAACAAAAAATACCTATATAATGTAAATAATGGGCCAATAGCTATTAAATGTTGAAGTCAAAGTTCCTAGCTTCTTCAATGTGAATTAGGTATAGATTATCTGGCCTCAATATTGTCTTGTTTGTTTGCTTTTATTATCATCCTTCCTTCCAAGACTGCAAATTTAAAAGTAATAGGTTTTGTCAAATAGTTACAATTATAGTTTAACCAATTTTACCGACGAAGATTTATTCCTGACTGTAGGACTAAACTGGAATAGTAACTTTCCCTCATATTTCTTCGGATCTTCTAATTGCCTTAATGACTATAGTGTTTTGAAAGAACTGAATTTGTCAACATCTTATTGTGCTCGTTGCGTTTTTCCAGATTGTCGCCCGAGGGTGTGGACATCGTTCTCGACTGTCTGTGCGGAGACGAATGCAACCGAGGTTATTCGCTGCTCAAACCCATGGGAAAATATATCCTTTACGGTAAGAGCAACTGGGACTGATTTCAGGCAGGATGATGCCTGTGGTAAAGAAAATTAACCTTGCCATAGTATAGAATAACTAATTTGATACATTCACAAGGGATGGGGGATATTGATTTTATTGATCAATATTGAAAATAATGTCAATTATCAAATTTAAAATTATCAATCGAATATTTAATGTAGATTGCACGCAATGCAGGTTTCTGACACAAGATTTCTGACCATAACTTTGTGTTGATATTCAGAGACATTCTATCTTGATCTTGTTGGTCGGCCAGTAAAAGTCTTTACCGATCTAATGTAACGTATAAAGCAAGAGAGATAAGATCATGCAGATACGTAGTTTTTATTTTATTGTTTTGCATCCCTAATTTATTATATCTAGTTATTGTCATATCAACATAACTCAAATAAATCATATTTTATTTAGATCAAAAACTGCTATATAGAAGCTACGGTACAGTATATACATACGTACCTACAAACATACTCGAGGTGAAGTACCAAACATTACACTAGCTATTTACAAGTTGTTCACAATACAATGTTTTGAACTCTTTAACATGTTTTTCCCCCTTGATATTATTTATAGGTAGGCAATTGTACTGACGTATACTACCTGTATAAAAATATAGATTTCACCCCTGTAAGTTTATGAGGTGCCGCTTGGTATATAATATCTGCCTTGCATGGTCTTGTTTCGTGTCTATGAACAGAACAATTGTCTTCAAACTCTACAAACTTATATTGCTAATTAAGTTTTCTTGTTGCAGGTTCATCGAATGTTGTGACCGGAGAGACAAAAAGCTTCTTCAGCGTCGCCAGATCTGTAAGTATGCCTAGATTCTTCACTCTTTTTTGTAGCGGACTTCTTTAGTTTGTTCATACGTTATCTTGTCCCAATTCATTTATGTAAGTCTGTGGTCAAATTGGAAAATTTTGAAATGTTCCCTAGTTAGGTGGCCTAAAACACGTTTTTAGGAAAATTTCAAGATTAATACGTAAGGGTTAAATAGGAAGCCAAAATTGTGTTGGTTACTTACCTTACCGAAAGTCGGTCGACAGACTGCTTTGGAAGTGGAAACACTTGACACAAATAATTAATTAATTATAGATCTAAATCTAAATCTAGTGTAAAGTGTAAAGGCTCATTCATAACCAACTTAGGCCTCTAACTTAGCAGCTAACTTAGCCTCTAACTTTAGGTGGCTGTGCATGATAGATGTTTTTAAACCAATCACAACACAGATTTGCAGTGTTTACTTCTATCGCGCCAATGCTTGACATACAAAAACATTCAGCATTCAGTAAGTAGGCCTAGCCTAGCTCTACTTAGGTAGCATTATAGAATTGATTGACTATAGACTGTACAGTTTATTAAACAATAATTGATGGTAAAAATAATAAACGTATTTATTTAAGACAACGTGACGTAAGCCTTACATAACCTCACATGTCCTAGCCCTAGCTGGGGGCTAGGCCTAGTACCGCAATAAACGTTAATAATACTGACGGTCAGTTGACATTTCTGCCCCAATCGATAGCCAAATGTTTTCTTTTATATTCTTATCTTTGTATAAACACGAAGATTTTACATATAGCAGTGGCCTTTTCATGAATTCGTTCAATAGCTTTTCATCGAACAATAGCTGATGTTCCTTGGAATCCATTTTTGCTGTTTGTTTACGTTTTCAATCGGATATGACCGGAAATTGTCGGCTCGAGTCTCTCTCTGATTGGTTAAAAGCTTAATGTTAAGTTAGCTGCTAAGTAAAACCTTGGAGTTTGCAAACATTCGGTTGCTGATAAATGTAAGTTAAAGGCTAAGTTTGGTCATGAACAGACGTGTTGTTTTCCATAAGACAAACCTTTAAGTTAGAGGCTAAGTTAGCTACTAAGTTGGTTGTGAATGGCCCTTAATAGATATTTCACAAAACAAATAATAATGTATATAACTCTGTCTATCAAAATCACGTCTTTCACCCAAATCAGTTCGACTACGACTGGGGGCAAATATAGCTCGCTGATTTCAGGGCGAAATATTTACTATGCCATGTTATCTCATATTTATTGCACCGACAAAATAATGATAAAGCTACTCTTATGCCAATAAATGAGTCTGAAGGGACTCCCTAAAAATCTAACTACGTTTGCTGTTACCCAAACCTTCCTTTTTGTTTGCCAGCGACAAGTGCCCGACTGTTGGCCGGCATAATCTTAAAAAGGCTTAAATATCTGTGTGGAGTTTATCAGTTGCTAGTAAGGTTTGAACTTAAAACAATGAGCAATAAATTCATAGATTTTCCAGTGGTATTGAGATATTTGGGTTTGGATTAGACAACTCGGCAGACTTCTGTAACTCGCCAGTGATGAGCTGGCTAGTTTTTTTTTCAACGGTTGGATACACCGAGTGTTCTGACGCGAGGCGTGTGTTGTTTCCCTCCTAGTGGTGGCAGGTGGACAAGGTCTCCCCGATCAAGCTCTTCGACGAGAACAAGACTCTCTCCGGGCTGAACCTGCGCCACCTGTTGTATCAACAGAGCGGCGCCCCCTACGTCAGCGGCATCGTCGACAAGATCTTCAAGCTGTGGGGCGAGGGCAAGATCAAGCCCGTCGTTGACTCGACGTGGGCACTCGAAGACGTGAGTAAATAATGATATTATACGGACAGTACATTTATATTTAGGTGTGTAGCCTACACACTCATTCACAATTGATTTGGTGGGAGACTAAAATTTAAAGCAGACCAAATCAACCCACTTCACTTTCATCAGAAAACTGTTATTTAATAATAATATCACTGATAGTTATTGGTGTTACATACTTTTATATTATGTTCATTGTATAATGAATAATGATACCAGGGTGCAAATTAATGGGGGTGATTTCCCCCCTCTGGTAATTTCATCCCTGGCTCTGTTTCTGTTTCTCGGGTCTCTACTCATAACATATTAAGTGAGAAGTGACTATCTCATCAAGTTAATAAATAATAATGTAATGTGTCAATTTTAGGGGTGTGCGAGTACTCGAAATGTCGAGTTTTTTCGAGTTTTTTTTATACTCACAATCGAGTCGAGTTTGGTTTTAGGCTCGAAGTTTTCGAGTCGAGTTTTAAACATATGAAATCTTATGAAAACTGAAAAGAACCATCATCACAGTAGGGCTAGGCCTACGTACAGAGACCTGGGCCTAGGCTTATTACAACCTAGGCCTACTACGTGTGTACTGTGACGGCAAAAAGTAGGCCTTGGCCCTAGAGACTGCGTGCTTTCAAAATTATTACGATAAACAACAACAGAGACTTGGATGCGGGAACCGGGAATAGGACTAGGCCTAGGCCTAACCTAGGACTACACGGCGTCGAAAACAAATATCCTTTATTGGTTTCGTTGCGTCTATATCACTAATATTTCAGATCAACTATCGAGAAGAAAGAATGCCAGTGAACATTCCATTAATGCACTTTTTACGTATTTTAAAATCGTAGTTGGCGTAGTTTGACATGTTTTATGTCTCTTCCTTCAATCTTCCATCTTTGCTTTGATGCCAGTGTTTGATGACGCGAACGACGCGTGGCGCGCTCCGTCGGCCATCGCTAGAACTAGAGTCGATAAAGAAGGTTACCCCAGTCGATAAAGAAGTTACCTAACCTTCTTTATCGACTCTGCTGGAACCATTCAAGGGCGCGGAATATTCAAATGTGCTGAAATAGCATTGGAGATGCCTAGACCGCGAATATTATAATGCGAGTGCGAATTTGGAGGGTTTTTTCGGATTAAAACATCGCAGCAGTATTGTTATGGGGCCAGGAACTCTTGATAACATTCTGTATTATTATAATTTTATTGAAATTGACCAGCACAAAGGGCAGGAATACCTCAATAGCCTGATACAAGTACCGTACAATGATGTATTTTTTATATGTTTACAACAGAAAAATCGTTGTGTTCCAAGTGAACCGACTAAATAAAAAAATTAAATTTTGAATTGAAAACTCGACTCGACTCGATACTCGAGTATTTAAAGGAATACTCGACTTGACTCGACTCGAATTCAAAATGTGCTACTCGCACACCCCTAGTCAATTTACACATATTCCTAGCCATGAAGTGTTTGTACGTACATTAATAAACCAAACCAATGGACTCTTTTTTTTTTCTCTTTTCAAAATAATACTTCAGATCGCTACTAAGGCCATCTCGAGGGCAATAATACCTCCAAAGAATTTTGCGACCCCGTACAGCCCATACAAGTAATATACTTGACCTCCCCCCCCCCCCTCTGCCAAGCCGTCAATTTGCACCCTGAATGATACACATAAATATTTCTGCTGTTGTATGTAAAGTATGGCGTATGCTGACAATGTCCTTTGGCTACGTTTAAAAATCAAATCAAATAAACCCAGCCGACGCCATCGAAGAGTGAACACTCTACACTGGTAGTAGGTACTTGTGAGTGATGGACAACGTCGCTTCAGAATATCGATCTCTCCGGGAAAAATCAATATACATACTGTATTTATGCGAGTATAGGCCTCGGTTATATTTGAATTTGTCAAGTTCAAAAAGTGGGGTGTGGCTATTATGTGAAGCCATTTGTCAATAGGCCTAGTATCTATATCCAACTCTTTGAAATCTGAGTGATCAAAATAAGGGTGCGGCGATTACTCGAGGGCGGCCAATAATCGAGTAAATACAGTATGTATATTATTAATTATTTGATATTATGAGGCAAAACAAACATTTTAAACAGTTTTAAGATGGCTGGGGTGGGGTGAGAGAGTGGAGAAGTAACCCCTCCATGGAATGTTCCTACTGTGGAATTTGAATATTTTTGGATTTTTTCCCTCTTTCCCTTTTTTTAGTTCTAAATTATTGTGAAAATCAATTTGTCTGGAAGTGGGGTTAGCAAGGCTAGGTACATGGATTTGAATCATTCATATAGGATTATAGTTCATGTTTTTATAGAGGCCTAATATCATCTTCATCTTTCCTTTCATTTTTAATAGCATAGCATCATATTCATACCACGCATATCTAAGAAATATATTGATTGCATACTTATTTAAACTTGAAGTACTTTTTCAAAAAAATTTTTCCCAAAACTTTTTTTGCTTGGGCCTATTTAAAATTGATACCGTGACTGCATCATTTCATTTTTCAATATACAGTACAATACTGTTATCGATACGTAATATTTCTTAGTGAAACAATCGATTAGTCGAACTGTAGGTGGTATCTTTGCCGACGAGTGTAGAAGGCAGAGGAAGGCAGTGAGTGTGGCTTCCAGAGTGTTCCAGATTCCGTCTCTTCCGTCGCCGTATCGACGCCGTGGTCTGAAGCCTAGGCCTATCTTTGTCTAAACCCTAGATTACACTATGTATCTCATCAACACAGTACACCTGACCCCCCTTTCATTACAATACAGTAGAGTACGATACCCCAATCTGTTTGCAGGTGACCGAGGCCATGCAGAAGATGCACGACCGCAAGAACATCGGCAAGATCGTGTTCGACCCGAGCCTGGAACCCAAGCCTAAGCCAGCGACCCCCGCCAAGGGCAAGGCCAAGGATAAGGGAGATGACAAGAAGAAGGAGGAGGAGAAGAAAGAGGAAGAGAAGAAGGAGGAAGAGCCGGCTGCCAAGGAGGGGGATGACGCAGCTGCGGGAGGTACGTTCTGATTGGTCGCTTCACTCCACCTTATCTGGTGTTGGGCTTAGTAGCCGGTGGTTGGAGTATAGTTCATATGACATGCTATATAGGGTATCTATAAGTACGGGGTAAAGTGATAGATTAAAAAAATAGTTTGACTTAACTATGTAATAAAATTTTATTCATCGCATTTATTTTTAAATTAAAAGGCTTTTAATTTGTTTTAACTTGTTCTTATCACATAATAATTTCATAATGACCTTAATTTCTGATTAATCATTAATTATTATGTACGTACTACTAAAGCACCCTTTAAAATCTGAACTGGTAAAATGTCTGCTCAGCCCAACCATTGATGTGTTTTGAATTCTCTACACTCTACAGGATTTACTAATCATATCAGTTATCTACAAAGTCAAAACCACTCCCAAAAGTAGAACGTAAAAGGATATATTATAACTTTAAAAAAATTAAGACAATTTCTGAGGCTCTGTGCCCCAGAACCACACTTGTGAAGGGACCTCCCTCCAACAAGACCCCCCCCCCCTAACCATCGCTAACCTTGGCTTGGTTTTGTCCCCGCGCCCAGACAGAGTTGGTATCTCGAAGTTGCTAACGCGTGACCTCTCTTCATTGCAGACGTGAAAGAAGAGACTGCCAGTTGAATGATCTCCGCCACAGGTTTACCAAGTCAATGATACTACATATTAAAATCTATGCAGCGTTATATTTTTGTGTAAGATATTAGTATAATCTGTGTACCTCATTATTTTTTGTCTATATATACTTATCACTGAATGGGTACTGTGTATGCTTGATACAGAGCGTTGGGGACGTTGTCCAATTGGCGGTGTGACATACTGCTGCATATCTTTTTCTATTCATTACCACTACTGTACTATTTCATAACAGTCCTGTCCCCAACTTGAAAACACGGGTCCACTATCGTAGTGCGTAGTGCGTCTTCTTGATGATCATGTTTGACTGATAGCTTGGTGGCATTTATTACGAAACCAATCTTAAAATATATTTTATGTGTAATTATTAGGCCAAACGGGTTTAAATTTCCATCCGTTTGTGTCGCGATATGAATTTAGGTAGTTACGTACTATTTTCTCTTAGGATTTTAGTTTTAGTTATATTTTTCATTCTTAACAAAATGAGTTACCTTAGCTTGCGACTGGCTTTACATTCTCTATGCTACTTCACGGAACGCAATGCATTTAATTGAGCACTTGCTTGTAATTATTGTGCAGCTGAAACCAACCAACACGGGTCCCAATCTAATCAATCCAACATATTAAATAAGGCTGAAACTCTAAGTGCAACTGTTCCATGGTGAATCCGAACAGTTCTTGCACCGATACACTGCTTCTAGTTCGTTAGGACATTACTGCTGCCATCGTGATATTTTAAGTAGATTCAATCAGCATTACTCTTTATACTTACTAGTTACTTTTGTATGTACGTACGTACTAGTTTATGTGCGGTTCCAGGGAAGCATTCGGTGACGTGTATCAATCAATGTTAGTTACATGCCGCTGTCAACTATATGGGCACATGGCATTGCCATTGTGAGCTTAATGTAATTTTAAATAAAATTTGAATAGGCTACATGTTATACTAAGTGTAAGTTTTAAAATATCTATATGCCACTATACTAACAATATTGGATAGTAATAGTGAAATGAATTTGGTTTGCGACTCTTAATGAATAATCATATTATAGCAGCTATTATGCACTAGCAAGTGTTTATTTTCTGTCACTTGCCATGGGTTGGTGCATTCAAATTTTTAAAATATCAACTCCGTCAATTTATCGATGACCTTGGTTTGGGTTGATAACTTTCAAAGAATTTCTCAGTCGAATGGGTTAACAACAGCCTTACGGAAGGTCTGACTGCATGCGGAGCACTCAGTATATTATGGTTGAATGCTTAAAGAAGCAAGCGGGATGTAAGATGTAAGGGGGGAGGGGGCAGATTGCGGTTACCTACCAATTATTAGCTGTGCATTTTTTTCTTTGAAAATCATATTAATTACATAATATGCTAGTGGCATCAAACGTACCTTTCAATTTGTGTTGCTAAATGACTGTGCATCCTTTCTACTTAAGGTTGTGTAGCCAAGAATGTACAAAAGCAGGAGTGTGTATGGGTAATGCATATGTTCATAAGCAAGCAAACATTTTGTTGATTTTTGCAAACGGGGTGGATATGTTAATAATGTCAAATGATCTTTAAAACATAATTAATCAAAACTACTGGACCAAAGAAGTAAGTACTGTGCCAAGAAGTCTTCGAAGACACGTTTACGAATGCGATGACAATGTCCCATCATGCCACATGCCATCTACGTTCTACGTACATGTTTTCCTTCTTTTCCATCACATTGTTGCCTAGGGATGTTACGTGTGTTGTCCGCTCAGTGCTCTCCTGCATTCTAATTAACCATTGCCGTGACATCCCTAGTCGTAACCTAGAAGCCTCTTGTTAGGCAAAGTTATCAAACCTAACTAATGTAACACACGGTATACTAGCCTATATTTTAAATTGTAGGCCCATAATACTTGGACGTCAATATGTTCCTTATTTTATTATTTTACGCTTTTATCAAAGTTATATCAAATCAGAAAATATAATGTGTTGTATAATTGTTTTGTAATAGAAAATGTATTCAAATGTAATGACTAAATTGTGTAAAAGGCCTAAGGAAGTTTTTCTTACAAAATGTAAAGTGTGTGCAATTTAGATCATTTGTACGATTTGCATCGGAATGTTACGGCTTTTCTACATCTCTTTGTATGTAGAAAGTTGATTGAGACGCCTAGCGATTTAGAGCTACGCACTTTGGGTGAAGACTTATCAAAATTTGTAACTTTCACATTTTTGTAGCCAGGAAAATTTATATAATTTATTAATCATACTTTTATGACCTGTGAGCAGTTGAAAAATATCTTCATACCTACTTTTTTAAATGTGTTTAAATCATATGCAAAAACTCTGGTGTGTTGAGTGTTTGAAATATCTAAAGATGTTTTCTTGTGACATGTACATAATAATATTGCAATCAATATACTAGACATTAAATAATTAGTCTTGTGCTATCAGCCATTTATATTAATTAATGCTGTTCCAATATTTTAAAACATTTTGGGTCCATATACTTATTGTTGGTTAGTTATACAGTGGGATTTTTCTAAATGCCTTGATCAACCCAACTTGGGCTAATCGTATCACAATTACTGCCTGTTCATTGTTGGTACCTATTCTAACAGTCAAACGTTATTAAAATTACATTATACTTGCCTAGATTGCGTGATTATGATCCCGTCCCTAAGATTGTCTTGCTGGAAATATTAAATCTTCACTAGCAGTTAAACAGCTTTACTGAATATTATGTTGGTCACCATGAGAATGACTGGGTTACTAAAAGTTTGGTTTCAGTGGGTTTCATGGTTGTATAATGTATTGTGATTCTGCTCGGTACCAAAGTACGTCGGGAAATAGACTTTGAAGCGTCACTTTTTAAAGGCCTACATCTTCGTTTATTGTATACAAAGGCTAGCTAAATGACTATCCATACTTCGTTGTTCTTGGTGTTAGTTTCACTTATGCTTACATATTTTGTATCGAGTGTATTTGGTGCCAATGTCTCCTGTGATGATGTACGCGCAAATAAAAAGTGTTTGTGAAACTTTTTTAAGTGTTACTAACATTAACTCAAAAACATAGATTTCTCGAAATTTGATCTGGCTTTTCCTGGAGTTGGCCAATAGTTTGAGACAGTGCATTACTTAACCGAGCAATAAAACGTGTTCAATTTGTTGGTTGTAAAGTTTCAAACCTGATTTGACCGCAAACACTTTATATCGCACTGTTGGCACTTTGTAAACAATCGACTGCTTTGTAATTTTATTTTTGGTGCCTTGCGCTGCAATGAAATATTTGCCAGGGCTCGAATCCCGACCTTAATTTTTTTGTGCAGTCTTTTTATACTCTGTATAGAAAGGAGGTAAAAAATGCAGGGTTCTGAAAGTCAAACATTCATAAAGGCCTAGATATAATTTACAAATAATTAATAAAATGTTATATTTTATGTAGATTTAAAATGTTATTACCTAGGTAATTAACTACAGTATGCTAAAATTAAATTAATACTAGTACTGCAAACTGTTAAAATGCACAGTGAAGGCTGAACTGTTGATACTAAAATCTCTAGATCTAATTTTTCCACCCACTTTGAATTGTTCACTATCTGCTATGGCTGACTCGACTAGACTTAACTCTTGCATTTAAACTTTTCTCTTACTTGAAAATACAGTTAATGAAACACCCTAGCAATCGACGTCTAAATTACTTTTTTATTCACATATCGATAAAAAGATTAAAAACGCAATGCACACTCGTGTGCGAAAAGTTAAATACGTAATGGTGCAATACTACACAGTTGTGGTCGGCGTCTTGCTTTAATCAAGTGTTACCATTTTACGCTTGAGATTATTTGAGTTTGTAAGACTTATAGTTGGTTGCCGAGGAACAAATACTTAACGTCATCTGCTTGAGTCTTGATTTAACCAGTCAATGTAACTAGTACTATAGGGGCGATTGTTGTATTATGCTGTTCTGATGTTGATGTGAGGTTATAAAATCAGTAGGGTAGTACTTGCATTACACGGAGAAATAACAAATCTAAACTTGTTTGTGTGAAATAAAAAATATATCGATATGTAATAACTTCCCTCTACGTTAAGCTTTCTATGTGATAATGCTTACCATGTAGCATGTTTGATTTGTAGTAGCTGCAAAGTAAAGACTATGGTTATATTCAATAGTAAATATATTATAATGAATGTTGCTGAATGCTACTTGATACTATTACACCGAGTTGTGTGTGCTTTGCGAGACTGAAGAGTTGGTCTTGTTTGTGGAAATATGTATCCGAATTTATGTTTAATCAATGCTATATTATAATTTGTTTGAACTTGTCTAATTCTACTGTAGTGAAGAGTGATTGAGTCAACTTTCATGTGTGCTATGCTGGATGTTTGATGATAATCAAGCTCAAATAAAATGTTTAAACTGCAAGCTGATAACATTCTAAGCACTTTGTTACCTCTCTCATAGTATTAGGGATGCACACGGTGATCGATAATCGTTTAATCGATAATGGAAATATTATAGAATATTTTTGTCCTTTTTTCCCTATTTTCACTCTCTGACAGATAACTAAACACCTATTTCTTGTGCATAGACCTTTTTTCCATAAGTCAGATTTTTTAGTATTGTGCGTCACCAAACGGGGCCAAAATTTGAAACGAGATCTATTGGTACCTATTGCCTTTCTGAGTACGCACGAAAAAATTATCTTGATCAATTGAGAAATTTAAGTATAGTTTCAGAAGTAGAACGTACATTTTCGGCTCGAAGCGTAGTGTTCCCATGCTAATTTGAATTCCCAGTGCTTAACGGAGCGCCATACCACCGCTGTTTTATTCCTTTCTTGTGCGAATCAAAATAAATTTTGATTTTGTTGCTTACATCTTATAGCAATGCACTAAGGCTATTCCAGACGAGTGGTGAAAGATGATGGTGAAGGACGTTTACAAAAAATCCATGCCTTTTGGGGATTCGAACCATAGGCGCCGAGTTTTGACTTTGCGTGGGGGGGCTCAATGTACGAATAGCTGGGGTCTGGGGCGAAGCCCCCGCCGCCGGAGGCTTACACCGTAGGTGAAACATTTTTGGGGCTACATTATGTTTGATGGCCTAAAACGCTATTTCAGGCTTGAAAAAACGATGAAAGCAAGACAATATTGCATTAATATGTCATATCAAACAAATAACTATCCCATATAGATCGGGTAGTATCTGTATTCGGGTTACCCGGGTACCCTATGACATCCTTACAATAACAATATTCACGCAAATTTGTGATGTCAAGCAGATAGCAAAAAAAAATAACATTGCTTTTTACATTTGAGTTGCTTCTTCCGCTGAAAAACTACTGGGGGACTTACGTTGTTGCAATATGCAATATGCATCAATATATTATTAATCAAACCTAAAATTTAGGCTTGATGGATTGATACGCATACTATCTATACTTTGCTTCTTAAATCTTTATGTAAGAACACGAAGGGCCCTGTGTAGTAAAAAATCTGGACGAGGACGAGGACGACTGTTTGAAAATGCAACTCCTGTTAAAATTGGACCCTTGGAATTTTTCACTTGTGCAATTTAAAGCTTGCTCCTCAGGATGGGCTCCGCCCCCCCTGCATCACAGCTGGGGGGGGCTTGAGCCCCGTCGCCCCCCCGTACTCGGCGCCTATGATTCGAACCCATGTCCTCGCATAGCCATGGACCAGCGCCCTAATCGTATGTACCAGCGCCCTAATCGTATGTACCACCGCGGAGATTGTGATCCCAGAGACTTTAACATTTCACACTATTACTGACTAAACAAATTTGATGTTGACATTTTTACTTTTTAGACATCCAACCTTAACTACCCGTATGCTGGAAAACTTTTTTTTATCATTTATATCAACATTATTGTTTGATAATGCATTCACCTTTTTGATTATCAATCATTTTTATTTTATCTTTGTGCATCTCTAGTACATAAATATCCTATCCTAGTCTTGTGAAATTCTCCCAAATCCTCAAGACAGTTTTTAACAGTTTTTTCTAGAATATAAAATGTATGAGAAAAACGTCTAGCATCAGTGAGGGTTTACTTCCCTACAGCCAGCCAGTTACGATTAAAATTAGTTGATTTAACATGTTTAGCCTGTAGAATATAACAACCAGCGATTTAGCCGCGGTCGTTTAACCAGTTCCCACTCGAACACTGAAGTTAAGCAACATCGGGCGTGGTCAGGGGTTGAGTGGGTCGCCGCTCTGCCCTGAAACACACGTATATCGCTGGCTAGAGCAGACTAGGGTTCGTAAGCTTGTGTGACAGCTTCGTTCTCCTTGGCGCCGTCTGCTCGGCAGTCCGGGTTAGTGGAGGAACCTATATGACTGTCAAAAGTTACACCGTCCTTTCGGATGGGACGTAAAGCCGTTGGTCCCCTTTGGTACTTTTCGGTAGGAGTAGGCTATGTGCCGGTACCGGGTTTCCCCTCCTCCCTTCTCTATTAAATTTGCACTAGTGGGCTACATTGCCTGTTGCAAATAAAGACATAAATAAAAAAATAAAAAATAAAAATACAAAACTAATTGCGGTTAATTTCTGCTTACCACCTCTGTTTATATTTGTTTGTTGTGAAAACTCATTTTGTAAGTCAGTTACACCAATTACTTTCAAAATATGTCAATTAAATATGTGAATTTGATTCAGGAATATCTGCACATTTTTTGTTATCTCGGGACTAACTTTTGACTGACTTATGTCCCTTTAAAATTAAATGATTCAATTAAGAGGTGATGACCTTCGTAATGGGGGGCGATCAGTCGTCAGATTGCAATGCTGGGCAATGCGCTGGGGCGCAGCTCAGCCCCGAATGGATTTTGGGTTGTTTTGGGGGGGGGGGGGGGGGGGGACATTTTGTTAAAAACATGTTTAAATTGCTTTAGAAAGGGTAAATTTCAATATGGTGGTATTAGATTTGCCATTCAAATAGGTATTTTCAGCTCGTAGAAGGATTTATAGAATCATTGAATAAAAGAATGAAGGTGGGGGCGATCGCCTCCCCTCTGAATCCGTCACTGATTCAATTACAGTCGGTACAATAATGTGCAAGACTTGACGTGGCTAGTTGTGACCTAACACGAAAGTGGAAGATGTATCAGTGTTATCTCCAGGGGCGGATTGGGCCGCCGGGCTACCGGGCGAATGCCCGGTGGGCCGGTCTGTTGGTAGGGCCTGTCGGCCGAAATGCTTAGTCTGAGTATAAAGGTGGCGTCGTATCGGTAATTTTGAAAGGTTGACCTAAATGTTGAATACACATATTTATATATTTTACTAGGAAGCTTCGCAAACGCTTTTTCAGGCGCGTTGTTGGATGAGCGTATGTTTTTTTAAACGACTAGGAAGCTTCGCAAACGCTTTTATTAGTCGCGTTGATGGATGAGCTTTTTTGTAAGTTTTAGTTTGAGTGGGATCTCTTTACTTATCAAGTGTTTTTGAATGCATTGTAGGTGATTGTTGTCAAGTTTCTAGAGTTATTTCTTGATTGTTATTAAATACCTCAAAAAACTTACTTTAAAACCTTTATTTATATGGTTTCTGGATCATTTTTTTCATTTTTTCCTTTAAAAAGGCAATAAATCACCATGACCTTAAGGTCCATGTGAAATATAAACGGTGTAGCCCCACTCGTTTGGTCAGAATCGGCCCAAATGTCACGAAAATATCGCACTAAAAATCGGAAAAAATCGTAAAAGTACGATATTCATGAGAAATATTTCTTCGACCCAAAAACGTGGCAAGTCTAAGTTCAGAGAAAACGAAGGTCCCTTCCAATTTTCATCAAGATTGCATATGCCGTTTGCCCGGAATCGTGCGAACAGACAGACAGAAAAAATAACAAAAAACAAAACACCCGAGCTATTTTTCTTGGGGTAACGTAAGTGAAAAAACAAACAAAAAACAGGAAAGTCAATTGAAGTCTTCGCTTCGCTCATCCAAACAAAGTATAAAAATTGCGATTTTCATGAGAAATTGTTTTTCGATTGCGCCTAAATTTTACACAAATATATAAATTCATAAAATCAAGGTTCTGTGAAAATATCACAATCGGATAAAGCATGTAGATATGTTATAAGTCGAAGAGATTTTATTTAAAACGAAAAAAGCGTAAAATTGCGATTTTCATAAGAAATTGCTTTTCGATTGCGCTCAATTTTCACACCAATATATTAATTCATAAAATTAGGGTTCTGTGAAAAAATCATAACAATCGGATAAAGCATGTAGGTGTTATAACTCGAAGAAGAAAAAAAAAAAAACGTAAAATTGCGATTTTAATGAGAAATAATTTTTCGATTGCGCTCAAAAACGTGGCAGTTCTAAGTTCAGAGATTTCGAAGGCCTCCATAAAATTTCATTGCAATTGGAGTATCGGTTTAGCCGGAATCGTGTGGACAAACACACAAAAATACAAAAAAACATTCCGGATTTTTTTCTCCAGTGTAGTGAAATGGAATCTTCGCTTCGCTCATCCAATTATAAATCATAAAGGCTAACGATTATATTAAATTGACTTAATCCTGTTATACTACCTGTGTCTTCTAGTCAAAACAATGCAGAAAGGATATTCAGATAAGTTGAAACAATACTTGTTGTAATATTAGATGTTAGTCGACTACTACTACTTGCTTAGGACAACCATATTTATGTTATCGGCGCACGCTCTCAAGCCATGAGCTAAGAATTTTTACAAACATCCGTCTTTACATTAAACTCACAAAATCCACGCTCTTGATTGTTACAAAAATTTCGGATATAATGACACGCTAAAATAGGATAGGATAGGACGCGAATGGGTGCCTGAAAGTATGCAGTGAGGGCAGTGAAATTTTTATTCGCCATTGGCGAAAGGCCTCCAGCGGCTGGGGCTCCGCCCCAAGCCCCGCGGTTTTGTCGCTCATAATTTTGGGCCGCTCACAACAGATTGCCCTGGGCCGGTTTTTTTCCCCAATCCGCCCCTGGTTATCTCGACTACTATGTCCAATCAAACGCATCTTCCTCTCCAGACAGTAAACTTTATTTGTATCTTGGCGCGCGACGGTTCGAATATAACCGCTCAACTCACCGCCATCGAGATTGGTTCGATCGCTCGACGCTTACGTCACGCATTCTGGACTACCGACAAGGGCTCGGTTACAATGGGTGTGACAGGTGGCTCCGCGCGGCGGCGGCGCTTGCTGTCGCAATCGTACGTGGTTCGACTCTCCCGCCGCAATTTTACGAGTTTTCGCTCGGTCAGGGCCTAAGTCATTTGGTAGACCATTCAATCACCAAAAACCGAGTTGCATAAATTTACAATCTACAACTTTTGAAGTAACATAACTTTTTAACTAAAACAAGTGGGCATAACCTGTTGATAGGATAGGAATCCTCTGTAGTATGTTCTAATTACTTGTAAGATTTTGTATTTTTAAATAATCAAATTCAAAATTACTTGTCAAAATGATCTCAAACGCCTTAAAAATTGTCAGAAGTTTTTTTCTCCCAGCTACTTTCGTTTGTATTTATTTAATGTATTATTTTATTATTTAGTTGGTGGGCGGTTGTATTAGTAGATGGTCAGTTCATCGTTAACAATAATTTACTAGAAAGTAGAAACAAAATAGCAGAAATACACAGTAAGTAGTAACTCCAAAGATTAGTCATGGCATAACTACTATAAGTTTATAACTCAATAGAAATTATTTAATATACCGACAGAGAGGGTAGTTCATGCGCAACGAATGAAACTCAATTCCATGCACATAGTTACTCTTTTTCAAATTTTGTAAATCAATTTTTGTACTGAAAAGGATATAAATTAATGAGGGGGAATGGGAAAAGGAAATGAAATGGATGAGCTGATGAGCTTTGTGTATCCTTCCAACTAGCCACAAGTCAGCACACACCAACACGGACTGCTACTAGTTTTTTGGGGAAGAAGTGGGAAATGGGCGGGGAGTGCGGGGGGATTCCCCTTTTCTTATGTGCCTGCTCTATTCTTTTAAACTGTTTCTCCAATAATGCGAAATAAAACCATAATCTTATTTTATAATTAATCATAAATCATAACTATAACTTTGGGTGGGAACCCTAAAACAGGATAGGCCTACCTACTACCCTACAAAATTCCACTATTCTTTATTATCTTCTTTCTCAGATATTCTCTTCTCACCTGTTCTTGTCACATTTTCCTTTCTTCCCACCACTTTTCTGTTTAAATCTTTCCCAACCTCTGTTTTGTCTTGTCTTTCCACATCCCTTTCTACTCTTTTCACCTCAGTCTGGGTCTCCCTCGTTTTCTCTTCTCGAATCCCGAGAAATAAATTAACACCTGCAATCAGTTGCCCGATTTGACCTCGATTTGTCCTGCAAATACTGTTACGATTAGCGAAGGTCTTAAAATTTACATTATAATACTCTATGTAGTACTTCAATTTGTAGCCGTAGCGTGTCTCAGAGTTCCATCCACCAAATTTGGCGCTACTTTTCCAAATAACTGAAAATGTCATGTGATTGGTCGGCCGAAGATGACCGAAGCGTCGCGCGCCGCCCTCGGGTGTCACTGAGCCTTTGTCGATGCTTCCTCTCTCTCTAATCGCACCTTCGGAAAAATTGCGGCTTTCTTCCTCTCGACAACAAACAAGCGCTAGTCTAGCGTTGAACGAAGTCACACGTAACGAACTCAAACAAATCGGCTCAACATTACTCAACCGACGTCTTAACATGGTTTTTGTTTGATGTTTACCAACTATGCATAGTAAACAAACATGTGTTATTGTTTTATTGAAGTGTAATTTAGGATTATATTAGCATCAAGTGCGGTGACGTAGTGTCCACAGGTATGCAGCGGGACAACGGGCATATTATTCCGCTGGGAAATAAACACAGGTAGGTAAGCTAGGTTAAACCTGACGTAGGGCGTCGACCACACACTAGGCTTAGCCTAGGACGCAGCTTGGCGCACAAACATCTATTTAGAGTTTGGTGTAATTGTGAATAATGAAGTCTAGGCCGTACCTAACCCCAATGATTGAGATACTTACGTTTAGGTTCCTAGATTGTTTTGAAATACTCAAAGCCCTAGGGGCCTAGGAATTCCTAGGCCTGCCAGCCTAAATGAATGGGCGTGGACCCAGTGGCGTGTTGTTGTCTAGGCTGGGCTAGCCCTCCCTAGCCTATAGGCCTACCTACGTCTTTGTGTAGGCCTAGGCTAGGCCGGCATATTACATGTTATGTAGAGTAGGGCTTACTTATTTAAATAACCGTACACTGTACAACTGTTGTTGTTGATGGCAAGTGTTTTTCGATTAGGATGGCCTAGAGGCTAGCCTAGGCCATAATCTAGGGTGTGTGCAGCGAGACCTATGTCATAGAAGTGATAATATTGTTTGCCTTGTGCCTAGTATTTTGGGTACTCTTTCGGATGGTATGCCCCAACTTTTTTTTCCATTAAAAACAATTCAACCTTTAACGTCGCTATTTCAAACGAAAGTACTTTTCCTTTGGAAGTGTTTTATATTTAAATTAGCAACGTTAAAGGTTTTGTAGGTGGAGTATTTTAGTGAAAAAGGTTAGTACTGACCGCCATGTTGGCGTAGTGTTGTAAAGTTGGGGCATACCATCCGAAAGAGTACCGTATTTTGTGCCTACTATTTATAATCATCATATGCCCCCAGCCAGGCATAAAAAGGCCTAGGGCTACCCAGGCCCTAGGCTATCAATGTGCAAGTGCAAGCTGTAGGCCTAGGCCTAACTCTGGGCCTAACTCTATGCACAAGAAAACAATCAGTTTGGTAAACCTGTAGTAGAGCGGACGTGGGTATTATAGCGGCTAATACTCCACCTACAAAACCTTTAACGTTGCTGTTTTAAATCTAAAGTACCTTCTAAACCTTTAACGTCGCTATTTTAGGCGAAAGTACTTTTGTGTTGAAAGTCCTTTATAATTAAAATAGCGACGTTAAAGGTTTTGTAGGTGGAGTATTAGCCATACCCACGTCCGCTCTACTACAGGTTTACCATCAGTTTTAATTAGACCTCTACTAGGGGCCTATGTGTATTTAATTACTTCCCATCAGTTGTAGCTTGTGAAGTTGTGACTTAGGACACATACCTAACCTATACACACACATGGGAGCCATGCCTTGAGCATGAACTTTCAATAGTCAAATTTGCCTCGCAGCGGTTGTTTTGATCCAATTAGCTTTAAGAAGCGACTTGGGGATGAAAATCCGCATTGACTTACGTAGGTCTG
This sequence comes from Sweltsa coloradensis, assembly GCA_024449915.1. Taxonomy (NCBI): domain Eukaryota; kingdom Metazoa; phylum Arthropoda; class Insecta; order Plecoptera; family Chloroperlidae; genus Sweltsa; species Sweltsa coloradensis. The sequence continues at coordinate 65,225 of JAMZAV010000900.1, read as the reverse complement.
GCCGTCTGGTAGGCCTAGTGTTGTGAATACCGCTAGCACCATGGCTGCTAACTTACTAGACCAAAATACTGCCTGCTATTCAACTAACTTAATTTTTGTATGTGGGAGAGAATCGATTGAGCCTTACAACGGAACTTAAAAGCTGGGTCAGTTTCTGTTTTTCTTGTGTTTGTTGCGCACAGGTCAAATCACTGAACCGACTAATTTAACATTTTAAACAAACGTCCAAAAACAAGCTTGTGGGTGCTGTTTTAACATTTTATAGCCTAGCAAATCCACAATATTATGAAGTGAAAATGAGCAGCATTTAATTTAACAACACTTTTGTTTGTTCTTCATTTTTAATAGGCTATATTATTTTGAATGTCAGACTAATGGTAATTCGTCAAGTTAGGCCAACCAAACCTCCAAGCAGTGGCGGCTTGACCTATACCCTGACCGGTGCCATGGCACCGGTACCTGTCGGGCGTGGGTGGGGGTCCGGGGGAGTTGCCGATAGAAAAAATAGGTTTTTAATGACAAAAAGCCATCAGTTTTCATTCTTCTGCACTTAAACTCACAGATTTCCGCTAAAAATAACATTAAAAAGCATAAAAGGGAACATTTCTTATTAGCCACTCCAAAATTATATCTCACCACTGGGGGGTGGTTGGGTATGGGAAATGTTTGGCACCGGCCACTTTGGAACCTTCAAGCCGCCACTGCCTCCAAGAGCAAGCAATGTGCCCTAAATTACCACTGGGAGAATCAGAAGGTGCAAAATACTAAACACATGGCTTGCTCATCTAACAACGACTTTGGCGTTTTGCTAGTAGGGACCTAACATCGCTCGCTAACATGTTCTCCTTTCATACAGTTCAGATTATTGGTGTCTGCTCAAGTCTCAAAATATTTAAAATCATTAGAACTTAGAAGGGGGCAGGAGTGGTGGTTGATATTTTGGACAAGTTCAACATTGCCACATAACTAGAACTGCTTTCCTACTATTTTGCACACCGTAGCCTAAAAAGTAAAAAGCCTTGATTGTGTAGGCCCTGCCTAGCCTACTTCTCAGTGCAGGTTTGCACATTGAGTTTATGTGAGCCGAGAGCAGGGCGAATCGAACCGAGGAGGATTAAATGTAGATAGATATGAACCGTCTTGCCGTTGTTCCGTTTGACTATCCATATGAAGTGCATACCGATGAACTCTATTTTTTAAATGTAATTGTATTTGTGGATAGTTTTGTTGTTTCAAGACCACGAGTGTTTATTACAGTGGCGTAGCTAGGAATTCAAAGGCCAGGGTGCAGGCTGCTCGATGGGCTTCCTTGCACCTTGGCCCCTCTTGCCGACTCTCAGGGCCCGGGTGCAGACTCCACCCCCTACTCCTGCGCTCCAGAGTGTTGAAATGGATTTGGATGAAGTATTGTTGTAAGAATCCATCTGAGCCTGCAACGCATTGATTCTAGCCCACGTCCTCTTCTAGCCTACTCCCATCCACTTCACTTGACTGACTTGAAGTGAATCTAACGTCGGGGTCTGTTTTGGGCATCCCCCTCGTCTATTGTCGTGAAGGGGTTGGGATGAACGGTTGGGGAGGGGGTGCAACTGTATCACCCGCACGCTATAGATAGGACATCGTCGGTATCGCTTCACATAGTCGCATCCGACGATGTAATCGCCTAAATGTTTGTCAATAAATCACCGCTCACGGACACTCTCGTCCGACCGCCCTTCCGGAGACGGGCGGAACACTTGTTCGCTCGCTGCTCTGCTGGAAGCCAAGTGGATTCTGGATTGTACTAACATGATGACGTCATACACGTTTTGTGTTCACACTCTGGCTACTGGAAACGGGTGTGAGAAGCTCGCTGCAATATAGCCCATATTGGAGGAGGCGACCCCCCCACTCTAATATAAAATCGCCAGTCGCCACGGTCTTGTTTTATTAATTATAATTTTTTTTTCAGATCAATATAATTTTACATTTTGTTCAAGCGTTTACGACAAGTAGGCAGAAGAAGTTTATTTGCCATTTTATACGGGTACGGGGTATTTACGTTGTATAATTTATGTTTATAACGTAACTTGTAAGCAGAATTAATTGGTGATGGGAGATTTCGGTGGAGGAAGCGCCCCCCCCCTTCCCCCTCCGCGTCACTGTCTGTGTGGTGTGAAGTTCACCTGTTCCGGTTATTCTACCTGTCGTACGAGGCGACTGTGGGGACCGACGCCACATGACGCTCTCGAGTGCATCGTTAGAGAGCAATTAATCTATATCAACAAGGGTGGAGCGATGTGAAACTAGGGATGCGTACGCGCAGTCACAGGTAGATTGTACGCGTTCAATCATTATCACACTGCACGCGAGACTGGTGACTGTCACCCTCTCGCTCGCTGTCCTCAATGATAATCTCAATTTGTTAGATGAGGTTTTTATTAATTGCGTTGTCAAATATGTCAACTAGCGCTGATGATTAAATCACAAAATTACAACTCGCAACCTTCTCGTGGTTTGGCCCGTGATTAGGGGAGTTTTTCTCCCCGAAACTAATGGCGAGCTCTGGGTCGTCGTCGGGGAACTTTCCCCTTCCCTTTGACTACCTCCCCGACGGCGACGACAATGACAACACCGACGGATGATGACACAGATGGAGACGACCACGACGTGGGAGAACCCCTGCCCTCCCCATACGCCTGTGGCTGGTTCTGACCAGCACATGCCTGTCCACCCCTTGTTCCCCCGCGTCATCTCTTACGTCCCTCCCTTCGTCTCGATTAGCCAAGTTGCATTTAATATGAGACGTAAAGCAATATCCAATCAATCAATCAAGAGTGGAACCCATTTGGAATCTAAGTGGGGTTTTCAGGTAGACACAACGACAACGCTATTTGTATTTGTTTTCGTGGTTCTCCATAATGTATGCAATAACTTCGGTGAAGGTTGGCCATCCTGTCATTAGCATTCTACTCACGCCCACCACTGAATGCTGTGTCGCCGTCCGTGGTGGCACGTACGATTAGGACGCAGGTCCGAAGCGTATGGCTGTACGAGGACGTGGGTTCGAATCCCGCATAAAGCAGGAAAAGTGCACTTGATTAAAAAAAAAAACATGCTGTAATTGTGTAATACTAATACCGAATATAGAACAACTAGAATTGAATGTTCGTATACTCGATCGTCTGATCTGATGGTGGATGACTGAGACAATCTTTCGGCCGTGGGTTCGAAATTCGAATCCCGCATAAAGCAGGAAAAGTGCACTTGATTTAAATTTTAAATATAAAAAAAACTTGTGATTGTGTAATACTAATACCGAATATCGAACAACTAGAATTGAATGTTCGTATACTCGATCGTCTGATCTGATGGTGGATGACTGAGACAATCTTTCTGTCCGGATTGTGGAGGGCGTAGATCGAACCCCGACTAGAGTATGCCTGCCGCGTGTTGTGCCGAGCCACCCTAGTCAGATTACTCTTCAGCTGTCGTGTGTGTAGTGTTACACGCAACCAGACACCGTCACAAACAATAGACCGGTGTCAGCTGTGCGGATTAGTGCACCCCGTACATCACGGACGACTCAGTTAGTTACTAGTTGGTTTACCTATCTGATCTCTTTGTTTACACCGCGTCCCATGTGGCTCTGCGACGATGCGTGTCAGTCACACAGAGGGACGTGGGTTCGAGTCCCGCCTGGGGCCCGGGTCCCAGTCCCCTCCTCGGCTCAGAGCGATAAGAGGCAGTCGGGGTGGACTTTTTGGGGGGGGGGGGGGCTCTCAAACGAAAATTTTCTTTTATTTCCAGTTTCCACACACATTTTTCTTCGACTATCGTCTCTATTTTTACGTTTTCCTATTCTCTACTCGATCTTTGCCATCAATGCCGGTCCCCTTTTCTCTGAGGCGCGAATTATCGGCGCCTTGAAACTAGTACTAATGTGTAGGCACCCAGCTTCTCTAGTCCACCTGATCCCTCGCTTGAATCACCGCGCGCGTGAATCAGTGAGGTGGGCGTGGCACCGAGCCGACGACACCGGTATGTGCGCGGGTACCTCGTCAACAAACCATCTTGTCTCACGTTCTAAGGTCACGTGGCAGGCATCAAGGCGAGAAACCTTCGTGGCGTACTCGCGCACACTGGCTCTTCTCAGATCTCGGTCTGGTCACTCTTGCTGCTCTGGCTACTCGGGTTCATAAGAATACCTGTTGCATTCTTCGAGGTTGCTTTGGTAACTGATGGTCCTCCTAACATAGATACATATAGATATAGGAGTTACCAACCTATGTATCTGTATTATACTCGTAAACTAATTTGGCCTGGGTATTGGTCATGGGAGGGGCACTTTCAAAATGTGCACTTGCAGCTTTGCCTACCCGGTTTAATAACCTTTTACATTTCTACCTGTTAAATTAGCTACTGAAACTCCGACCATAGAGATAGATAGGGCCAGGGTCTACCTATGGTCCAACCCCTATCATGAGGTTCTCTATCTAATACGACATACTCTCATGAGTGGAGCACTGATAGAAAATTGCACTTGCTGCTGTGCTCTGGCTACCCGAATTCATATAACCTTTTCACCTGTTGCATTGACAACTGGAAGCCCGACCCCGTATTATTAGTAAATTGTCGCACAAGCCATACCATCCATACGCGACGCTGCCCTCCACCCCGTTCTATGAGCTCTGTGCTCTCAGCTCGGTCGTATAACACGCGAGGCGGCCGAGTGGGCGCAGAACAATGCGTTCTGTACTAACTAACTCGAGTCGGAGTCGTAGGAGATTCCTTGGCCTTCGTTGACCTCGGGGAGTCAATTAACAGAGTGACACTCTTGCTACTGCAGGAGCTGCTCTAGTGACTCACTGTCACGGTGCATGCGTGCGATCACAGTTTCATGGGTTCACTTTCAGTTCACCAAAAATATGGTAGATAGAACTCTTCTCTAGAAGATCAAAACCAATAGTTATGGTTGATTCATCATCCGTCATCGCCGTACCCCGCTTCTGGCAGGGTCAGCTTGGGTTTTGTGACAACATTTTCCTTTGAGTTCTATCCTCAAAAATTCGTATCTCTTCCACATCTTCCAACCTATTCTCTTGCTATGGTGTCCTTCCATCTCTTCCTTGGCCTCCCCCGTCTTCTTTCTTCTTCAATCCTTCTTGCATACATTCTCTTGGGAGTCCTGGGCATCTTATCTTCCACCATTCGTTTCATATGCATGGAGCAGCTACCATCTCAATTCTCAACCGTGTCCCAAATAAATTAGGTAAAAAATGATTGTTTTTGAACACTTACAAAATTGTGGACCATTTACGACTCTGTGGCATAGTATGTAGGCGCGTACACAATTTTGGCTCCGGGAAATGCTCCCGAAGAAAATCACTGGTAAAGTTAGCTGTCTTTATTCCAAACTTACACAAACAATGTAAATCTGAAAATGTGTGTATTTTACTCTCGGGAGTGAGGTAATTCATTTTTGACCAAATTGTTATTTATTTTTATGCCCCGACTGGAGTTTTCACGACTCGTTTGCCGATAGCAGGGGCCCAAGTTGAAAAGTCTGTGCAAACATTAATTTATTGTGATTTATAGAACATCGAGTCGGGAAAAGTGCGCCAGTTGTTGTTAGGGGGGGGGGGGGGGGTTAATGACTGGTGTACTAATTTCTGTTTCATTGCAAATGCACCCGGGACGCGTCAAAAAGTTATTTATTTGGGGTTCGTTGGTTTATGTAGAAAAGGAAATTAGTTGTGTTGGCAGGAAAGCTGTGCCCCCAGAACACAATATTTCATAGAGCCAACTTCTGCGAGCTCTGGACCCTATTTTCGGCTTCCCCCTCTAAACGCCGTTTTATCCCTCAAAATATCGCACGGTCTATATGGGTATTGACAGTTGAGTTGACCCTCACTGCTGCAATAAATCGTTTTTGATTGGCCCCTTATCGCCGGCAGAGCAGCATAGGGTAAAGCTAGTTTTATATTAGAGCATGGGCGTAACCATGGGTGTGGATCCCTTGTATGCCATGTTCGGTTTTAACAATATGGGGAAACGCCGATTGCTTTGACATGTTAATAATATAGAGTTGAAGTAATAGCACTGAGTGTGGTAATAGTATGGCACGATGGATGCGCACAATCATACCATTTACTAAAAATAAATTCTCATTTCGTTTTGCGGTTATGCCCTCTCGTTCTCTTACAGAAATAAATATTATTTCTTGGTCTGAACTATATATGAACTCATATGAACGTTTCACAGGGTAAGAAGCGTCGTCGGAGCAAAGCCACTTTTTGTTCAAACGCAATTTTTTTAATTGATGTCTCCTAAAGTCTATTTTATTTGTCTCACTTCATAAACTCACTTGGGTATTGACAGATTGAATAAATCGCATTTGATTGGTCTGGATTGTATTGACAGCATGTTATCAAGTTCACACGTGTCACTCACAACCTCCGTTCCGAAGATTCGAGTCGAGCGGTGCAAGACTCAAGACGTGGTAGACAGTGCAGCATGAGTGAAGTGAAGATATAAAACAAACCAATGCTTTCATATCATATTTCTAACCATGTTTATCATCACGATACCCGCACCGAACACTTGAAGCCTGCCCAGAATATTGGTCATCAAGTCACATTCAATGCTTCATCTCGTACAACGAATACGTGTTGTGACTATGTTGCGAGTATGACTCTTACAACTTTCACACAACGTAGACTAATGAATATGTATGTACCGGGGCCTACATATCTAACAAGTGCTGGCAACCCCCGCCCTACACGTGTTCCCCTGGTTGCTCCTTGGTTACCGGTGTCTCAACACTCTATTATTTATTTATATAGTCTCGTTCCTCGATTTGGTTCCTGATGGACCTGAAAATAGACCATTTCCTATCGGAAGCTATAATTTGAACCCATGGAACGTTGGACAAATATACATCCGGCTTTAACCTACACCAGATGTCGGTTCAAAGAATAACCACTGATCATATAGTAGCCTAATTGAAAAATAATAAATACAGTCGCCCCTGTCAATTTAGGGCAGCTTTAGTCTTAGTGTTATTTTACACAAAATAAACAACAGTACGAAACGCTATGTGAACCTTGATCATTCGAAAACGTATTTATAAGCCGGCATATTCTTTCTTTTTTTGTGAGACTACTGAATGGAAATTGTACAATTGTTGATCAACGACGTATTGTTGTAGGCCTACCACAGCAGATGTTATAACGATTTCCGTTTGTATTGGTCTTCTAAAAGTCAACAACAAACTATTCCAGGCTTACCAAAATATCAATGTGTACACTCGTTTCGACTGGTTTCGTTGCAAGACCACTAAGAATCAATAGTTATACGATGTAAAGAAATGTATTGTCGAAGTTTCAATTACTTTCCCACGCAACTGATTGGAGCGTTGGGCGAGGTTTGCCACTCCCCTACCTGGCGCGTTGATTGATTGATTGATTGATTGATTGATTGATTGATATCGGGCTACCGTCTCATGGTGGTGCTATCTGTCAAGTGCCCTACGACGTTTATGTAGCTATCTTGCACTTGCACAGACCTAAAGAAGGCCAGGGGTAATGAGTCGCACACACCCCTAACTCCTGTCAGGCACAGAACCAACCCCTCTGTATCTGCACACTCGGATTAATTTTGTTCAATTTAGTTCCTAAAGGCGGGGGAGTTGAAAAGATCTTTCCACCTAACGACGTCGTAGCGTTCTGCATGTTTTTCAACAACGAGTTTTATGGTGTGTCTAGGGGCCTCTCCCGGCTTCCTGCATTATATTATGCAAATTGTTCGGAGGGGTTTGGGGAAGTTTTCTTTATTGACAAGTGACAGGTAAGTTGGCAACAACAAGGAAGGACTCGTTTTATAGGGGAGGGTACTTTTCCGGGATTTACTGAGCAAAAAGTATTAAATCCGCATAGATTAGCTTGGTTACTAAGTTAAAGTTGGTATTACACTTTCAGGTGTGTATCCGTGTTGGGTGATACTGATGCGGGATGTCAGTGACTTGTTTGACAAGCAGCCCAGGTAGCTCACTCAGTGGTCTGGGTTCGAGTTACAGGAGGAACAAAACATATTGCAATGTTGATGTGACAGTGACACAATGTCATGTTCAATGTAATGCATTTTAATTTTTAATGATTTAATTGATGAATTATATACTCGGAAATAGCACAAGATTTGCAATCTTTCTAGCTATAATGGCAACGTACCACGTACGTAGTACAATCATCCTATTCCAAGATTTGTGTGCACGTCCAGTAGCCACCATGGTTTATTGCGCCATATCACGTCAATTATAGGCAATCCATAATATGTGTATAAGTGAACTTCTAATTTTTAATTGTAATGACTAGCAAATATGTAATAACAGTAACTAACACTGTGAACGGGATTGGGAATCTCAAAACATTATGCTATTCTACGTTGTAAAACGATGATATAACAAGCCAATTACACACTGCATCATACTTAGCCGGGTATAAGACACTGAAACCTTGCGCCAAGGCCGAGCCGTGTGCCAGCTATAACAACAACACGAGGGGAAGATTGTGTTTTCTTTAGGTCGTTACTTTTGTCAATTGTAATAATATATTTATTTATGGGGAAAAAAACTAGGCTTAGGATAGTTAGGAGCAAAGATTCACCATCTCCCGTGATTTTGTATCCCTAACTCCTGTTTTTTTTTATTTTAAAAGATTCCTGTATTTTTTTTTAAAATTCTTATAGGCCCGAAAACCATCAACTAATAGTAATACACGGACAAGGTGTTAGTTAAATTTAGGCTTACAAAAATCCCAAAAGCGAACATGGCGATTCCAAAAAACCGTAGTGGTGTAGCCTGCAGAGTGTAGCCGGGCTACGAAAGTGCGTCGTGCTAATCACATTTGCTCTGTCAGTGTTATGAGTGGAGTGTGGGGGCTAATCTAGCCCGCGCGTCGCGTCAGCTGCAGTTCGCAACAATGGGGCTCGGAGGGGGTGGGGGGATGAGGGTAGGTTCTGTAATTTGCTCGGACATGCTTTGAGTTGCTAACTGGGGTTTAAAGTCATACATTACGTCCCCCCAACCTAAAGTCTGCTTGCACCCCCGCCCATACACAACCTTACTCCCTATAGTCGAAGACACGCAACGACGATGCGCACTCGCGCCAATATGTATATACATACAGTCATGCTAAAACAAAAATGTAATTTGAAACTATTACCTAATAAATGAACACATCATTATTACAATATTTTTCTAAAATTTACGATTGATATTTTTCCTAAGTTTTTAGATAAAGTGATACAATTTTGAGCTGTAAATGCTCTGCACACATTTATTTAAAAATCACAAAAACTAGACGAAATGTCTAAAAATTTTGTTTTGTAGGTCTAATGCACGTAAATTTTGAAAACTCATTCAAGGGTTTGTAACTTGGAACATATTTCATGCAGTTCGTTCTCGGTCGAATGTGTAAGATGGTGCGCTTGTAATGCACATAGTTTTGTCAGTTCCTAGTATTATGTATGTGACGTCCCCTCCCCCGGGAAATGGAACTATACATTATAAGGACAACACAAGAAGACTCAAGTCAGCTGTCTCGAGTATGAACGGCCACGTTTTTATCCTCCCTGGTCCCTGGTTCCTGGCATGCACGTGTCTAGTAACGCTCACGAGGGGGTTTATCTGGCTAGTGTGGGGGGGGGGGGGGTGCATGCTATGTGATGTCTCCTCCCCAGGAAATGGAACTATACTATTATAAGAACAACACAAGAAGACTCAAGTCAGCTGTCTGAGTATGAACGGCCACGTTGTTATCCTCCCTGGTCCCTGGTTCCTGCCATGCACGTGTCTAGTACACGCTCACGAGGGGGCTATCTGGCTAGTGTGGGGGGCGCAGGGCGCTCGTAACAAGCGACATGTTCCGGAGAGATCCTGATGAAAACCGTGTGTTCCAAGTCCGGGTTGGACGCCCCTCTTTGCTGAAAAACTAGAGCTTTCTGTCGTCGACGAGTGCGGAATTAAATCGGACACAATTGAGTTGTGGCTACACCATTGAAGGGGAACTCGATTTACTAACGTGATTTTCACCACGACTGTGAATCTTGCCGTAGTTCGTGTAAGGGAGAAAACTCTTTCCCTGACTAATCTAACCATGGACTCGGCATGGAGTTAGTCCCGATTCAGCTTCCAGGGTCAGACCATGTAGTTTGACGAGTACAAGAGTACATTTTATAATCCGTGATCTTACAATTCTCGCCGATTTTTGGTGGCAATAAGTTGACCCTATCTTTCTCCAAACGTTCTTTCAAGTTTAAAGTGCCTCGCCCATTATGAGGTTGTCATGCACATGCAATTTTCAACAACATTTTTGGTTTTACTTTCAGTAGAGTGGAACGTAAGATTACGTCCATTTTCAAAAACTTTTCAACATTTTCTGAAGATATGGAGAACAATGATTTACATTATTTTCTTTAAAAGCGACAGTCAAGTTGTTTTGCAAAAAATACTGGAACGAGAAAATACACACAATAATATTGCATAATGTAGTTTGGTATTCGATTTGAGAGATATAAAATTTAAATATATAGTATTCCGAATGTTGTATAGTTTTTGCTAGGTGTGCGTGTTGGCATCTCGGCAGAAGAGAAGGAGCGGAGAGTGCCTGGGCGCGAGGTGTAGTGAAATACAGAGGGGTCGACCAACCAGATCCATCTTTACGTTGTCGAACCCGCGGGAGTCTGTGGGGTCTGCACCCTAACTTTGCTCCGTGTAGGGTGGCTTTAGTTAAATTCTCGCCGTTTCGGAGGGAATCTGCATGGTGTAAACGTAATCACTTTGGCTTAAATTGTGTTAGCTGTTTTAATATAAAGTTGCCATTAAGGAAATTTTCTAGCTTTTATTTTGACAATTTCACCGTTGAGTTACTCTAATGAGATTTTAGTCTTTAGTTACACCCCCCCCCCCCCCCCCCAACAATCTTGTGTTTATGTTTGTAGCTGACTGTCAGAATCCCTATGCTAACGAATAGTAAATACCACGTAAGTGATCAATCAATAATCAATTATGGTCGTTCAGCCTCAGGAATAACACGTAGTATTTTTCAATAGAGGTCGATTCCTCCACGCGAATCTTACCCCACTCCCTTTACCTTTACTCAACCGCAGCTTGAATTAAAAATAGTCCACCAAAAAAATTCATTGCTCAAGGCTGCATTCCCATTGTTAAATGTTCACAAGAAAACCCATTTGAAACATGTTTTCATTTTCCCCTCGCTCTCTGACGAGTGACGTGTATCACGCAATACCCACGTTAATAACGTTCTTTCTATATGACCGTGTTATGAAACATTGCTAACTTGAGTCCTCACCCTTTCCTATGGTATCCACACTCTACTAGCAGGGTAATCCAGGACCGTTGTTAGGGGGGGGGGCAACGCCGGGGGGTCTGGGGGGCCCGAACCCACAGCTCAGCCTTGCAGATACGTGATTTAGCAAGTTCTGGGACTCGAACCCAGATCAACCCGGGCCTGGCTATGCTAACTTACTCTATAGTTGATTAAGTTTTCTATAATAAAGTGTTGAAACTGTATTTATTTAATTGTAAATGTTTGTTGCAAGTGGTTGTGCACGTTGATTGTGTATGTTGGGGACTTGAAAGTCAAAAAGTGTTTTTAAGTGGCTTTAGAGATGGTATTTCAATATGTTTTATTAGATTACCCGGATTTTACCATGAACAGCTTGGTCTGTTTTCATTACGTTTTAAAGATTTTTTTTTAAATATAGAATCCTTTTTAAGAATCAAGGGGAGGGTGGGGCGATCACCCATGGGGCCTCCTGATCGCCCTTGCAGTCTATACCCCTGCCAAACATGCATCATCTTCTAGCCTCAGCAGATAAGTTAATACTGAATCACATGTTGGTTGGTTTTCCTCGTTGGTTTCCTTGACCTGCACCTGAGCGAGCTCGAGCCCGATACAATGACAAGTAGGAAGCCAGACTTCCCGAGACAACATCGCGTTGTGTGTTTGTCTTGTCACCTAATGTAGGTAAACAAAACCACCCTCCTCTTTAGATCCATGCTGTGAGTTGGGAGTTTGCTGATAATGCGTATTCCCAATAGTAACATGTGGCCCGTGCCGTGCAAGATCACAATCGCCAGCTTCATCAGATTAAACCCATTACCCTCAACCACGAAAACTTGTTTTCATGTTATTTTTAATGAAAACTGAAGTTTAATTAAATATTTATAACCATTAACTCACTAATTGGTAACGGCAGATTCTCTAACACAATGCCCGACAAATTGTGCAAACTATTTACAAAGTAAACACTGAGTAGTCGACACTATAGACAGCACTCATGCTGACATAATAGACCGGCGTTCAAGCAGTTGCTTACAAACAAGCTAAAGGGAAGTCGTTTACTATAGGGTGCATGTCATTGTAAATGTGCTACTCATTAGTCAGTTTCTGCGACGCCGTCGTGTGCCTCTCGTCGCACTCACGGACCATTAGCCCCGCGGCATGTAGCCTACCCCTGACACTGAGTGAACGACGCTCTCACGTCTGTCTATGTGTAACCTCCACCCTGGCGCAGGCAAGCACATGGGAGCGGTATTATTAGAGCCTAATGCACTCGGCTACCGGCTAAATCTAGTGTTCATTTATCTACTGGATCGGGTGGCGGCTTCGACGTCTCTACCTATCAACCAACACGCTTTCTGATGCTCCATGTAGTTAACAGATCAAACAAACACGATGTTGCATTAGGGGTACCAATACCATCAAGCATCAAGTAGCGAACCAATTTACCATCCTAATTTGGTAAAGAGGCACTCGCGGCGCACGAAATTGGTCTATATAATATAAATAATATGAAGCACTTTGTGCAACATGTTCACAAGGTTTTGTGTTGTTTTGTTGGTAATGGTAGTGCAGTATGTATTTCACATAATGGTCCTCAAAGTCTGAAGCTCGAACACGTTCACTATACCATACACTACACTGCACTACTCATTACTCAAACTGCCCCCGTTGTCAACCGACTTTTTTCACGGTCGGTGTGTTCTTTCCTCTTTTAATTCTATTTTTTAAAAAATGTCTATTTTTTTAATAATTCTGGCCGTTGCAAAAATTGTGTTCGCTGTAATACTGCTTGTGTTTTTATCATGGGGTCAATGGGTGTTCTATTACAAATCCACGATTCTTCTCATTAGTTTGTAATATTATACGGCGTCCCCGTTCCCTTCTCCATCTCTGGAGCTGACGAACGCCGTGAGTCTGGCTTCAAGTTCAAAGCACAGACTGTCATGCAAATGTCCTCGCGCGCCCCTACTTTATTGTAAGCAAGAATGGAATTATTCGGCGTGTATTTGATCAGTGCCTCCCGCAGTTTATCAACTTCGCTGTCGAATGCTCCAATCAGACAACAAGCAATAACGTGATTACCAGGTACTACTCTGTTTAGCGGGTTAACTAACCCTTTGCTTAGATTCAAGTGGTTAGGGCCTATATTGAATCAGTGCCCTGAGGCTCCACTGAAGCCATTCTTCACACCTCACTGTTAAACCTTAAATTAGCATCTATGTGTACGTTTTATAGCTAGCTATCACCATCCCGCCCCCCCCCCCGTGCGTTGCGCCGGGAGTCGAACCCAGAGCTTTGTGTCGGGTGCGAGACGGCAAGTAAAAAGCCTTTTGTAGACTTATCAACAGTTATTGTGTCGCCAATCACGCATGTATTGTTCACTTTGTGTGCCCGCACCGCAGCCTTATAAATAGCGCATTGATTTCATCTTGTGTCGGGAGTCGAACCCAGAGCCTTGTGTGTCAGGTCCCGGTAAACGTGGGCCCTTTTTCGGCTCATTGTGTCACCAAACAGTAACCACTCGGGTATGTGCCAATAGCCATTGATTTATCGGGATCAACCAACGCTCTTGCACTTGCATACTCACACGGTACTCACACTCCTTCAGCTGACGGAATGCCGCCTGCCCGATATGGACAGTAAAGATCGAAAGTGGATATGTAAATTTATTTTGTCACCCACTCGATTTCCATGTGATTGATTTTTGTTATGACCTCGTCACTTGTTGAAAACTCTAAAGGTACAGTTTACGCATACCTACTCAGGGGAAAGGGGGAAACCTCCCCCATACACCACATAAAAACTATTTCCCCAAATTGTGCTACAAAAAAGCTCACGTTAAAAAAAAAAATTTTACTAATTTAACACATGCGCAGAGGTTCTTGCGGCAGATTGCTCTGATCTGCGTCGTTGTACGGTCATTCTACCGGCGCGGAGGGAACCAAAAAGTCGCCCCCCCCCTGTAATCAACAACGTGGCCTGGCTCACTCGAGGAGGTTCAAGCACACTGTGTATTTATATCGTTTGCCGTCTCCGGTGTAGGTTCGGTGTAAATATTTATCCTGGTCGGACTACATTGAAGCCAGATGACCGAGACCAAATAACCCCCTCCCCCGAGTCCTGTGGTCTGTCTTTCCCGGGCCTCCTGTATAATGCTTTACAAAGGAGGTCTATGGCGCCCACAACCTGCTCTGGGAGGTGTTGTGGATGGGCAAGGAGGGCCCGGGATGGTTAAATATCTATTCTGGAAGTATCGCGACTTGTGCCCAAACGAGAGCGTCTTCTAGAAACTACACCCAGATGGGTGTATAAATGCTTTTACGAGCCATAGTTAAATTCCCGGATTATATCGCCTTGTGTCTTTTATCTTTCAAGTCTTGGGAGAAAACAATGCGTCAAGTTTAGGAGCAGAACTTTCAGCATCTCCAACCGAAATAGCTGTGAGAGAATCCAGAAGTTTTAAACAGGCACAATGTAAAATGTTTTTACTGTCGTTATAATTTTGTTTAAGTCACGTAATACCTGAAAAAGGCGCAAATAAAAGCTTTATCTATATTTAAATTTAAAACAAGTACGGTGATGTGTTTTTAGGGTTCAACGGTCATGTATTGATTCTCTTAGTCTTGCCCATTCACAACTTCATTTATCGTCACTTGTGAAACCGTGGGAGGATATTATGCAACTCGACAGTATTTACATCGCAGTTCGTATGTGTCGAGGAAGATACAAATACACATGAGACCCACAAAAATCTGTATGTTCCTTGTTGTTAACTCATCATTACGCGATGTATTGAACATAATATGTGCCCCCCGTGACGCCGCGAGCTACGGTCGCACGAGCGACCTTGCGCCAGGTGCGTCCGCGAGGGTGTCGTTACTGAGTTTGCTTAGGCGTTGTATGTGGGCGGATCGTTTAACTAGTAAATAAAGCGCTGGCTGTTGTTTGCAGAAGGGATAGGATAGTTGATTGGTTTGTTTGTCTTCCGCGTGTGATTGCAATTGATTTCTCCTCCATGCGAGACACCCCTAGTGTCACCTGCCACCCCCTCACGCAGGTGTGCAGGGCGCACCGACCGTGACGTCTGCATCCCCTAGTTATTGTCACAGGGGCTGGAACAATGCGCTGTACAAAAACTATGGGTGAACATAGCGTTTCGTGATGCCACATGGGAAAATATATTTTTCAAAACGCTTAGCGCTGCTTTACTATTCATGTGTCCAACACTCTTAATTTCTGCATTTCAATGAAGTTTATTTATTTATTTATTTATTTATTTATTTATTTATTTATTTATTTAACGTCTATACTATTCAGTTAAAAACTTTATTTAGAAAGGAGGACAAATAAATCTAATAACATAAACTTATGCAGACACAACAATAAAGTATGAACTACAGCTGTTGACCAAATAAAATTTTAAAAAATTGTAAAACGATTTAAAATAGTACTTCATACGTACACGTTCGTATGCAGGTTGAAAGGAGAAAATGTATTTTATATTGATGTTGGTTACACGGTTAGGACAGAAACGAGCGCATGTTATCGTCCTAACTTCTGCAAATGGGTGAAAAGTTTGAGTGTTATGTTAGTATAATTAATTCTTGCACGACGTTCACCGTCATCCGCCTTCACTTGAAGATGCCCGCGGTCATGTTGGCAAAACGTGATAAAAGTGAAGCGAGCCGGAACTCGAATTTGAATTTTTCTGACGGTTGTCTTCCACAGAATATATTTAAATTTTCTTTGTGTGTGGTAATACATACAGACGGTCTGTCTGGAACCTAACCGGCGTACGGAATCAGACCGACTCGCCTTTACTCTGGAATGATGCTGATGATTTTTGCTATTCGGGACGATGAGTGGTGATAGGTGACGATGAATGACGATTACAAAAAACATGCCTTATGCGGGACTCGAACCCACGTCCTTGTAGAGTAGTATGTGCCACCGTGGACGGCTCACTTTGTAATTGTACCCAATAAACTGATCTATAAACACTTGCAGAATGTATTTTTTTTAATTCCACCCTTGGCCCGGCCACCCCATAAGACCGGGCCCGGTTGCTCGATGCCGCCCCCCGCCCGAGAGATATGTGATAAACGCGAACCCGGCCTGACTCGTGTATCGCGGCGGAGCGGAAATGGGAAATAGGTTTTCAATCTAACTCTGACGGCGACCTGACCTCGAAGTTTCCATGTAAATCTAGCCGCCTCTGTGCGATATCCCGCCCAGGTCTATCGATTAAATCCGTCCTTATCTCGCTAATTTACCGACACCTACTACACGGTCCGAGCCGGGGACATTGCCGCCTCCGGTGGACTCGTCGGCAGGCGTTACTATCAGGTAGAAATACAGGTTCGATTTGGATTAAATGTTCGGGACACACTCCCGTAGGGGGAATTGATAATATTTAATACGCAATCCAGATTCCAGATTCAATCCCCGGTGGAGCTGTGTACAGTTAGAAGTGTAGGAAAGTACGATGTTCGGGTAAAGTACGTTTCTGGTCTAATTTTGATTTATAAATCTCAGAGGTCGCACGTTTTCAACCCTTGCGTTTACCTTCATAAAAGGCTAAAAGCAATTAAATGCTATTCTATTTGCGTCTACCCTCAAGACTGCAAGTGAACGGAACTGTGCACTTCTTTTGCATTTATTGTAATTTCTATTATTATATTATCTATTATTTTGGTTCACTTTATTAGAATTCTTTGGACCACTTTGGAATTTTAAATTTAGTGTTCATGAAGTATTCCTTTCGTGTACTCTTATGTAGTACAAGGGTACAAGTACAACAGTACAAACACGCAGCTTATAGATTGATACAAAGTCACGATTCGTTAGCAATATGTACGTTCGTTTTGTGTTGGTTCTGGTATGTTGGATGTTTGTGAAGTACGATTGAAACTAACTTGACAGTGCTATTTCTGTACCTACCAGACAGACAGCGTTGCCTGGCTTGCTGGTGGCGGTGGCGGGAACAGAAGGCGCGTCCTCCTGTGTGAGATAGAACGTAAACAGTTTGAATTATTACCGCGCTGACTTTAGTGTAATCAGACCCGCATAAACCGAGTTATGGGCGTTTAAAAGTTCACGTGTAACACGAGTCTTGACGAATATTTACCCCTGCTATTTATTTTGTCGTCTTTTATTACCTTCAACAGCATCGGCTCGTAAGATGGATGGTAACAGCCCGTGCTCGCGGCAGCTGCGAGTAAGAGGGGTAGGCCCTACCAGGAATCACATCTTCTCATTTCCTGGATCCCTCATACCATTTCACGAGACTTTGACGGGAAACCCTGTAATCTTGGCCACCACGGCTACAAAACTTTCTTGAGAGTTCGTACATTCTCGTGGCTGTGGGTTTGTATCTTGTGCGGTGGTCGTATTGATTGGCCTCGTTTTATTCAAAGTTTTCCGAGTCATTTATTATGTACACACAAGTCTAATGTGTTTGTGATGGTCTATATGAGTCAAAATGATGGATTATTCAATTAAGTTTGTGTAGAAGATTCTACCCGAGGAAATGGTACCGACGTCTCGGATTTCAGGGGTGAATGATCCCTAGTAGTTATAGTATAATGTGTTAGTGTAGGGCGTATAGTAGACTCCACTCCACCCAGAGGGAATGCATATTGCTTAGTAGGCTCTTCCAACTTGTCAAGGGGTGGGTGGGTGATCTCGAGTTGACAACATGTAGTTAGTAGTTAGCATTAGCAATCATCAATCAGCTGCAATGCATAGGTATTGGTTGACTTACCGTATATCTCTTGGTACATTGCATTGCAAATCAGGATAGTGTGAGGCGAGGAGGTGACTGAAATGTGGTGGCAGCACTCAGCACTCAAGAGCGCGTTTCTATAAGGATTACATGAATATCGCTATGGAATGGATATATCAATCGTTATCACAGAAACTACATGGCTACATACACGTTATCCTTATAGAATCTCTCTGCATGGAGAGAAGATGTAGAAGCAATAGCAACATTTATAATAATACACAGATAATGAGTGACTGACGAACCATTTAAATTCAAATCTACGAATATCTCTGTTGCTGTTAGAATGTTATCTCTCCACAGTGCGAATTGCAATTCTTCAATAATTTATATAGCCCTAATCATGTTTTATAAATAAACTTGAGCAGAAATACAAGTTATTTCTCTTTACACTATGAAACACACACCCCTTGTGCGTGATGTCCCTAGGGTGACGGCTATCAAGACTGTGCGTGCTAAACGTCTCTCAACTGTCGCATCTCTCTGTTATCACGCAGTGTGGGGTGGAGTCACCTAGCAGTGGCACCTCGGGGCCTAGATTACCTCACCTAAACGCTGTCACTTGTTGCCGGAACCTTTTAGCCGCATTGCCCGTGTCGGTGCCACCCTCCGCCCCTGGCTCGGCACGATCAGGCAGTCACTTACACGTTCATTGTCAAGTAATTAGTTTTACGTGTTATACAATTTATTTCTAGTTTATTTTAGGCTATGCCTTCACCGATCGAGTTTGTTTACCTACAAAATCAATATATACGTGGACTAAAAAAATAAATGTGGCATATCCTACTTTTCCTAGATTTACTGAGCTAGTTTCAAACAAACCGTTATATAAATTACAACTGTTTTAAAAACATTGGTAATTTAATTTTTTTAAATCAACAATATTTCCATCGCTATAGGCCTATATTCCACCTTATTCTTCGGGGTTTCTCGGCCATCTTCTTCTGTTTCCTATTACAATCATTCCAAAGTTGTCGTTGCATGTAATGCTTCCAGAGTATTTTTAATATCGCTGATGTCACCTTCTCGTATTTTGAACATCGGTTTAGCTTCTGGAGATGCGTGGTTTTTATCATTGCGAGGCGAAAATATCCCAGCACTTGACCAGAAAGAGAACAGCAATTCTCTCCCACACAGCATCGTGACGTCCGTAGTCTGTACTATGATGCCATCACGCGTTTCCACTACACGCTGTGAGGGCCAATAACTTTAGTGTGACAGGAGGAACGTACAAACATGTCAAACTACTGGTATGTTTATGTGCTCTGCTTTGAACACGTTTTGAAATGAGAGGCTATGAATCCTATCAACTCAATGGCGCATTTCGGTGAATCATGCAAAATGCAAGAAATAATAATCTCTGGCTGCTGTTTAAGCCTAATTTAATCAAATTAATTGAATTCAAGGACTAAACATGACCAAAATGTGGACAAAAATTAATATACAACAATACCTCCCTTACATTGATTATAATTTGTCCTTGAATTCAATGAATCTTAAACGAAACTTCAAATCTGAAAAAATATGAGATGTTATGATAAATAGTGAGAGCTTCATTATGGAAGGTGAAGGTTTGAATAGTTGTTTACTTTCCTCCCCTTGGTTGGTGTGTGGTACCCTGGTGTAGGGGGATGACACTAACAACACCTGCTCGCCTGTCTGTCTCACCTCCCTCGTGTTTTCATTAATCTTGCTCACACTTTCTAGTTTCTAGTTTATCTTGCGACTATTTTTAGACGAACAAAAACATTGCCCAAGCTTGTGATAATAAATAAACTATAATTAGGCATACATGTTCAATAAGCGACACCCACCCATTCATAAATAGAGCCCAACAGTTTCGTTGAGTAGTTTCGTTGTTTTGGCAGAATGTGTGCTATTTTAAGGAAGGCTACTCTAAGCGTTTGTCTGTTCGGCCAAGTTTATTTTATACAGCTCATGAAGTTCGAGCACTTCGGTTCCTTGCTCCAAGTGTATTGTGTGGTCACAGTATGGTTGACAGACCCAGGTGTGGCAGGCAGGAAGAGAGCTGTGGCTTGGGTGACATCCTATACGAAATTTTTGCAGAAATTCAACGATGGCGACGAATTTGTATATTTTTCCCCCGAGGGAAACCTGTAATAGGGTGTAATATATGCCCCTCTTCAGGTGTTTCACTATAGGTATGTTGCGGTTAAGACAATTGTGAAGGGATGTCCGACGGTCGTTTGAGAGGACTCGCTCCCTTGCACCTTGAGCTCGTCACGACGGGATTCGAACCCGGGACCTCCCGAATAAGTTTCGCACTGCTCGAGCCAGTTTTCCCACTAATCATCTAATGAAAAATGACATTTGATAAGTACTTTGCCCACGGGAATAAACACCTGTGAACGTGATAATCATTCCCGAATCTCTGCTTGGATGGTGTGGTCTGTGCAGTGGCGTATCCGAGAGGGGGCAGGGGGACAACCCTCCCGTTTTGTCAAAAAGAAGTGTGAAAGTCAATTGAGAATATAGAATAACTGTTTTATCGCAATACTAAAAGGTAAATTACCATCTGACGAAAAGAGGATTATTAGTAGATACAAAGTTGGTCATTGTGATGTCATTGTGAACGCACAGATTTTCACCAAAATGACCTTGAAGGGGAAAAAGTTTTGGTGGGGCAAGCCCCCCCCCCCTAGCCTTCGGTACGCGTGCTCGTCGTGACACGTGATACGGGAGCCTCCCTCTCCAGACATGTGTTGGTTCGTGTTATTCTCCGGCGAGGAATGGATAAATAAATACGCTGCTCTGCTCTGTAAAGTTCTGTCAGACAGAGTTTACTGTCTGATCCTGATCTGTCGTTTAGTTTCACAACAACCGATCAGTTTGCTCGGGAATAAAGTTTATTGCAACTCTTCCTAGGACCACCCAACCACACACCCGCACAGACTCCCACAGCTTAGGAATCCAAGACTAGGTTTTGTAGGCCTAAATGGTGGATTCGTCTCGAGAAGTCAAAGTGGATCCAATCAATCAATCAAATGGTGGAGCCGTCCGCGGTGGCACATAGTACGATTAGAGCGCTGGTCCGAAGCGTATGACCAAGGTATGGCCCTACTTGGGACGTGGGTTCGAATCCGTTCGAATCCCGCATAAGTCATGTTTCTTTTAGTAATCGTCAACTCATCGTCTCGAATAATCATTACCTATCACTATCATAAATGGTGAGGCGAAGAATTAAAATTTATTAAATTGTTGGATATGTTTCCCCCTAGGGCTTAGTAGTGACTACCATCACATGCAAACGGTGCCTGACGACGAGTACTAATTTTCGTTACGTGCACATTTTAGGAGCATTAAAAAATCGTTGCGCATCTTGTTTTGTTGGTCGAGTGCCCATCCGTGCGGTAACGCAACATTGATTGTACACGTACGCCGTACTGCGCGTGGAGGGGGGGGGGGGGTGAATGCCACCCCCTCAACCCCCTCACCGACACCCCACGGGACGAGTCATGCCGGGTGTTTTATTCCACTCGTATGGCACAGAACGGGCTCAGCGTTAGCGCGGGGACTTCTAGATTCCCGATACCGGCAATGTAATGTTGAATGAAGATTTATCGGAAGTTTACCTCGGTGCTGTAAATGGTCATAGTGAGTGACCTTCATTCCTAGCCCAGTTGTACAGATACCACCATTACCTGCACATCACGCGGACCAAGTGCACTCGGACATAAATAAATAAATACATTTTTGTAGGAAACCCGTTTTATTGGGGTGCACACCAGTTTTACCTGACGTGCCCCTCTTCACTAACTAGGTATATTGGAGTAGGAGATTATGACTTCCTAGGACCTTTCCCGATCCAAAGCATTGCCTGGTGGGTTACAAGGTTTGGCGAATAACTTGTAATGTGTTTCTGTGTGTCGGGTGTGTGTTGGGGGGGGGGTGTGGGGGGGGGGGGGGGGGGGGTTAATAATGGTTTGCTTCAAAAACAAATTTAAAAGCAAGTACAATAACATTTTCTAGCACAGTGAATTCATATAAAATACTTTTGCCCCTTGTTTTCTTACTTGCAATGTCCTTGAGATAAATTCTTGAATTTTTACTCCTTGAACAGAGTTCTACGTTTAGGGGCAGTTTACAATAAAAATAAAAATAATTCGTATTTAGATTCTACCCTCTAGTCACGTATGGATTTCCTGGGGGACTGGAATTAATTTTTGTGTTTCGAGTCAACCCGGAATGCAATAAACCCCACATTGTATGTTTTTACTCCTCAACAGTATACAGCAAACTGTCCCCTCACTTTTATTTCATTACTTCCCCGGATATCGCCGCTTTACGCTACTTTATTCAGTCGTTTCAAACGTTTATAGCTCCCATTCGATTCTCGTTTTGTTTTGCGCAATGGTATAAACATCAGGCAGCGATCTGGAAGTGTAATGGGCAGGGTCCCTAGGTTGCTTGAAGGCCGAGTAGAGCCCAGGCTACGACAGATGACATTTGTTTGTAGCCTACCTAGTAAAAGTCAGTAGGTGTGCGAGAAGCGTAGCCGGGGTTTGGTCGGTTCGGGGTGGGTTCCCGTGTCATTGGATGTGGGGTTTCAAACTATTTGATAATACTAATTATACATACGTAGGTTTTTCTCAGCGTTTTAAAAATGTATTGTTGTTTATAATTAGGCCGTAATTTAATTATTATTTTATTTATAGTGCGATAATGCTAACAATTCCATATAATTTTTCAGTTATGTTTAAATATATATCTAGTAAACGTAATAACATTAATTTTTCTGTAATTTTTTATTCATATTGGACAGGAATCTAGATAAAATTCATCTCATATTTTCTGTAGGCCAATGCTAATCAATGTTGTTTTGTCAATTAGTGTCGCGCTACAAATCAGTGAAATGAACAGCAACGCTAATTCAACAAATCCCTAGTAATTACAAACATATTGCAGCATAATTATCAGTAATGAAGCTCTGGGGTGGGCACGTGGTACGCGACCGGTGCTCACCTTCCTCTTTATTATCATCTCCTGATCCTCTCTCGAGCTGTATCCGTGCACTCACGGCAATATGTAAACTAAAAGAAAGTTCTTGCCATCAGTGGCGGAACCAGAGGGGGGGGGGCGGTAGGGACCATCTCCCCCCCTGGTTCTTAACGGGTTACATTTTACTCAATAATCCTGTAAGGTGATAATAACATACGGATACCTAAACTGTATGGTAAATCTAACGGTAATCAGACATATTGAAATAACCTCTCTCAAGAGGTCCGGCTTTATACGTTGCGCCATGCGCCTACTCGATGATCACCCCTGGATTCCCTCTCACAAATGTTATTATCGTCTTTAGAGCGCTCATCTCACCTATATTGAAGTTCTGCCTGGCATATTCAACGAGAAGGATGACTTCTGTGGTATCCTTGGGCTGTTGCGTCTTGAAGAAGCCACCAACATGGGTGGCGAAACGTCGAGCAGTGCCTCATCATCGACACGACGCAACAGCCCAGCTCAAGCATCACACAGAAGTCATTGACGGGTCGTGAAAGCCTACAATATGAGAGGGATGACGTTTACACCCTAATCAGTTCCGAGGATGTCCACCCAAGAGATCGGGGGGGGGGGGGGGGGGAAGGGTGAACACGTTCCCGTGAACGCGTTACTTTTTCAGGAACTTTTGTGGGAACGCGTTCCTTTTCTTAGATCTGCAGGAACTTGTAACGTCAAAGTTACTATTTCGTGGGAACTTGGAACGAATCCTTAATAAGTTCCTTTCTCCGTCGTAATCCCGTCGAATTCCAGTACCTGATATCGTAAACTGCAGTGTGAAAAACGGTGAAAAATATCAATGTGACATCTTGTGTTTTCGAAAATGGCGCCACCCTCGTCAGATGGCCTGGGACTCACTTTAATAAATAAGAGTAATGATAAATTAACTCATTTCATATTTATTATTGTTTAAATCAGTGATGGTATAAGGAACGTGAAAGGAACTAAGTTCCTTTTGAGGAACGTTTCAGTTCCTTTTTAGGCAGAAGTAACTTAACTTTTCAAAGTTCCTTTCTTTGGGGGAATGTACCCAGCGATGGACACCCACACGTTGCCAGGGTTGTGGTTTAGGTTCACCCCCTCCCTCGGTTTCGCTCGCGTCTTGGCACAGCTCGCGGGGATCAGGCTATTGTTGGCGACACAACACACGGTGCTGTAGACGCATACGAGGGGCGGTTTAGTGGTGGCGGACGGATATAGAACCACGGCTATTTGCAACGAGAGCCATTCAAGGTCGACTGTACCGAGACAGTTCTGACTCCATTGTTACGCTCAGTTGGGGTCACTTGTGGTTCCCAGGCACTCGGAGTACAACACACAGACGTCTTGAATGATCCGTCAAACTCTGTAGGGCACCCGTCCATTCAACAGACTCAGTAGGGGCTTTTCTTGACGATTCAAGAGGTAGAACAAGGGAATTCATTTTAAAATACACGTTATGATAAAGCATTGTTCGTGGAGGTTATCCCCATACGGTTGGGGCGTAGATCCGAGCAGAATGAAACCAGGTAGCGTAGGTTCGATCCTGCGGATTCCTGCCCTTCGCCTTCATCGGTTATCTCAGAAGTTGGTTAGATTTGCGTGCAATTTTTATACATTTTAAATGTCACTCGTATTTTTTCTTGATTAGATTGACAAAACTGTGAAGGTTACGGGTTGAACGGTGACATTGACATATATTTCTAGCTTGCCATGGATCGAAAAGTTGGCCTTTGCAGTTGTGTCTCTGTTGCTCGCACGTGGATGTGGGTCCAGGTTGGCCCGTATCTCAACCCAACACTCGTTGAGTCGAGTGGAGTGGAGTGTTGTCTGCAAGTGCAAGTGAGGACCCTCCTACATTAATTCACTTGTTCCCAGGGGTGGCGACCGCATCCCCTACAGTCTACACCAGGCCAGGCAGAGCAATTATCTTGCTCCATCCACTTCCACGGATGCAAATCTGTTCCTTACTTCGCCGACTCGATCGGTCTGTCGTCTGTCTGTCTGTCTGTCTGTCTGTCTGTCTGTCTGTTCGGGTAATCTAGAAATCTAATCTAACGCCGAAACTTAAATCTAGAACTGATGTTTTATTCACAATCACACCCTCTTTGTCGCACAAGGTTCGCCTCGGAAGTAAGTTTGCAAAGTAATAATGAGTAGTTATGAGTTATGACCCGCCTAAATATCTGTATACATCTCTGCATAAAGATGTGTTGTCGCTTGAACCCCGCCTGGGCCTGCGGTAGAATTTGATCCCCTGTTGTTAAGGTTAGAAAAGAGGCAAATACCATCGCAAACATCAACTAGTATAAGTAGGGGAGTATTTTACTCCCCGAACCGAAACTAGAGGCGAGCTCTGGTATTCCTCGCCCCCCCCCCTTCCGACAACGACGGCGACATGAGAACCCCTATCTTTACCCGTCCCGCCTGTGGCTGGATCTGACCAGCACGGGCCTTTCCTCTCCTTCCCACACTCCCTAGGCTATAGTGGTGCATTATGACCCAACGGTTGACGCGCACTTACACCACATAATCTGAAACTCGTTCTCGCCAGTTTCACCAATTCTGTTTCACGCGCATCAGCTATGAATCTAATATCTCCGCTCGAGTAGAGAACCGAGTCAACCGACCGTGTGTTCTGCGTTGGGAACAGGATTATTAAATTCACAGAACCAACAAGCTACACAAAATCAACACCAATAAATCCAGTCAATTATATTAACAGTTCAATATTTGTGTGCGGACGATAAATGTGACTTCCATGACCAACAATTAACACCTAAACTGTAACACACTGCAGAAGTAAAAGTTGACACAAAGGTTACTGTAACGAATGTAGCGTCTGTTCGTCTGCTACCTGTGATTACAACCCCAGTGTAATGGGAGTAAGTATTTAAGAGAGTATAAGAAAATTGCTGTTCGCTCGGCCGACGACACGGTGACACCGCAGATGAACTTGAACTGAATTTTGAACATATCACGAAAGTGGAAATATAGGGCTCTGCAGTAACAGTAACACATTTCTAAAATCTGTTTTTAAATAATTGATAAAAAATAAATTAGTTTTCATGAATTTCGATTTTGTTAAAAAGTCCAAAATTGACTATATTTGTGATTTTTTTCTGCCTGACTAAGAAATTTTGAATATCTATGACTGTAGGACTCTCCATGTATGCTTTATTGACAACTTTGCAAAGTTTCATATACGTCGGATGCATCTTGGCCGAGCGAATAGCTACTATGTGCCAACTGCCAAATGTGACCTATTCCCTGTTAATATTGGTCCAGCAGTCATTGATTCGTTGCTCGTCATGTTTGGTGTGTGCACAGCCGGCTTACGACCCCTAACACCCCACCCCACGTGCACATTGTTTGCTCCCCTACACAGGAACTGGAAGGGGAGGGGGGCAGATCCGGATATGAAAGTGATTTATTTATGAATTCGGCAGGTAATAATATAGTTTCATCATCTGCAGCAATAATGAATAGCTGGTACGGATCCTAGAGGTCCACCCTTGGAAGTCCCAGCCCGTACCAGAGGGGGTTTTGCTAGGTGACTTTTGATTGTTACTAGTCACTTTTTGATTTACTGATCGCACACTTTGATTAGTGTAGCAGAGAGTTGGGGTAATTTAAGTTTGACGTTTGCTATACTAATCGTTTTATCTCATGTGCAATGTGCCCCTGAAACCTGTAGGCCCACATGGAGTATCTCATTGTTCTATTGTCTAAATTTTGATTTTTTAAAATAATTTCAATGGAAAAGAATGCCGTTTAATTTTCAACTTCGTTTGTCTACATTAAGTTTAATAATCGGAATATAACATATAAATTTAATCTGCACCCCATAATTACAAATTGTTTCATGTGGGCTTAAATTGTTAAGGAAAACTGTGTAAAAAGCATTTGACTAAAAATCATTGTCGATTCTTTGGCCATAATGAAGTACATGTTAAATTTGAATTTCACAACCATTGATTAATATACTAGCACTAGCACATTAAACTCTTTATAAGTAATCTGCTAAAGGTAATTAGTAATTCCCAGGCACGTAGGGCCGATTTGAAAGTTGGGGGGGGGGGGGGGGCAAATCCAATAGAAGATTTTGTTGCCGGCAGCTGGGGTGTGGGGCAAAGCCCCAGCTGCCGGAGGCCCTTTCGCCGAAGGCGGAAAAAAAATTCCATACTACAGTTATTTCGTAATGTTTTAACTGCTTTCGGACTCTGTAAAGGATGTTTGGCTTCAACTATCTGCGGTCTAAAAACTAAAAAAATGAACGTAAAGTGGCTCATTTTAGTAAATTTCAACCTAATTTTATATAATGACGAAGCATACAGGCAAACATATTCGTTTTATCAAGGTGACTGTCGAATTGTATGAGTGTAAGGGCATATTTACTACATAAATTCTGGGATTAATATTTAACTCATTTAAGTTTTGCCCCCCCCCCCCCCCCCGGTTCCTACGCCACTGGTAGTTACCAATTTAACCAGTTTTATTTGCGTTCCAAACCACAACTGAGTTTGCATTCATTGTCAAATTATGCACATTATTTTGTGTTATGGCAAAGTAGTATGTTTTAGTTTGTTTTAGTTTAGTAGTTTTAATTGTAACTTGCAAATTATTCAATGCACCTAAATTTGTATCGAAAAGTATTACTATTTTTTGTGAGCATTTCGAGCACACATGTCTTATTGGATGTCTGCTTTCTGTTCCAGATTGTCAGGATGTTTGCTATTCATCCTACTGATACTGGTGGAGCCGACCTGGCCACAGTTCACCCCCGCGTCCACGCGAGACCGGTTCACCCCCGCGACTCCGCGAGACAGGGACCGGTTCACCCCCGCGCCTTCACGAGACCGAGACAGGTTCACGCCGTCTTCTTCGCGGGACAGGGACAGGTCACGGCTGGACCGGGTAGACAGCCGGCTTGACCAGACCCCCCGGCCGCAGTGGCAGGGCAACGACTGGACCGGCCGAGCCCAGTCCCTCCAAGACAACAACGTCATCATAAACGAGGCGTGAGTTGACAATTGACTAAAATTAGGGATGCACGACGATAAAATATGATGACAATTATTTGATAATCAAAAAGGTGACTGCATTATTGATGGATTATACCGAATACTAATGTTGGTAAAAGATTTAGCAAATTTTTACGATTGAGAAGCTTGCTGAAGATTAGATGTCTCAAAAAGTCAAAGCTCAATATTTTTGGTCAGAAATGTAGTGAAATCTTTTATCCAGCTGTGATCACGGAAGCCAAATTATTAATATTGAAGTTTGAAGCCATGTTTCAACCCACTTACAAGTCACAAGTTATCACTTGGTTTCATTGTTAATGTTGTGTAGCATTCTTCAGATATGACTCTGAAAAGTGTTTTGCATGGCTGTACTTGAGACTGTCTCTCGGGCGTAATAGAACAAGACACTTTAGTTTGAACAAGAGTTGGAGGGGGTTAGCGTTCATGCTCAAGGTAAATAAATTATTCCGGAAGCCAAGAGTGAAATCCCTGATAATCCCCTCCCCCCTGGGAAGGCCATAAAGCTATCATCCCCTATAACACAATGCACCCCTCGTCAGAAGCAGGATGTACAGCCCTGGCATTAGAACCAACACTTGATGAGAAGAATGACTAACTGCTAGACCCACTGAATGTAATAATTACTCCATACAGTGAGACAAGATAAATAGATGAACTCAAAGCCACAATCTCCAAAACAAGTAATTGAATAAATCTCTGTTTTGAGTTTAATTTGCCTTACTTCTACCTAGATTGTAAAGTAAGGTTATGAAGAGAATTTAAAGTGAGCATTTCAAAATAATGTAAGGAGAAGTATAGGCTTGTTTTGTACACCTAGTAATCATTACATAAATCCATCACTATAGGTAGTTTATCAGAATTCAGAATAACAACAAATTAGTGTTTCTATTAGCTTTCAAAATAATATGGTCCACCATTCGGCCCAAGGTCGAGTTATTATTCTGCTACATGACCTGCAGTAGTACATTTATTACCGAACTGAACAACCGTTTATATTTTATTTAAAGGTCATCATGTTGCCATGTTAAAATTTCAGGCATTGATTTGTAATTAAATCATTGGCAGCCTACTTGGAATTTTTTATAACCATTAGGCTATTAATTATTATTTCTGCTCGCCGATTGTGAAATTTGACATCAGTCAACATCCATAATATTGTGATATTGTTGTGCCACACATAAGAAAGTTGTATTTAAATCTGTCCAGGACGTACTTCATCGTTGCTTCGCGCATGGTTCGTCCGGGCCAGGTGTACCGGGTGGCGGTGACCGTTCTCCAGGCTCCGCTGCCGCTCACCGTGCGGGCGTCGATCTCTCGCAACGGCGTCGAGATGAGCGCCGACAACCAGGAAGTGAAGGAGGGGATCCCAGAGACGCTCATCATGAGGGTGCGTTGTCTTATTATTTATTTTTCTCTTCACTGATAAACAAGGATGACAGTAACTTGCCTGTTGTACTAGAAGTAGGGGATGAGGTGTCCCATGGTTAAGGAGAAATGCTTTCGTCTTATGTTACGTCTTTTTCATCAAAACGTTACAACAAACAAGGTCTTGCCATTTGACGATACTTTTAATAATCCAAATTTGATTCCATTCGCTTATCAAAATTAAATAGTTGTCTGTCACATAGGTCTTACTTATATTTCAATGAAAAGTACTTAAAGTATTACTACAAATTACAAAAATTAAATCTTCAAACATAAAAAATAAATAATGGATTCTATTCTTTTCCTTTTAGCATTATAATATTTTTTTGTTTAGCTGTTTATTGGATGAGCGTAGCGAGCGAAGCGAAGATTCCATTTCACTACACTGGAGAAAAAAATCCGGAATGTTTTTTTTTTCTTTCTGTATTTTTGTGTGTCTGTTAACACGATTCCGGCTAAACCGATACTCCGATTGCGATGAAATTTTATGGAGGCCTTCGAAATCTCTGAACTTAGAACTGCCACGTTTTTGAGCGCAATCGAAAAATTTTTTCTCATGAAAATCGCAATTTTACGATTTTTTTTGATTTTTAAAAAATTTCTTCGACTTATAACACCTACATGCTTTATCCGATTTTAATGATTTTTGCACAGAATCTTTATTTTATGAATTAAGATATTCTTGTGAAATTTGAGCGCAATTGAAAAAATATTTATCATAAAAATCGAAATTTTACGGGTTTTTTCTTTTTTTAAACAATTCTTTGACTTATAACACCTACATGCTTTATCCGATTGAAATGATTTTTTCGCAGAACCTTAATTTTATAAATTAATATATTATTGTAAAATTTGAGTGCAATCGAGAAATTATTTCTTATAAAAATTTCAATTTTACGATTTTTTTTAAACAATTACGATTTATTAAAAAAAATAGAAAAATTAAGTTAATTCTTTATTTTATTTAATTTAATTTAAAAAAATTTCAATTTAATAATGATTTTTCCACAGAACAACAATTCCCATAACACATGGCAGCTCAATTCACTAATTACGCTCATCCAACAACGCGGCGGGACTTAAGCGTTTTCCTAGTTTTACAATAATAATATTGACAATGTGTAGCTCTAGATGGTAGACAATGCACTAAGAGTACATGACGATGTGATTGAACAAGAGGCCATGTCTAGTGTTCTGACCGAGTGCGTTCCCTCCCGTCCGCAGGTTCCCGCCACGAGCGTGCCCGGTATCTACAAGCTGCGGGTGGAGGGACAGTACGACGGTCTGATGGGAGGCACGGCGTTTATCAACGAGACCATCATCACTTTCTCCCAGCGTTCCATGACCATCTTCGTTCAGACGGACAAGCCGGTCTACATGCAGGGCCAGACAGGTTGGTGGGGCACGTTATCCTAGTTGCGGACGGTACACTTGTGTTTGTTAGTCGTACTCTCTCTACACGGAAGTATTATACATGATAGTGTTTTGAAATTGTGTTTTGAGCAGCCCCTTGAGCATTCTCCATCACTTTCCTCAAGTAAAACAATTTAGAACTTTTTACAGTTCCTTGCTAACTATACCGAAATTATCCAATGCCTACCTCAAGTTGCTCTGTGGCCCTCGAGCTTTGGCTTGTTCAGTTGAGGCTCAGTAATGTCGTAAGCATAGAACCTGGAGTCTTGGACCCACATCCCGCATCCATTGCCTTCATCTGCAAACACTTACTGTCTCTTAAAGCATTGTTGCACTACCTAACATGGTAAGACATCCTAAGACCCAGCCGGTCGACCTTTCTCCAATCCAACTTTACGAAACATTGTCTGCTGCATAGCTGAATGTAACCTCCCAGACCCGTGTGGCCGCCGATGGTTGGTAGTTCCCTCTGGTATTAGCTCGTCGTTGTCTTGCTTCCAGTTTACTTCCGCACGATCCCGATCAACACTGAGCTGAAGGCGTTTGACGACGCTGTTGACGTGTATATGCTGGACCCTAATCGCCACATCATGCGGCGGTGGCTCTCCAGACAGGTGCGTCCACTGTAGTCTGTTACAGTTAAGTGTTGCAGTGTTATGAAACAATACCGGCGACAAGTGTGTTGATGAATTCATTCTATCAATTGTACTCCCCTGCTACTAATTTCAAGTACGTACTATTAAGTTTTCTTTGTATTGTGGGCATGATTTGTATTGAGGATTCACACTATACTGTATATGTAGTTATGAGATGATGTTTAATAATAACACGAGCCTGCTTGATTGTGATTAATTGTGATTAATAGGTGGTCATTCTAGGCCTATGTTTTTGTCTTCCACATTGCTCTCATACCCTAGAGCAAAACTACTATTGTTCAAGTGAAATATATGTCTACAACATGGGTTACTTTATTCTCTACGTAATGTCCTGCACTTGTCCCATACTACAGCAACAATGAATCTTGCTCTTGATTCCAGTCTAATCTGGGCACGGTGAGCCTGAGCTACAAGTTGTCGGACCAACCAGTGTTCGGGGAGTGGATCATACAGATCACCGCCCAAGGTCAAGTGGAGGAAGCCACGTTTGAAGTGGAGGAATACTACCAGACCAGGTTTGAGGTAGGTTTGGTGTACCTAATGTTGTCAGTTGTGTAAATTGTCAACGTTGGCGTGCGTGCTCTTGCTCGAGTTTGACGAGCGCCAGGTTATCTGGTCCCGTCTATAGTTTGTGAGGCACTGTTCCCCGAGTGTACTACATGTTGTTGCTTGTTGTCCAGGTGAACGTGACGATGCCCGCGTTCTTCTTCGAGACGGACCGCTACATCTACGGCAAGGTGATGGCCAACTACACCAGCGGAGCGCCGGTCCGGGGGAACCTGACGTTGCGCGCCACCATCACGCAACTCCGCGGGGGGTCGCAGAACCAGGCGCAACAGTCGCTCTATCGCTCGACCAACGTCATAGACAAGTTCTTCACCTTTGTGAGTGGCATCGGGTTGTATTGTCGCGTCCAGGGGTTTAAGATTTGCTTGCTCTCTAGTGAAACAAGGCCCTCTTAGACTGTTTGAAGTTGACACAATGCTAAACAATGTGCTGTACAGTTAAACTGTTGTGTGCAAAGACTCGTATTACGCTTGCTGACATCTGTTTGGGCCTGCAGCACTTAGGCATTAATACAGAATAAAGCAGATCTAGGGAACCTAAAACTACAATAAGCTTATTAAGCTATATCATAAAGACAAAATGGATGCCCTTCCAATGGGCATGAATTACTTTGGTTTATGCAAGCATAGTCCTCGGGCATATTTAAAATTATTATGTAAAAAAGTGGGGTGCGGGAGCGTCAATATGACATTCACATGGCTATCTAAAACAATCTATGCATGTAAATTATGTAATAAAAGTAAGTTTTATTGTAAAGAGTTTACAAATTGAACCTTGGACATTTGATTTGTACAAATGTAAGGCTTACAGATGAATTCTGTTCCTTTAGTTCTAATTGTAGTTCATTCATTAGTCTTGTATTACAAATACTTTTCAATATTATGTTCATTGTTCATGCTCTTAATTTTTTTTCATTAATATAATTATAATTACTTGCAGGATGAAGAGTACCCATTTTGGTATCCAACAAAGGACTACGACAGTTTAGGAGTGCCATACAAGAAATTTGTAAGTAGATAGAAACACTTTTACTTGATTTGTTTCTCATTTAGGGATGTTTGAGGCATCTAGGTAGACCTACCCACTCAGGTATACTTTACTTACCTTACTTAATTTGCAGTAGTCCCAATGTTAAGGAGTTTATTATGTCAAAATCTGTTGTTACGCATCTAGCATTGTACTTATCACATCTTTGTTTGTAAATAATTATAGTTCGTCCGTTTACAGTTGACGAATTTGGAGTTCCTCAAAGGGACAAAAGACCAGATTTGTTCACACCTCTTGACAAGATCATCTTCCTCTGGGAGATCCCCAGTGATTGACATGTCCATTATAATGAATCGCAAACCCGTCGCCGGGCCACTTAGTTTGGTTCCCATTATTGCGCTTCATTAGTTTGCCAAAGAGGCGCACAATGAAGGGCAACATTGACGACGGTCAGCGAAGACTGAATTTCAATTTACAACCCTTGTAGGATTGGTTATAACAAGTGGCTTACATCCTCCCGCTGAGTCGGCGAAAAAGCTGAAATTCGTCAAATGTAAACGGACGAACTATACTACCTAGGAAGAACAAACTTATCTTGCATTATTGCCATGCGAGAAGTCAGTCCCTACTCGATTCCAAACTTGACTCCTCCAAATGTCAACCCTAGAAGTATGGCTTAGTTTTCCACTGAGTTGTTGTGTAATCCAATGGTTTGTTTTAGTTCTACGGAATCCACGAGTTCCGCTACCCAATGTCGGAGTTGCGGAAGTACGTTTCTACTCTGGAGGGGACCGAGATCATGATAACGGCCACAGTCGGAGACCGATTCCTCGACGAAGTGATTGAAGGCTTCTCCATGGCGCGCATCTACAACTCTTCTATCAAGGTGGACTTCTTGGGCGGGTCACCGCAAGTCTTCAAACCTGCCATGCCGTTCTATGTCTACGTGAGTATACCGCTCGTAGCAATGACGTAATATAAGCTAAGCGCTAGACACACAGTTAGGCCGTGGGGAGCCTGACAATTTGACCCTGTCTCTAGTAGGGAAAAACCCACCGCCGTCTAAATGTATCGTACCCTTAAATCTAACAGCCTTTGAGTTAACAAGCGGTGTAAAATCAAAACCGCAAGATGGCGAATTCTCGTTATTATTGAAGAAAAACAGTCTTTCTTCCGCAAATCTCTCAGTTACTCCGATTTCCGAACAAAGCAATTCAAGTTGGTGGACTATCATACTATTGTGTATCTGCATTAGGCTTTTAGTAATCAAAACTAGTTATTTGTGCGGAATATGTGTCTGAACAAGGTCGTGCAGGTCTAGGGTTGCCTAGGAGAGGCCTAGGGCTTGTCAAACGTGTAATGTTAGCATTAATTGAATGTAGTTTTATAGCCTAATGGAACTAAAGGCTTACACTGTTGTATTATAAATAATTTTCTTTATCTGGGCCTAGGCCCGGGACGGTTTCTGGTTTGTTTTATGAAAGTAATGACAATTTTTCTCGTTTCACACATAGAAGCAAAATTTAAAATGTCCGCCATTTGTTTACGTATTTGTTTATCCCCGCGACGTTCAAATAATCCACTGCATCTTAGTTCATTCAACTAGATGAAGTATCTATGTTGCAGTGAAGTGGTTTTTCCCTACTAGAGAGGCTTCAAATTGTTACGCTAGTGCTCGGTTGGAAGGATAGGAGACTGAGCGTCTAGCGCTTTGCTACGCAAAGCTTATGTACGTCATTGGCTCGTAGCCAGTTCTGTAGTTCTGTTTCATCACCGCGATCCTCTATAATCTGCATTAACGTTAAATTTAATGCCACCACATTAAAGTTAGCCGCACGTTAAGTTAATGCGTAATACCCTAAAACAAATCTGTAAGGTGCAAAACAGTCTTGTGGCCGATCCGATGCCACTACTCCGTGTGTGAAACTTGTTGTCATAATGTACACAGTCAATAGGTTTGTTACTTTGTTTGTTTGCGGACGTAGTGTTAACACTCAAAAAGTCAGTGTCTACACTTTTCACTGGCTTCTAGGCTAGTGTTATGAGTGCCAGTTTATTTTAACACTAAAGCGAACGAACGGACCAAAATGGCTCATTTCACAAAAGTGTGTACGAACGAACAAACCTAATAACATGCCATTGGAGGTTTTTGTGAAAAAGTAAAAAATTATTGTAGTCTCAAAATTTCCCATAATATCAAGATGAACCACTTTCTACAACATTTTGAATTGCAATTTTTAAATTCAAGATCTCAGCTGCCTCTGCTTATATTTTAGTGACCTCCTCACTACGTATTAAAGTGCCAACACCTGATTGTGTCCTTGTGCCTCGCAGCTCGCAGTCTCGTTCCAAGACGGCTCGCCCATCAGTTCCAAACAACTGGAGAACAGCCGGATGTTTGTCCGAGCCGAGATCAACTCTCGCAGCGGCGGCCGTCGCTCGATAGAATCCACGCAGCTTCAGATGAACGAACAGGAGGGCATCTGGCGGTTCAAGATCGACCTACGGACACAGCTGGGTAGGTCTAGACGTGTTTCACAGAGCACAGTAGCCCTGCACTTAGTCAATAGACGATTTTCAAAATCCTCAGCGCCCTCTATATCGCGCGCGCAAAGCATTATGGGAGAAAGGGCATTTACATGCTAAATGCCATATGCTCGGGTGTGTGGAGAACTGCGTTTCCAACAATGTCAGTGCAGTCAGCCACAATCCCAATCATATGGCATTTAGCATGTAAAGGCCCTTTCTCCCATAATGCTTTGCAACGGAGCGCTCATGCGCAGTTAATTCTGAAAATGGTCTATACACTCAGAATGAAAACAATTGAATAGCATTTATGCAATGGGTCAC
Source organism: Sweltsa coloradensis (assembly GCA_024449915.1). Classification (NCBI taxonomy): domain Eukaryota; kingdom Metazoa; phylum Arthropoda; class Insecta; order Plecoptera; family Chloroperlidae; genus Sweltsa; species Sweltsa coloradensis. The sequence goes on along the minus strand of JAMZAV010000900.1, from coordinate 29,155 downwards.
TACAGGAGTTAACCCAAGAAATGTTTTTTTTTATTGTTTCAATTACGTCAAATTTAAAACAAATGGCAAACAAACTCACAATCACTAGCGTAGTTAGGCAATGAACAATCCAAAATGTGTACTTGTCTCTAAAATTGCTTAGCAAAGTGCAAACTCTTGGGTTAATGATTCATGGTTATTTCCGTGTTCCATTGTTTCCTTCAATGTTGCAGGCATCGAAGAGAACAGGCGCGTTAAGGAGTTGTTGGCCGATGTCCAGTCGATGAAGGTATCTGCTGACTTTAGAGACAGCGGTGGTGAACAGGCGACCAGCGACCTTCAGCTGTTGGCTCACTTCTCACCCAACAACCATCACATCAAGGTGTCAACGTCCACACAGCACGCCAAGGTAAGCACCTACACAACATGCTACCGTCCGCTTTAACTGTGGTAGTTTAATGTCTTAGTTAATTCAATGGATTTACAAAGAAGAACAATACCCTACATAACTACTGTGTTCAAAGGGTAGTCCCCCTTTTAATTTTCAAGGTAAACTAATTTTATCAATGCAAATATTACAAAATAATCACATTGATAACTAGCAATCTAAATGTTGAGATTATTAGACAACATGTAAAACAACGTGTAAAAAAAATTTAATTAAAAAAAATATATTTAAAATTTAAATGTTTTTGAATTTTCGAATGGATTTTGATGTTTTGTGAATGTTATTTCAATTTGTATTAACTGTTTTAATATACTACTCTCAAATATATTTTATTTCTAAATTATTATTTAATCCCTTAATCCTTATAAAAAAAACAATAATTTGCTCTCAGTTTGTGTAGGTCTAGTCTTTTATCTACTTACAATTTAAGGCAACGAAGGATGAGCGATCAAGTTTTCTAGCGAGACTCGTGAAGCAACCAGAGTAAAAGCTGGTGATGTTTGTTTCTTTACCAAACCGTCTGGTCGCTGTTCTAGGTGGGCGAGTACGTGATACTCCACGTGCAGAGCAACTTCTACCACGAGACGTTCAACTACGTCATCATGTCCAAGGGCATCGTCCTGCTCACCGGACAACAGAGGATGCAGGCTACGATACGGACGTTTGCCGTCACCCTCAGCTCGGAGATGGCGCCGGCCGCAACGGTCGTGGTCTACCACGTGGGCCGATACGGAGACACGGTCGCGGACAGTCTCACCTTCCCAGTCAATGGCATCTCGCGCAATAACGTGAGCTCAACCTTATTGTCTACTTTAGCTTTGCTTTAATACGGTCTACTGATGGGAAATATGAGTACCTAGGCCTACTTGGACATCCATCATATTATCATATAATTTTACTCAAATATTTGCAAGTTTTAAGTAGGTTTGATGCAAAGGGCCTAATGGTTTTTCAAATGTGTTGCCTGTACAATACTTCATTATAGTTCCGTCTTCTTGGATGTGTGCAATTACGTATAAAATAGTTTTTGTGTTGTATGCAAATTAGCAGCTTTAGTCCAACACATTTGAGTCAAATTCATCGTACATCAGACTATGTAATCAAATTTCAACCTTCGAATTCAACTCAACTCAAATATGAAGATAGTATTTTTCTAGATAATTTTTAATCTAATTTGTTTGTTTTCAATGAGCTAGTGTTTCTGTTCTTATTGTCAAGTGTTCTGCTTTTAGTTCACGGTGTTCATCAACAACCGCAAGGCTCGCACCGGTGAGAAGGTGGAGGTGGCGATCTACGGTGAGCCCGGTGCCTACGTCGGTCTGTCCGGCATTGACAGGGCGTTCTACACCATGCAGGCCGGCAACGAGCTCACCTACGCCAAGGTACTTACTGTGTTCAAAACCCGGTCGGTCCCATTCATCGCTATGCCCTTTTAAATGTTCCCGGACAGACATAACTTTTATTTGAACCCATTCACAATGTGTGGCACCAGAATGTACCTAGTTGTAATCTAATAGAAATACTGTACCTATTCGACAAATCCTATACTACCTTAGTGTTTGAAGTATAGTAGAATGATGAAAACAAACATACATTCAGACTGTTGCAGTGACCCAACCTTCATTTATCTGTTGGAATGAATATTGTGTATTTTATTTTAAAGGAGTTTTGATGAACAAATAATATCAATTTCTGTTAGGCCTACCTCTCCACTGATGTCATGCTTATGCTAAAAACTTATACAAGTTTCACATATACCGCAATCTAGTACTACGTATCTGTAATAATTTGTTTTCCCATTATCCTGTGCAGGTGCTGACGAAGATGGCCACATTCGATGAGCAAACAAACGGAACGTTTGTCCACTCGTGGCTGTCGCACGAGGGAGACCCTGATGAGATTGTTTACTTCCCGTCATCCACGTACGGCATCGACGCCAACAGGACGTTCGAGTAAGTAAAGTTTCTGCATTATTTATTAAATTATTATGTACAGCAATGGAGTGCTACATTCAGTAGATTCTTATGTAAAACCTAAACATGCGGTGACGGTACCACTACCATATTAATATTGGAAATGTAATTGTTTTGATCGTACTGTAAAGACGGACGTAGATGTGTCTTGTATGTGAACTTAAAACATGTTGTATTGCACTTTTGTGGGACTGGATGCAAATGTGTTTTGTTTTGATCGTGGGATGGGGAAGTTGATGTGTAGGAAATCCTTTTATATTTCAGATTTATACAGGCCTATTAATTCTTAAAAAACTCGTTACAAACCGCGACACAAATCTTGCCGATTTCAGATTTACCGTATTGTTCCGAATATAGCGCGATGTTTTTTTCCGAAAATACAATCTCAAAAACAGCACTCGCGTTATTTCCGCGCGCTTGCATTTGAAATAGCGCCTGAACATAGGCCACGCCTCTATACAACTCCCGCGCATAGTCTGCTGCGCTTCGCCCCGCCCACCCACTCGAAGCCACTGAACTCGGCCGAACCTTGGGCGAAACTGTCTGCTAGTCGTCAGAATCCTTAGCCGTGATCACATCGTGACCTAGCTTGACCTACATAGATTTTGTTTGTCGGGGTTGTCTATCTACGTTGCTAAGAGCTAAGAGTCTACGTAACGTAATAATGAGTGATGAAGGAGAAGATGAAATGGCTCAAGATGAACAAATGAAGACTGCTGATCGCGTGGAAAAGAAAGGTTCCTCTGCCTTACAAATCAGCAAGGGATTGCGAAGGAGCTAGGCCTAGGCCTACGACCATAGATACTAGGGCCTAGTATAACCCCACCCCCCACCCCCCCCCCGTGACGTAAACATTGAAGACCAGGAATCAGACTGGTGAACTGTGGTTGACATGTGAGCTTGTGCTTGGCCCTACCCTGTAAAAAACCATAGGCCTAGGCCCTAACATTGTTCAAAATGTTTTGTTGTAAGTGTTTCATGTACATTTTAATTTTCTTTGATTTTTTTCTTTTTTCTTGAAATGATTCTGAAAAATTGGGGGTCGTGTTATATTCGAGGTCGTGCTTTATTCGGAACAATACGGTAAATTGCAAATTTGCTTTGAAACGTATCCATTTGCTTCCTTATTTGAAACACTATGTGCTTGTTCCCACGCCTCCGTACCACTCTATGTAACGCCTTGTGATTGCAGGTATGTCGGGCTGGTTGTGTTCAGCGACGTTCAGGTATATCGTCGCCCAGAGAACTGTAACCTGACTCAAGGCTACGCGGAATGTCTGGACGGCCGTTGCTACCGTGTCGAGCAGAAGTGCGATGGCCAGTACCAGTGCGAGGACGGCACGGACGAGACCAACTGTGAGTACAACGTTCTTGATAGGGCCCATGTGAGTTGCAGGGTTCGGCCACAATCAACACTGTGTATCTATCTAGAATCTACATAGCTGAATTCTACCTCCACGACCCACAAGTTTTGCTTTCCATCCTACTGACGAGTAACTACACTGTAGTACACTGCACATATCTCTGTTAAACTCAAGTCTGAGGTTGTGTCCAGGCCACAAAGACCACTTACGTTGTTAAATTATCATTGTCGGTGTGTTTGTGCCAATCGCATTGTGTTCTCATTTGAAGACATTGCTAGAAATATGTTTGATTTACATTTCTCACTTTCCCTGTAGACAAGTAGGGCATACTTTAATGTTTAATTGAACAAGTGAACAAAACTGTGGTTTAGAATCTAAAGCAAGCACTGCACTGTCTTTGATTTGATATGTGGTAGCACTCGCAGGTAGTAAATACACATGTACTGTATTGTGCCAAATATAGGCCTTAGCTGAATATGGCTATAAGCCGACCCCCTAACTTTTCTTGTTGTAATTTTAAAAAAAAACATATTTATGCATATAGGGACTGTGAAAAAAGGGTAGGCTTATATTCAGGATCTACTATGACTATGATTAAAAACTAAATCTGACCTGAAACCTTAAGCTATGTGAGAGCTATATTATAGTCCTGGATCAGTGATTTAGTTTAGCATGAAACGTGTGAATGTTTGCAGGCGTGAAGCACAACACCACCGACTTGTTGAACTTCCGCAAGTTCCGGTTCAGCCGCATCCAGCGCCAGTACGACAACGTCTGGCTGTGGAGGGACATCAACATCGGAGCTCACGGCCGGTTCATCTTCGAGGTGGCCGTGCCGGAGCGGCCCGCGCACTGGATGGTGTCTGCGTTCAGCATGAGTCCCACCCTCGGCTTCGGCATGCTCAGGAACGCCATTGAGGTGAGAGGGCTCCTTTGTTTATTGTTATTCTAACAAGTTTGTGATTAAAAAATTTGGACTTTTTTAATAGAACTTGTTAACTTAAGAATTTAACGTCCAATATGAACAAAAAAGTCAAATCCACATCCTTAATTTCCAAATGGCAAACTGCTTCTGTCCTTATTGTCTTCATGTCAATTTTCAACAGTATTTAATTTTGTGAGACAAATTATTCAATATATATAGAGAAAAAAATGTTTTATATAGGGGCATAGGCTACCAGTTTCATATTCAATTCGGACGAATTCATTTGAAATCAAAATCTAATTTTGAGCAGTTTATAGAAAACTAACAACAATATGTTTTCAGTATGTTGGCGTGCTGCCCTTCTTCATCAACGTGGAAATGCCGTCCATCTGTCGGCAAGGCGAGCAAGTTGGTATCCGTGTGACGGTGTTCAACTACATGATGTCTGCGATGGAGGCGACCGTCGTGTTGGCCGGCTCGCCCGACTACAAGTTTGTGCACGTCGAGATGGACGGAATCGTAAGGAAACCTGCTCTCATCTGTTACTAGATTTAGGATCCTGTTATTATTGTGTTGATTGCCGAATACTAAACGTGTACAACAAATTCATTCGGGAGCTTTCTTGACAAACTTTTGACTGGCTTCAGATGTCAGATAGTATGTTTTCTAATTTTTGTGACAGCGTTAAATGTGGCGATTATTGCTGAAATTGATTATTTTTCAAATTTATCGTAAAATGTCATTGGACAAGAATTGTAAATTGCTAATGTGGGCTTGGCCAATAGGTCTTCATCAATTATTTGAAATTCGATTATGTTCAACAAGTAGTTTTCAGGAAAAGAATGTTTATTGCGAAGAAATATGCATGTTTTGAACATAATTTTGAGTTTTTGTTTATTAATCATAAAATAAATTCTTCTGAAATCTGCTAAGTAGAATGCTAGTTATACGTATGTGTATTGTTGTTGTAGGTGCGCTCGTACAACCCTCGCACGTCACACGGAGAGCATCAGTTCTTCATCTACATCGCGTCGCAGGATGCTGCGGTTGTGTACGTCCCTGTGGTGCCCACTCGTCTGGGAGACGTGGACGTCACTGTGTACGCCTCTACGCTGATAGGCAGAGACACGGTCACGAGGACGCTACATGTGCAGGTAAGACAACATTCATTGCCCTTACCTGCTTCTTGTAGGGTACCTTAACTTTTCCACTTCTTTCTATCTCCCACGATCGTATCTCTTCCACATCTTCCCAGCACAATGCTTTTATTTTTGCAGAGTGCAACATTTTGTGATTTTGTTCTTTGTGTTGGCCCATATTTATTTTACTTTTTATCTGGTAGGTCAAATACTATTTGCAATTTGTAACACAACAATTTGTTAAAAGTTGTCAGACTGCAACTTTGCATATTTATTATTATTATGAATTATTATAATGAATATTATTATGAATATTTATTACTCCAAATAACCTCATTAGAAACTTTTTTTGGGAACATAAAGCCCAGCCTGAAGGGCTGGGGACGACAAAACTTTTCACCTGCTGATGTTGACTACAGCTAGTTTAAATTTGTTTGTTTCGTCCAGACGCGTCGTGGATTAAGGTAACAATCTACTTTAAATTAGCCTCAGTTGTCATCAGCAGGTGAAAAGTTTTGTTGCCCCCAGCCCTTCAGGCTCGGCTTTATGTTCTCTATTCTTTCTTAACCTGTTAACCCTTCTCCAATTTAAACTTAACCAGCCGGTTGGCCTTTTCCACACTTTGAACATTAAAAACTTTTGTACTTTTACAAAGTACAGGGTACCTCCTATGTCACGGCGCTACATATCTCTTTCTTTGTCTGTTAGGCCGACGGTCTCCCGCAGTACCGGCATCAGTCCATGCTGCTCGATCTTAGCAACAGGGCGTTCGTGTTCCAATACCTCCACGTCAACGTGACGGAGACGCCCATCATCCCGTACGAAGAGGATCGCTACTACGTGTACGGCTCTAACAGAGCGTTCGTCTCCGTGGTTGGCGACGTCGTGGGACCCATCTTCCCGACCATGCCCGTCAACGCGTCTTCTCTGCTCCACCTGCCCATGGTAAGTACCGTGTGACTGTCTAGTGATTTATATAGAATCTGATAAATATTGTATTTATGCAAATAAAGACCTCTATCATGTAATGCACACTCCACTTTTTGCCACTCAAATTTTTAAAGTACTTTGCTAATATTTTTGGCCGCACATAATAGTTGAGTTGAGTCAACAATGAACAAATCATGTTCAACTGCAGAATTATCTCATAGTATCTCAATAGAATGCCTATTGAGTACCATTGCCAGACCTGGGTAAGTTACTTTTGAAAAGTAATGAAATTACGTTACTCATTACTTCAGCCAAAATGTAACTAAATTACTATTTAGTTACTTGTCCAAGAAAGTAATGAAATTACGTTACTTTTTATGAAAAAAAGTAGTGAAATTACTTTCAAAAATTACTTTTTTAATTTAAAATGTATCTGACGTGCGGACGGGTATGACGCAAGTGCTTTGTCTGCCGATGGCGGGTCTCAGACAGCATGTTATCCACGCCCACACTTTAAAACCAGCGGAGGCCTATCACAGAGATATTGTAGATTTCGACGTATAGATGTATAGTAAATTATTGATTATGCGGGTGACATCTATCGGCGAAATGTTGTAACTAGGCTACATTACAATGTAACAATTCGACTATCGATTTATTTTACACAGACTTGAATGTTTGATGTCAAGTAGATAATTACGTCGTCAACGGCACTCGTCATAGGCGGAAGTACCAAAAGTAAACATGGCTAGGTTCTGTAATAAAAATTCAGGACTCGAAATCTCTCGATCAGACCTACGAAATGTTGGAAATGCTGCATGCACATGCACATTGCTCAAGCGGGCGATACGTAGAAAGGCAGCAGGCGGCGCACTGGCACAGTGACTGATATTTGATACACAAAGGCGCGGGCCGCGCGGCAAAAGTAACGCGTTACTAATGCCAAATTACAATGATAAAAGTAGTGAAATTACTAGGGTTGCCGTTCGATGTGAAAATCGTGATCGATAATCGGAGGCATGGAATCGATAATCATATCGAAATATATCGATATCATAGACCCAAATCGATTATCATATATCAAATTCCAAATTGAGCCAAGGAACATGGAAAAATGCAAAATTCATTGAGGATTAGAATGTTTAAAAATAAAATTGAGGGCTAAATTACAATTACACAGCCTTTATTTTAACACTAACGTCTTGTTGCATGGGGTGTCACTTTTTACATGTCCCGACAGTACGCGCCGGCGAAGGTTGCATCTAGCTATCTCCTCGACATTCCAGCTCAGACTTATCTCCTCCCGACCCCCTCGTCATCGTTCTTTGAAAAAAAAAAACTGCCACACTTGACTCATCTTGTTAGGCGGCGCCACAAGTAATAGCAAAGGTCCTCTTTGGAACGGAAGAAACATCACAAATTCCATATAATTGGGCAGACTGACGCTAGAGAAGTTCATGCCACAACAGCCGAGCCGTACTGAATACATCGCGATTGGGCGATCAGATGTTTTCGTCTCACGCTGCGAGCGCATGCGCACTGGCGGCGGTGGGCGTGCGTAATACTTGAGCAGCTATTGGCTACTCCGACAACCAATCGGCGCGTTGATACGACAGCGCGGCATTTTTAAGTATGGTAAACCGCGAAAACATCGATGTCACTATTTAAATCGATAATCATATCATATCATATCAAAATATTTGAATCGATTATCATATCATATTACTGATATCGATAATCGATCGATATTTCGATTATCGACGGCAACGCTAGAAATTACTCTTCCGTTACTTTGAGAAAATTGTAATTAAATTACTGGCTCGTTACTGAAAAAAGTAATTTCGTTACAGTAACGCGTTACTTCCGTTACGTTACTACCCAGGTCTGACCATTGCATTAAAAAGTAGCCTTTATAATTGCGTAAATAGGGTTCTAAGAATGTTATTGTCTAGTGTATAGGCCCTAGGTCTACTAAATAACAACAGTCTACTGGGACGAACATAAGTCTGCACAAATCACAAAATATTTAAGCATCTGCAATCGTGTGTGCAATAGAATTTGTGGTAGGAAACTGAGTGATTACGCCTAGGCCAAACACATGATATTGATTTAAATACGCTTTCTCAATCACTTAATTCAGTCCATATTTTGTACAGACCTACTTGCTACGTAGGCTACTATAACTACTAAGTAAAGTACAGTATCTTGATTTATTCTATACCTGACATTTCATGTGGTTTTCAGGATTGTGCTGAGCAAACTATGTTCAGCTTTGCAGCCACTCTGTACACGACTATGTACATGCGACTCATCAACCAGCGCAATCGTACGTTGGAGAAGCAATCCTTCTACCACCTGAACATCGGCTATCAACGTCAGCTGTCTTTCATGAACAAGGACGGATCTTTCAGCTTGTTCCGCAGCGACTGGTGAGCATTACGCTTTGATACTAACTTGACGGATTTGACCATGCTCAACTAGATATTTCATATAGGTCTATACTTTTACTACTGTTAGTCATACCTTCATTGTAGATGATAAAATAGCACAATGAGTAACTACTCACTCTGAGTGATAAAGACCACTTGTTGGTCAAAACGTATCGGTAGGGGTGTGCGGGATCCCGACATTTCGGGATTGGGAAACCAATTTCCCGATCCCGATTTGTTTTTTTCCCGAAACTCGTCGGGATTGCGTCAAAAGTCGGGAAATCGAAATTCCCGCCTATTCAGTAAGCAGTTTGCACGGTGCCCGCTAGATCGCAGCAACTCCCGCGGTGCCCGCTAGATCGCAGCACCTTCCGCGATGTTTAGCGTGCCTACTTGATGCATTAGTAATAGTATCTTATCTAGTGTGCAGTGCCTCCTAAGTCGAAATAATATTCGATTTTCGACCTGAAACAGCTGGGAAATAGGCCTCCACCAAATTAATCACAATGACTTGACTTACAAATTGACTTTAGGCAAGGGCCTAGGTCCATACTTGTATTTATATTTGTCTAAGCCTAGGGCCTAGGCCTACCCAAAATTAATTATTTGGTTAGAAAGAAAGGCCTGTGGTTAAGATAAGCCCATGGATGCTAGCCTAGGCAGGCCCTAGGCCAAATGCATTTGGTAAGTTGAAAATTGTTAGTTTGTAGCCTAGGCCTAGGCCTAGGTATAACTTACAACTAGCTAATTTGTAATTTGGTCTCTCTTCCCAGTTGGTCTTAGGCCTAGGCCTAACCTTCATGGCTAATCTAAAGCACAGGCCATTCTTTCTAACCTAATTATTACTAGGGCCCTAGGCCAATTCATTTTGGGTAAGGCCTAGGCCCTGCAAGTAGCTAGGCCTAGGCCCTTCAAGTAGGCCTAGCTAGGCCTAGGCCCAAGCCTAAAGTCAAATTGTGAGTCAATGTGATTAATTTGGTGATCCTTTGCAATTTTTGTACTTGATAAAGTGATATAAAGATGCTGCATTTAATTTATTTATTTGTCGGAAAATTTCCCGATCCCGTCCCGATTCCCGGATTTTGTAATGTAAAATTCCCGATCCCGTCCCGAGTCTGAAAAATCCTTTCCCGCACACCCCTACATATCGGTAACGTGTATATTCATCTATTATTGTCTGTGCGACCTACCTAACGTTTTTTAAGATAAGATGTCGTCCTTTTGTACCTTTCCCCCCACTGATACATGTTTATTCATGTTTTCAGTTTAAACAATGTTATAGGAGATATTTAAACTTGTCCACCACCGAGTGATATATCCTCATCACGGCTAACACGATTGATTGCGTTACAGGAACCAGTCTTCATCCAGTGTGTGGCTGACGGCGTACTGCGCTCGCGTCTTCCAAGAGGCGAGCTTCTATGAGTGGGAGAACTACATCTACATCGACCCCCAGGTGATATCCAAGGCCGTGGCCTACGTGCTCGACCACCAAACGGACGAGGGGTCGTTCTACGAGGTCACCTGGCTGCCCGACCGCAAGGTCAACGACTCCAATCTTCAGATCGTCAACAACGCGAGCCATCCGTTTGTCAACAACCCTGTGCGCTTCCGGAACATATCGCTCACGGCGCACTGTCTCATCACACTAGTCACCGTCAAGGATCTCACGGGGGTATGTATTGTAGGGAGCCCTAGGGATACGTGTAAAGCAGGTGCCTATTTTACCAACGCTCGCTCTTCAATTGGGCTTTGCCGACAAAGCTTTTCGCTGGTTGCACCACCGTATTATCGGCCCTATCTGCTACGAATCATCAACATAATAGGCCGTGACTGAATGGCTCACTCCGCGTAGTTCTTTGAGTATGGCAGTGTGAATCATCTAGTCTGGGCTTGTACTACGGTGGTGCTGCAAGTGTGAGAAAGTGGCAGTGCAAAGCCCAATTGTAAGTTTCCTTACAGTCCCTTTTAAATTCTTGCAAAGCTAGAAAGCCAATAAATACTGCAGCCCTATTTGCTATTATTTTTATGTGGATATTTATGGAAACTATTAACAAATACTGGAATTGGAATAGCTTTGCTTCTAATATGGTCTACTCCCCGAATTATACACAGGCGGAGGTGGCGAATAAAAAACTTGGCGCAATGGGCTGGAACTGGAACCAAGTATTAGTCAGTGTTGCCAGCCATAGGATAATTATCGTCCGTCTGCACTGAAATACAAAAAATGAGTTGGTAGGACTGGCGCTGGTGGCGCGGCGGTGAGTCTGGGTGGAACTTCCTTGAAATCGTTGGACTCTACCTGACTAGACCGTATAATAGCGAAGCTGTTCCCATTGCGGTGTTTGCTATTAAGGTGTACACTAGGTATTTAACTGAACGTTGTGTTGCAGAACCTCGGTTCTCGCGTCTCTCAGGCTCAGACTCGCGCGATCTTATGGCTCGAGCGCAACCTGAGGCTGCTGGACGAGAAGGGTGAGCCGTACCAGGTGGCGCTGGTCGCGTACGCACTCATGCTGGCAAAGGCCTCCACCTCCGAGATGGCGTTCGGTATCTTGGCCAGGCACGCGCGCAACGAGGGTGAGCACTCATGATGATCTAATATGTTTAGAATTAATTGATCCTAAAGAGTTGTGGGATTAAAATATCCTCTTTAACAATTTCAATTTTTGAAGGACAACATTTCATATTGTAATATGTAGTGCTGTGCGAGTTCGAGTAATTTCGTGTTCGAGTCGAGTTTGACTTGGGATTCGAGTAAATATTCACGTGAACTCGAACTTTCGAGTTCAAATTTCCCGCTTTTTCGGCGCCTTGCAAATATGTATGTGTGTGCAAGGTCCACTGGATTTCCGCTAGGCTTCGCTGCCGCGCACAGGCCGATGGCCAAGTAAGGTCGTCCGATACCTTCCACTATGGGGCCGCCATGATGGATCACAACTGTGGGTGAATTCGCGGCGAATTTAAACTCGGGCGCGGCCCGCGAGTGCATTGTCCACGGGAAGATACTCAATTTGAAGCGCATTAACACAGCATTTATTATTGTTTCAGTATAAGCATTAAGCGTCGCGTAAATAGGCTTAATTATATGAACAAAATAAATGCAGAAAATAATTTAAAATCAAATTAAAATGATAATAGGCCTAATATTATAATGCTGGTATATATTTTGCGACCTTGTACATAGCCTTTTGCTACTCAAAATAACAGGCTATACTGTATTTTATTTTTATCAGGGAACAATAATTAAGGTAATGTTTCCAAGACAAAATCATCCAAACCCAATCATCTGGAATGGCCTTATTTTGTAACTTCAAACTTGTAGGCCTACTTGAATGATAAGATTATAGACCTAATTTAATGCTACATTGCCTTGTATTACAGAAACATGATGGGCTATATTTTATTTTTATCAGACCAGGAACAATAGGGTATAGGCCCTAACGTTTCCAAGGCCAAATCCAAATCATCTGGAATAGCCAGCTTTGTAACTTCAAACTTACTTGCAAGATAATATTAGGCCTACATAATGAAATTTTATTACAGAAAAAAATAATTGGCTATATTATATTTGTATCAGATCAGGGAACAAGGCAGGCCTCAACGTTTCCTGGCCCCAATCTTCTGGAATGGCCAACTTTGTAACTTCTGCAAACTTACCGTACTTCAATGATTTTGCAATGTTAGGCCTATTAATAACGGAGACGCATGGGAGTAGGCCTATGGCCATTTATTAATAATAAATATGATATTTATCCAAAACAGAAGCACACTGCCAGGTCCCAGGTTATTGTATAAAACAAATCCCAATAATAATTTGAGATTATGCATCCTTCAACCTGTATTTTAGTCCAAATCTTCAGGTAGGCTTATCATTGATGATTTTCAAAGGGGGGCAGGGAAAACAATGAAACATACTAGTAGTTGGGTGTAACAGTGCATGTAAAGCAGGTGGGACAAGTCAAGGAAGAGTACCTAGGTGATCGAGGATATATTTTTAGGTTTTGACATTTAATATAGGCCTACTCCAAACACATACTGTATAATGGGTCCACATTACAAAATAAAATACAATAAAATGTCATGCAATACTCAGTGCTTTTAAATATTTATCGTGTAGGCCCCATCTATTATTATCTATACCTTAGTACTTATAATATGCTTTCACTTCGGCTAAATGTTTTGACGATATCCATATTATGTACTACTTTGTACCTGTCAATGGAAATAAAAAAATATGAATTGCAAGGAATTTCAAAGGAAGGGTGGAATCATAGATAATAATGGTTGGAATAATAATATATAGTAGGCTAATTCAAACTAAAAAAATCATGATTTTATTATAAATGTAACAGGTCCATTAATTAATTTAAGTTGCCTACAATAAAAAGCATATAGGTAGGCCTAGTACCGGTACCGGTAAACTAGATTAGGTGTAGGACTACAACATGGATCTTCATTGATATGAATGGCAATTCTAGTAAAAACATACATGCCTACTAGTAAAAAAGATTGTATAAATTATAATAAAAGTCCAAGCATATAGGCCTGGAGGCCCATTCAAAACAAATTATTGAAAACATGTTTGACATGGATTTCTACAAGCTGATATATTTGGCCAAACTATCAATGAGACTTGAGAATGAGAAAGTTTTTATAGCTTGGTTATTAATTATATTATATGTGGGTATGGGCATAAATCATAACTTTTTAAAAATTAAAAAATGCTGCAAATTATATAATTTTTTTAATATGAGACTCCTTTCAAAGAGATACCAAGCCGAAGCTTTATCACTTTCAATGTCAATGAGATGATAAAATATAAATAAAATAGTTTTTCTCATTGGCACACGACACAAGTAAAGAATAGAATACTTCCACAAAGGGAAAATTATGTCCACAATTTTACGGAAGTGCGGCGAAGTGTAGGTAGCCAGGCCAGGCCTAGGCCTACCTGAAAATACTTTTTGGAGAATTGTCTTCAAAACGTTTTTCTAATTGGCTCATGACACAAGTAAAGAAGATACCCTACTTCCCCACAAGGAAAATTATGTTCAAAATTTTTCCGGAAGTGCACCGAAGTGTAGGCCTACCTGCACCGCAGTAGGGCCTATCAACTCCCAAACCCAGCAAACCGGCAGGGGGCAACCGGCAACCGATATTCCAAATGGCTGAGAAGTTAGAGGCAACCTTGCTTGGAAAAGCCTTGTTACCTACACTTAGGTATAGTGACCGTAAATAATTTGATGACCATAGACAAACCACAAATGATACAATTTTTAGTTCCGAAACCCACTAGGTAGTAAAAATCTTTGTCGTTCGATCTTTCATGTTCACTGGTGGCCGATTGTCCTACACTGAAGGCTGGTTGTCCTACAGTGAGGCTGGTTGTATTGCACAGGTGGCTGGTTGTCTTGCACTGGAGGCTGGTTGTCTACACAGGTGGCTGGTTGTCTTGCACTGGTGGCTGGTTGTCTACACTGAAGGCTGGTTGTCTTGCACTGAAGGCTGGGTTGTCTTGCACTGGTGGCTGGTTGTCTGCACTAGGCTGGTTGTCTTGCACAGGTGGCACTGGAGTGGAGGCTTGTTGTTGTGTTCCTGTGGACAAGAAAGGAATGATGTGTCTAAATCTTAACAAGAATAAATACTAAATAGTCCAAATCCATGGCTACAACTAGGCCTAAGGCTTATCCGTAGTTGTAGGCCTAGGTCAATTTATGGTAATTATGCGATTGTGCCTAAACTTGCCGCATACGACATCCCGTGCTTCTACATATGGAAGGACTTGTTCCACTGAAAATCAGTTATAACTGCGTGGGTACAAATTTATTTATTTAATTATTTATAAATGCAAAGTTGTAGAGGGTCCAGGTTAGAGTATTGCGGTATTGCGCAAGAGTGCGGGAGCTTATATTTGGTAGGCATAGATAGGCCTAGGCCTACATACTTTAATTTGGACATGTTCGTTCGGTTTGGTTCAAACTAACTTTTACCAAACCGCCTAGTGCTGTTTGGCACAATAACCAAATTAATTATACGGAGTAGAGAACCGTAGGCCTTTTGGATCCAGGGTTTGTTAGGGTAGGGCTTAAGATAGCAAAAAAAAACACATGTACTTCATGTAGGCCTACATCCCACATGCAATTTGCCATACAAAATACCCTGCGGCTATTTAACAGTTAGCTACAGAAAATTTACATGATCAATTTTAGCTGTAAACTAGGGCTAGGCCTGTGACGGTAAATTTACGCCTGCTATTTTAACCGTAGCTACGGGAACGGGGTAAAGTTGCCCTAAGAGAAGGGACAATTATGTTGTGTTCTATTTTTACAGTATAGGCTTGACTAATTGACTAGGGAGGCCCTAAACCTACAGAATTGATTTACACAGGGGCTTAGGCCCTAGATAGGCCCCAAATACAAGCTGCCTAGAAATGCCACCGGTCCTTGACCAACTGCAGGAGTGAGAGACAACAACAACAACAACAACAAGATAGATTGACGACTGCTAATTTAGCCGGAGCTACGCAGTTTGTTTTGTAGGCCTAGGCCTACGTTCAATTAACCTATATTGAAGGCCAGTGCTAGGTACCGGTACCGTTAGCCTCAGAGGCTAGGCCTAACTACTCTGCTAGAGCCTAGCTAGCCCTATGTTTAATTGGGGTTGTTTTGTTTGTAGGCCTACCTAAACCCTTTATGACCAGGTCTTTGTGTAAATCACTTGGCCAAGGTCCTAGGCCTAGGCCTATGGAGAAGGGATCACACAAAGCCTAGGGTTAGGCCTAGGCCTAGCCTCCTAGGCCTTATCCCATGGTTTAGTGTAAGCCTAGGCCCTATCCCTTGGTTTAGTGAAGTACTCATTATGAATTTGCCATGCAATAAATATAGGCCTAAGCCTAGGCGGCTAGTATTTGGGGCCTAGGCCTAGATCTAGGGCCTAAGCCCCTACTAGCCTGCCAAAGTGGGCCTAGGCCTCTCCTCTAGCCTGCCAAAGGATATGCCCACCTAGGCCTAATTAAATATGTTAAACTTTAAACTCTTGCTGAGGGCCAAGAGTCCATACCAATCTAAATACAGAACATAAAAATATAATTGCAATTCGCTAGGTTAGCTACATACCTCACTCAATCTGGAGCTGTCAATGCTGTCCATCACGCCTGCAATTTTAGACCCATTTAGCTCTTCTTCTCGGAAAAGAAGGAAATCTAAATAGTCTAACACCTTCCCTGGAGCTTTCCGAACAATTTGGTGCTACACACCCCGTCATTTGAATGAGAGAATATGCTCAAATATAAATAACACACAACACCAAATACAACGCAGAGTAGTGGGCGCCATGACGAAACTAGGTGGTTTGTGATCCAAGATGGCTTCTAATTTCGCGTCTGGATGACCTTACTTTACGGCTTCGTAAGACCTCCGCTAGGAGTAGATACAGGGGACCTTGTGTGTGTGTTGTGTGTTGATTCTTATTCTTTCTATAGCAGGCGGTGACAAGATGGCCGCCTATGTATCAGCTGGTGTGTGAAGTAAACATGAATATTGAATTTGCATCTTGGATAGGACTTAAGACGATTTTTATCCTAGATATTATTATATTATTTTTATTTTGATTTTTGATTTTTTTAAATTACGAAATTCCATTCTTTACTTACAAGAAATAAGAATGGCAGTGGAAAGAATACAAGGGAGAATAATGCCACTATCCTAGGCTAAAGGCGCGTGCACATAAGGCCATTCTAGACGCTAAATTGACTTCATTGAAGAGTTGCTTTTTGTAACTAATTATTGAAATAACATGTATTAGGCTATGAAAAAAAAATGAAAAAAAATATTGTCCCTATTTTCGGGGCGTACCGGCTGTTTAATTTGCATATTGCGCCTAATTGCGCTATCAAGTCCAATTTCAAAACGGCTTTTCAGATTATCTTCATTTTTTTAAATTAATTTCGTCATCTCTTTGTTCATATAGTGAACAAGTTTCGTAAGGTTTTGCGGAAGGGATTACAAGTTATGAATTTTTTTATTTGCCCCATAAAATTTGCCCCAACACTCAACTCAATGGGTTAAATAAAAAAATTCATAACTTGTAATCCCTTCCGCAAAACCTTACGAAACTTGTTCACTATATGAACAAAGAGATGACGAAATTAATAAAAAAAAATTAAGATAATCTGAAAAGCCGTTTTGAAATTGGACTTGATAGCGCAATAAGGCGCAATATGCAAATTAAACAGCCGGTACGCCCCTAAAATAGGGACAATATTTTTTTTTAATTTTTTTTTCATAGCCTAATACATGTTATTTCAATAATTAGTTACAAAAAGCAACTCTTCAATGAAGTCAATTTAGCGTCTAGAATGGCCTTACTATGGTTTAATGTTTAATGATTAATAACTAAGACTAGCACCTGACTAACGTTAGAACGTCGGCTCCGCCCCCTAACTTAGTCATACTCGCACTCGATTCCAACAAACTCGTTGAAAGAATCTTCAAAATCATCTATAATGTGTTGTCAAACCTAACCTAATTTTTAAGACGTCAGAACCAACAGGAAGCAGAACAGAAGCGGAAACAGTCAATTTTTCAATTAAAATACTAGGCAAGTAAATAACAGACAACATTTGACTTGTGTATAGCAATGATTTCATTAGCCGTATCGTTGTGACGTAGCGACCGTTGATAGGTTGTTACTAACAAGTGACTAAGAAGATGAACGTTAGTTATCTTTCTTAATCACAGCTTAGTCATAGTTCTTAATTCTTAGACATTAGTCATCTGTGTGAACGCTTCCACGTAAATCACATTGTTCAACTTTAAACCATAGTCTAAATCACTCTATGTGAACGCGGCTTAAGCTAGGCTTAGGCCCCTAAAGCCTAGGGCCTAGCCTAGGCTAGCTAGTCTAGGCGTCTGGTAAGGCTAGGACCCTAGGCCTAGGGGAGGGCCTACTACAAAAAGCCTTTACTTTATCACCTAGGCCTAAGCTGTGACCAAATTAATGTTATTGGTGTAAGGCTAGGCCTAGGGACTAGAGCCAAGACCCAAGTTCTCTTAGTAAGACAGGTAGGGCTCCTAGGCTATGTTTGTCTTCTAGCTATTCTAAGCCCTTTGGCCAGTAAGAGCTAGGCCTAGGGCAAGACTGGTAGAACAATCTAGGCTAGGCCCCTAGCCTGTGTTCTGCTAGACCTAGACTACTAGGCTACCCTAGACTTTATCAGTCACCATTAGTTTCCTGTTTAGGCTAAGGCCTAGGAGGCCTAGTTATTTGATATATTTGTTAATTTGCCATATTGAAGTAGGTAGGCTCAAAGATTTTCATTTTTGATTAGGCCTACCTATTTTATTTTCATTCTCTTCTCTTTTAGGGATTTTTTACTTTGAACTCGAACTCGAAAAGGTCAATTTTTCATGTACTCGAACTCGAACTCGAAGAAAAAAGTTGAACTAATATGACAACACAATTTATAGTGTATCTGTCCTTTCAGCTAATAGACCTACCAAGTACAAACTCATGTTTACAAATACTAACTACTAAGTAAGATAAGACAATAAAAATACGTCATTATTTAGAAACTCAAAATAATACATAACAAATTGTAAATATTCATTAAAGAAAAGTAATGAGTAGAGCCCCGTGAAAGCGGTTTTATTTTTTTCCAAAATTCGTTTTAAAAATACTAGATTTCGGTGTTAAAGCGGTGTTATTATTTTCAGCTGTATGCGATACACTCGCAATTATAATATTTTTTTTGAAATTCCCCAAATGTGATAAGCGTGCTCTAAATGGCATATATAGGCCCTACCAACATGGAACTTATTATTAGCATCAAGTATCATGCAGGTATGTCATGTACGTAGGGTCCATTGCTGTTAATTGAGAAGTAAATAAATACCGCTGTAGTTATCTTTATATTTTCTGTAAGTACCGATGCAATACATCAATATGATAATTATTGTAACTTTCAAATGGCTACATAGTTCTGCAAGAAATAAAAAACTGTGCAGTGTTATAAAACAAGTTAGAATAAAATATGAATGTTCTAAGGCGTAAGCTAAGTCAATTTTCATCCATCCAGGTATGCTGACAAGTTCCACTAAGTACGGTTAACTTGAGTTGGAGGGCCCTAGGTAATTTCTTCCATCAAGCTTCCTGAAAGTTAAAAAATATATTTAAAAACAATGTATTGTTGATTTAATTCAATTTGCATTAATCCAATGGTGAAAAATAGGCATACCTGTATTTAACTAAATGCAAACCATGGTGATGATCTCTGCATTCTCAGGTTTTAAGCTTCGCCTGCGATCATTTACTATGAGCGAGTAACGAGATATAGACCTCTCGGCGTCAACATTGTTTGTTGGCATCCAAATGCCTTTAGTGAACTTGTTGCGAAAGATGAATGGTCTGCCTTCATGGAGCATAGCAACTTGACTATGTCAACATGCTTAACACGGGTTTTATTTATGCTTCTTGGACTAGTTCCTTGAAGATTGAATCCCCCTAAATAAACGAATCAAAAGATATTTTTAAAAGTTGCCCACTTGTTTCAAGTTTGTTTGATCTTGTTTTATCTTAAAGAATGTCATTGCGCACAACATTCCTGGGGTTTAACAAGAAATCCACAGCCACAAACATTTTTTTTGATGGATCCTCTGCACAATGATTTCAACTTGTGTGGCTTTTTTGGGGCGTCATTTTTAACAACTCTTTAGCATCAGCCCTTTTTATGGCAACCAAATTCGCCAGATGATTACTACTTCCGTAAGAATACTCCTTTGGCTAGCATATCCAGCTTGTTAAACCAAGTATTCAGTTTGGAGTGCAGCAAATGTGCAGTGGGGGAACTGCTACCCTCTAGAAAATCTATTTAAATCCGTCATTTTGGGCAGTTGTCTGTAACAAACTTCAGCTGCAATTTAATTATGGCTAAATTGTCAGGGGAGATGTTTTTTAAAAATCTTACTCCAGCATTTTCGTCAGTAAGTGACTCCATAAAATCAATTATGTCATCCAAAAACTCACTGACATACATTGCAGATGAAAAACCAGGAGTTCCACCGAGTTAAAACAGGCATAGGAAACAGTTTTATTTTAGGTGAGGGCTGCTCCATACTTCTCTCGCAGGAAAGCCAAATATTGGTGTTTTCGTTTTCTTGTATTTTAAGAAAGCTGACTTTATTTTGCCAACTACAGTGTTGGCTTCGTCCAACGAATTCTGCCACATTTGGCCCACAATATTTATCTTGTGGGCCACATGTACATGTATGAGATGGTCCCCCCCAGACCCCGTAGGGTTCTTGCACATAAAGTCATATATCTGGCAGAATCAGACACAACTGCCAAAACAGGTTCTCATACTCCACAGAAAAAATTTTTAGTGTATCAACTATGCTTGAGTGCATGTAGCACCATCAGCACGGTCAAGCACAGCAGTTGCTACTAGAAACAGCTCCTGTTTGTCAGACGCTTCAACAATCCGAAATAGAATATTAAATATGCAATTGCCCCCTTTGTCTGTAGTTTCATCACAGAATACGATTATTTCTTTGCCTCTAATTTCATTTTAATTTCGTTTTCTGCTGCTCGCCAACAATAGGTATGTACTTTCGCCTAAGCCTATCGGCAGAAGGCAAGTCCCCACTTCCTTTCACATACCTGTTCATCCAGGTTCGCAGGCTTGGATGGTCGAGCTTTTCAACTGCAATGCCTGCACTTAAAAGGCTTAGTTGTATCTAAAATAAACTCGTTTTTATCTTCTTTCACTCGTTTTGCGTTAACATACGCGTCTCCGATAGATAACTGACGCTTCTGAGGAGCTGAAGATGCAACAGCTTTGAGTTTTTTTTGCAATGATGGGGCCGACTCCACATGTTTCTGTAGTGTATCGCGGCGTTCGTGTTGAAGTCGGCAGTCACAATACTTGCACATCAATATCTTCTTATCACTAAGATAAAATCCTTCATTTTTATACTGATCGACTCTGCAAGCAGCACTTGGAGCCGGTTTAGGCATGTTGAAGATAAATACGAGAGCAACAACGCTAAACACAGCCTAAATAAAAATCGAAACAAGCACTCGCGAAAATCACATTTCTTCAGGAACTGTATGCAGACGAAGATGCGACTAGATAGATTGACGCAAGCCCACAACCACCCACAACAATAGAAACGGCTGAGTGAGCGGAGCAGACGGAACGGGACGACAATGAACTGTTGCCGAGCGAACTACAATACAAGCCGTTCATTGGTCGGCGCGTAGGTGTGTCGAGATGGAATGCGGCAGCGAGAGCATGGGGCTCGGGAAGTGAGCGGCCGGCCTAGCGATCGACGTGACGAAGACAGGCGGCAGTCACGGCCGGCCTAACGATCGCCGTGAGAAAATCTAGACGCCGGGGGGGGGGGTGGGGGGGGACGAAATAAATACGCATGCCTGATGTATGGAAAAATACGCAAAACTTTGATTTAAATTTTTAATGGAAATTTTCACTTTAAAAAACAATATTTTTTATTTTTTTTTGTTTTTTTTTGCAAATTGCTCACTTTTAGATTAAAAAACTGCAATTTTGCGAGATTTTGTGGTTATTTCGCTTCAAACCGAGGATTTCGCGATTGGCGGTGTTATAATGCCGATTTCGCGAATTTCGCGTTTTAATTATTATATTTTTTGGACTCCTCTTGCTATGAAACGCCGACATTTGATCCAATAAAGCAATGTTTATCAAAATATGCGATTTCGCGATCGCGAATTTTACGGGGCTCTAGTAATAAGGTTCATTTAAGCAGTCATCAATAATATCAAGTATAACAGCAAATTTTTGTGATTGTATCTGTAAGGTAATCATTAAGACAATAGTAGACTTGCAGGTAACAGTCACTATTTATGAAGTTCTCCTTACATTGTTGCTTTTTTTCTTTTCTTCAGACAATTTTTGCAAACAAATTCACCAAAACCAGGAGAAAAAAAATGTTAATCAGTGTCAGTATGAACAAAGTTGTGCAATGGTAGATGGGTAACATTGTTGATCGTGTATTGTATGTTTTAGGACAGATTTTCTGTGTTAAATATTTTAATTCTCCAGAGTTTTCGTGATGATTATCACATGGCACAATTAATGCTGGTTAGCCTCGGACATGACGTGTAGTGTTGTGTTTAGATGGCCTGATGTACTGGGGCAAGGAGCACGTCCCCTCACCCCCGACCAAGCAAGAGAACCAGAAGCCGTTCCTGTTGCCGCGGCTACCGTACAAGTACGACGCAATCAACATCGAGACGACGGCCTACGCACTTCTTGTGTACGTCAAGCGGCAAGAGGTGATGACCGACTCCATCGTCAAGTGGCTCAACGCACAGCGGCTGACGGACGGGGGGTGGGCGTCGACCCAGGTCAGTCCTCTAGGCCTAGTTTTAGGTTACTTGATAGTGTTTTCCTACGTCTCTGTCATTAATCCACACACAGACTGCTAAAAGTTGGAAAGTGCTAAATAAATATGTTTGTGTTAGGGGTGGGCGAACGTTCGAAAAGTCGAGCCCGAGCCGAGCTTTTTTTGAAGTTCGGCTCGGCTCGGGCTCGACTTTTTAGGCTCGAGTTCGGTTTTTATCAAAACTTCGAACTTTAAACGAACTTT
This sequence comes from Sweltsa coloradensis, assembly GCA_024449915.1. Lineage (NCBI taxonomy): Eukaryota > Metazoa > Arthropoda > Insecta > Plecoptera > Chloroperlidae > Sweltsa > Sweltsa coloradensis. Next base: position 6,340 of record JAMZAV010000900.1, on the reverse strand, counting down.
GTCTTGAAATTACGCCAAAAACACGCCAAAAACTGATTGAATACATCGTTCGCGTAATAAAACAACAAAGCAGCGATCGCCATACTGGATATTTCTAACAGCTGATTTTCCAAGTTCCAGCGCCTTGAAAAGTTCTCGTTTTGTCACGCCATGACGTCACGACGAAGACGAAGTTATCTGTTAGAAGGCGGTGCGCATCTGTGATTGGCTCGATCGTCACAACTCACACTCGTCGTGCAGGGTCGGCAACATAATAATCACAAACTAGAAATTTTGCTTCTTGATTTACGAAGTACCAACATTATTGAAACTTAACGTCGGGAAATTTGAAAATACGCAAAATTTGAAAAAAATAGTTAGAAATAATTGAATTTTTTATGACGAAATGGAGCCTTTATTTTTAGCTTTTATATTTAAATTAAAGATTTTTTACAACTTTAAAAAAAAAAAAAATTCTGTCTATTCGTTACAGAATAATAATGGATTTTCAAAAGTTTGGCTCGAGTTCGAAGTTCGAAAATTTTTGGTTCAAAAGTTCGAGTTCGGCTTGAAAGTCAAAAACCTAGGTTCGCCCACCCCTAGTTTGTGTCTTTTAACAGTGTAGGTTGCTATGAATAAAGCTGAACTTATTGCACATAGTCACTGCATTTCTTGAAGAATATCAAGGTTCGCAATCTAAAAGAATACTGTGTTTCTCTAAAATTTCATACTCTCAAAACTAAAGGCTATATGGATCAAGAATGTCCACTGAAAACTTTTTTTTTCATTTAGCAATAATTTTAGAGTAACACTGCAGTTCAACATTGAATTGATTGTAAAATATGACTCCTTGAACCCAAATTTCAGTATTTTAATATTTCAATTCAAAAGTCATTAGGCCTATTAATTACAGTAAGATCTCTCTTATCCGAGTTGGATGAGACCGGGGGCACCTCGGATTTGCGAAAAACTCGGATGGCGCGGATCAATTGTTTTATTTGCTCTCGTAGCATAGCCTGATGTGGTAAAATGATATATGACACATGTAATGGATAAAGGAACATAAAATACACACGATACACTTCATACAGGGTATACTAAATGATTTAATAGCTTGTAATTCAAGCTCACGAACACACGTACACAATTAGGCCTACATGTCGTAATAAAAACGTATGTCTAGGCCTAGGCCTAGGCCTAAACTCGACGCAGTAGGCCTAGGCCTACAATGCAAACATAGGCCTAGGCCTAGCTCTCTTTCTCATGTGGGAAAACCTCTCACTACTATGCCCGCGCTGAAGCTCACGACGCAAGATAAGTCTGGGAAAGAAATAAGATAAGCCCAGGAATAACAATTCAATGCGTCGTGATTACGAATTTCGTGAATCGGTTGAAACATGATTGCATCTAGTTCCACAACGACCATCCATGAACAGCTGTGTGTGAGATGGCTGGATCGTATGCGCACGCGCAGGCGCGCGACGCACACTGACCTCTATATGCTCGGTGGGTGGCACTGACGCTTACCGGCGATGCGCCCGACGCACACTGACCACTGAACTCTATACGCTCAGTACACTGATGCACACTGCTCGAAAGTCGAGATATATCGCCGATCTATCTTCTTTGCACTCACTCGTAAGGCATGCCTACAAATGTATGCGAGTACATTTAAAAAAGTGCGGCGCGGCGTCTGTAATTATTTTTATGTTTTATTTACGTATTTAAAACTTTAATTTTTTTTTTTTTTTTTTTTTTTTGCGGCTCGGTTAACACGGAACATCGGATAAGAGAGATCTTACTGTATTACAATCTCGTAATTTTTTTGAAGATTTGTGAATTAAAAATGTGTGCTTTAGTCCACGTTATTTTGGTCAAAGTTTCCCGACATTTAAAAAAGTAGATGGACAAGTTGTTGCACCCTCTCAACGACCTCCTATTTCTTGTTCTAGGACTCTGCGATTGCGATGAAGGCTCTTATAGAGTACACAGACAGCTCTCGTCTGAGGGACGTCTCCTCTCTGACGGTGACCATCGAGGCCACTGCGTTGCCGGGACAGACCAAGATCATCCACGTCAACGCCAACAACATCGCACAGCTGCAGAAGATAGAGGTGAGTGTTGGCGAGCGAGCGAGCTAGGCTCACACAACTCCCATTCAACTTTATTGTTGGAAATGGGGATCGATATTAACTTCCTCAGTGAGTGAAGAGGTAGTCTCTATAATGTAAGTCCCTATTAGTCAAATGGATGCAAATAATTAGTTTTGAATTGAATGAACTAAAAAGTAGGCTGGCTGTTGGTTAGGGGTTGGTGTAAAATAAAGAATTGGGATGGGTGGCAACAGGGAGGGGTTGGAAGGAGAATTACCGAGGACTCAAATTAGATTTGTTGCAGAATACTTAAAGTAGTGTCCCACTTTTTGAACTTGATATCATAAAATGTACCAGCGGCCTATATTTTATGTAGTAATACGGTATTACTTGAAAAATTCATACACAAGTAATTCCAGTTGGACACTGATTTACCGATATTGTCCAGGATCCTCTAACCACACTTTGTTTTTAAAATGACTATTTTATTCATTAAAATTCTACCAATGTCTTCTCCTGATTGTGTTATGAATGCTGGCAAGACGGAGATATTAGTGCTCACTCTGCTCGTCTCTTTCAGATACCGGAAGCTTGGGGCACGGTCAAGGTGCAAGCCAAGGGTGCCGGCTACGCTATCCTCCAGATGTCCGTACAGTACAACGTGGACATAGCCAAGTTCCAGACCAAACCTCCCATGCGATCGTTCTCCTTGCGAGCGCGTTCCTCACTGCACGGCCGCAATCAGTCGCACATCACTTACTACAGCTGTCAGAGGTAAGGTGTTGTTAAGTTCAATATAGATGCTAAATCACATGGTCTTTAAATGCTTCAAAATGCTTCCTTAGTTTTATTATTTTCTTAAAGTTTTTTTTTAAGGTTTGCAGTAGCTATTGAAATATTATTCATTTAATCTAGTTTCCCCTCTTTCCATCTATTCATCACATTTCATCTGTGCGTGGGTCTGGTATGATAAAAACTGGACACAACCTTTGGTTAACATTCATTCTTTATGGTTTGGTTTGGTTTATGGTTGACATTACCCTTCAGTCCGAGTGAAGAGTGTTGTTGGTAAGAACGTTGAAGTGATTCAATCTGCATGGCTTGGGACCACAACGGGGGTTCCACAGGGGACAGTTTTGGGACCAGTGTATTTTATCATCTATGTCAATGACCGTCGTTCCTGCTCGCCCCTCTCCTTTGTTCTCACATATGCTGACGATTTCACATATTTGTGCTGGGGAAAACGGCTCGCAGAGGCTGCTAATGTAGCGCAAATGGAACTCGACGCGAAGTCTCTATGGCTCCAGAATAACCAGCTGGCAATGAATGCCACAAAGACTGCGACAATGCTTTTTAACCTGGGGCATAGAAAGGCACAGCCGCTCGACTTATACTATCGGGGACAACCGCTGCCGGAAGTACAATCTACCTCGTCCCTTGGCATTACTATTACTCGCTGAAGTGGGACCTGCACACTGATAATCTCGCTAAGAAACTGAGCACGGCCTGCTTCGCTATCAGAATTGTCAAAGAAGAATAGGACCTGGCCCGGCTAGAACAGTGTATTTTGCTTACTTCGAATCCCTCCTTCGTTATGGTATCCTTCTATGGGGCTCCTCATGTAAGAAAGTTTTTATGAAGATTTTTATTATACAGAAAAGAGCTGTGCAAATTTTAAAAGGAGTTGGTAGGCGGCACTCTTGTCGAAAGCTTTTCTCTGAGATGGGTATACTTACCTTAGCGGATCTCTATATCTTTGAATCGGTGATGAGCACCCGCAAGAGACTACATGAATTCAGAAGAAATGAGGACTGCCATAATTATGCCACCAGACAGCAGAGAGACCTACACCGGGACACAGTGAGGCTAGCCATGGGACTGAAAAGCCCTAGTAACCAGGGGATCCGACTATACAATAACCTGCCAGCTGAGCTCAAGGACATCGGGAGTGAAGATAGTTTTAAAAATAACTAAAAACCTTTTTACTCTGTAACTCATTTTATTTTATTGACAATTTTCTGTGATTCTAGTTGAACTCTTTTAGATTAATACTACTACTGTGACTATGTATAATATCCCATGTACCTTTAATCTATTGGGGATCTATGTACAATAAATGAATGAATATGAATATGAATATATATAAGTTTGGTACAGAATGTGTTTGGTGACCCTGGGGGGAAGACGAGTGGGGCTAGTGGTTTTTGAAAGGGTCCTCCCTGTCTACTTGGTACCTACATTTCAATGCTGTAGGAGATTTAATTTTATGTTCTTTGATAATCTGTTGATTAAATCTAACTTTGTTCCCTACTACTGTACCTTTGCTTGTTACTTTATCCATGTATTTTTTTTAGGGAACCATTTAAAGTATTTATTGCTCCATTCACCTATTTCTTAATTGTAACTACCTATTACAAAGTGTGGAAAAGGCAAACTGGCTAGTTTAGTTTAGATTGGAGAAGGATTGCCAGCTTGGGAAAGCCCAGCCCTGAGGCTAGGGGCAACAAAACTTTTCACCTGCTGATGACAACTGCAGCTAATTTAAAGTTGTTTGTTACCTTAATCCATGACGCGTTTCATCCTTCTGGGACTCGTCAGGCCGATGGTGGCCACTAAAAATCAGCTAAGTACACACAAACACAATGCATTTAACCAAACGTATAGTAGGGCCACGCAAGAAGTAAATTCTGCTTGCATGTTGTCATCATCATGTGTACTACCTGGGATAGCACAATTTGTTAACTCTCCGTCACTTGCGCGGAATTTCTTAACACCATCCCTCACGTGGGGTTTCTCAAACCCCTAACTACTTTGGGCTGTAATTAGTGCAGTAGGATGTTTTGGATTTTTCTGTCTGCTCATATGATTTCGATTTGTGGAACTACTAAGTAGGTGGTTGTTACTGGGAGGGCAGTGAAATAAATTGCCAGTGAACATTTTTGTATGAAATATTTTTTTATTGTTGGCTATATTTCAGATTTAAAAAATGGACATTTTCAAAATATTCAAAAAAGGTGTCAAAATAATTTAATTTTAAGTTTTGTTTTACACTTTAGCAATAAACATGAACCAGTTGGTAAATTGCAAGAAGAATTTTTCCAAAATTCAAAAATTCAAAATTTAAGCCAAAATAGCATTGAGTTTCCCGATGCAGTTACTGTAACGTGATCACTCGCGCAGGGTTTCAGCAACCCCAGCCACGTTCAGACCGGCAATATAACAACACTAAAAGCCCTAATGATTAGAGGGTAACAAATTTTGCTAACAGATAGAGTGACTTGAAGGTACTGAGATTAGAGTCGGTAAAACAGTCCGATGCAGAGAGACAGAGTCGAATGTAGACCCTGGGGTTTTTAGAACCCCACGCGAGGGACCGAGGGTTAATTTCAGATTTGTTTGTCAAACATGCACACAATCCTTTAAACAGTTTCCTTCCCTTCACAGGTGGACAAACGTGAACGAGTCCGTACGATCGGGCATGGCGGTGCTGGACTTTGCGATACCGACGGGCTACATCATCCAGCAGCAGAAGCTGGACGCGTACATCCGCTCGCAGCAAGTCAGGAACTTGCAGCGGGCTCGTTTTCAAGAGCAGAAGGTCCTCTTCTACTTTGATTATGTGAGTACGAGTGTTTCTTGGCCTTGTAGATCTTCAATCTATCCTTGCAGGTGCCTGCATTAGGGATGTGCGAACGTTCGAAATTCGAACTCAAACTTTTTTTAAGTTCGAGTTCGGTTCAAGTTCAAAAAAAGTTTGAAGTTCGAAAAAAAAAATTTTTTTTTACTAATTTGTAGTGGTGTGCGGTCACATATTATTTGATAAGTCAAAAAATGGTTCTCAGTTTACAGGAACAAATTTAAAAACAAAAAAAGTGGATGGTGGATGTGCCGGTCCCGAAGTTACATACTTTCCTGGTGGAGGTGCCGGTCCAGACTAATCACTATTTTACCTACTATGACGGTTTGATATACTACCGTTAAGTTGGGTTCGAGTTCGATACAGTTCAAAATTTTTGTAAAGTTCAAACTTTGTTTTTTTTAACTGGGAAAGTTCAAGATTGAAGTAAAAATAGTGGGTTCGCACATCCCTAGCCTGCATGTTAGCTGTTGAGTACACTTTGTAAGTCATATCACTTGATATTCTTGTTTGTTTTGTCGCAGCTGGATGAGAAAGACACGTGCATCAACTTCACGATCGAGCGGTGGTATCCGTGGCAAGTCCCGACAGGCTCGAGTTCGACTACTAACCTGAGGTCGGACGGATTAGG